>CM023100.1:30061038-30487318 GCA_013103745.1 Gardenia jasminoides
GGTAATTAAAGTAAAATTGTTCTCTCCTAATTTACTTTAGCACTTTTCCTGCTGAATAATATTTGACTGTTATAAATTACTAAACTTCTAGAAATGCTCCATTTATTAGCTAGCAATCTTACAAAGTACAATAACTCCCCTTGATTTCAAGATTTATGAATTCAACCAGTTGAAAAGATTACATACTTTAGGAGTTGGTAGAAAATAGATAAATAATTTTTATGCAAAAGAATTTCAATAAGTAACACTAAAAATATAATACCAAACAATAAATTTTACGAAAAGAATTACAATAAGTAACAGCACAAGAATTGTGCCAAAATTTAGGACATTTTTCAATGGTATTTAGCCACTAATTTGTCAAAAAAAATGGCATAGCAATTCATAAGAGTAATTATTTTCCAGAAGTTTCAACTGGTAAAAACAAGGGATTTTTGAAAGTTCAATAATTTGTAACAAATAACATTGTATTTGGGTGACACAAGCAAGGTGTACTCAAAAAAAAAAAAAAAAAGGGTTAGAGGCAAAATAAATTTAACCAAAGGTTAAAGGAGTTTCATTTACCCTTAATTTTGTTCGATGGTTCCATTTTCTTTTCTTTATTTTTTTACTCTTCCTTTTCCTTTTGTTTTAATGGTTAGATCTGTACTATTGGTGGTGTAAATAATTGATTATATATCAAAATCAAAACCATCGATTACCAATTAAAAAAAATTCATGACTCTTAATAAGCATATAAATTCAAGATAAGCACATCCGATTTTGGAATTTTTGATTAATTTGTCGTTGAGACTTTCTTTTTTTTCTTTTGGGACTTGATTTCCTAGTGTTTCCTTTGAATGCACATGAATGCGGTTCATAGTAAATACGTTGATGATGATAAACATCAAATGCGACTTCTTCAAGGAGCCAAAACATGCGGTTTCTAGGCTAAGGCACTACTACAATGAAACTTTGGGTTGTTATTCAAATAGTTGCAAAGACATAAATTATTACGACGTCAATTAATTAACTCACCAGTTGTCCCACACTTTAGTACTTCAAGATTCAGAATTTTCCCATTGTGCTAATGTCCAATTTTTTTGTTCATTATATGTAATACTAAGGATAAATAAGATATTTGCATATTTGCACTAGTATAGTGACACAAAATAAAAGCATTAGGTGTGTTTGATTGGATTGAAAATATTTTCCCGGAAAATATTTTCATCATTTCGTGTTTGGTTAGATTATGCCTGGAGAAAATCTTTTCGAGTGGAAATAATTTTACATTGGATGGTGTAAAACAACTTCACAATTTGAAGTACTGAAGTTGTTTTCCAGGTTCACTGTGCGTTCCCGATGTCCGCCAAAACTTTCCACTCGCATCACCAATTCACCTGTTGCTTCCTAACTCTAATTCTCTCCTTTATAATTCCTCTCTTACACACACAGATTCTTACCTTCATGTGGAAAACACACACTTATCCTATTTCTACCCCTTTATTCTCCATCTCTTTAATACATAGATCCACATAATAAATGGTCATAAGAGCCATCCTATTGTGACAGGCATAGGAAGTTCATCAAATTGAGTGGGATGGATGTCTTGGGAGACTGAACCACGGAGTTAAAAGGATCGAAGGTCCAAGTTTTTTTTTCCTCCTTTTTTTTTTTTGGGACAATCAAATTGATTTCAAAGACTGATGGTGTGACTGTAGTAGAGAATAAGAGTCTAAGTCTTGTGCTGCGCCTGTGGGGACAGTAGTAGAGGGTAGAGGCAGCAGAAGCTGTTGTCATCCGTTGGTTAATCTACTTTCTAGCAATAGTCTTGCTTTCCAGCTATTAGGAAAAATTTTCGCATAGTTAACAAACCAAACACCTGAAAATCATGTGGAAATTGATTATTTTCTAGAAAATACTTTTCATGAAAATATTTTCATGAGGAAAACAATTTACACCGTACCAAACAGACCCTAGATTAGAGTGATGTAGGTTTTATTTTAAGTTATTACTATTATTTTACTTCTCATCCCACCCCATACTCTTCCCACTGCCAACCGCCAAATCCAAGATTTGAACCCTTAGTTTGGAAGCAAAAAGGAAACTAAGAGCCCTCCCCCAAAATTATAAATTATGTTAACATAATAATTGTTCATAATTTTTGTGTAATTAAAAACTACTCATTCTCACCCAAGTTGAGCTGAGAAAGATCAACTTCTCAATTCAAACCAGTGCACGGTTGGAGAAAATTTTGGGATCTCATTAACAATTTATTACTTTGTTAGCACAAAAATCATGCAACTGAAGGTACCAAGAAACAAGAAGGTATTCGACCTTTGATTAGTATTAAGGGATAATTTCAAAAACCTCCCCTGAGGTTTCTAACAATTTCACCTAGCATAAGACTGCAAACGAATCGAACTGCTCGCGAGCGACTCGAGTTTGAACTCGACTCGAGCTCGAAAATATCGAACTTGAGTCGAGCTCGAATAGCTCGTTTCCATATTCGAATCGAGTTTGAACTCGACTCTCTCATGCTCGATAGCTCGCGAGGCAGCTCAAATAGACTCGTTATTTTTTATTTTTATTCTAATAGTGAAATTACATATATACCCATAATATTTTTATTATTTATTAAGAAAAATAATTATTTATTATTTTTTCAAATTTAGCTCGAGCTCAAACTCAATCGAGCTTGAATTTAAACTTCGAGCTCGAAGTTTCATTTTTTGAGTCGTTGAGCTTGAGCTCTAACCTCAACTCGAGGCGATAAAAAAATGAGTCGAAGAACTTCGATAAGGCCAAATCTCGAATTGACTGACTCGCTTGCGTAGCCCTGCACTCTCAAACTTTAAAAATCTCACTTGCCTCCTTTATGTTTTTGTATCATTTATAACCCATTTTAAAATATAATATTTAAAATTCATTTTGGGAAAGTAAATGCAATCTCATTCCAAAATTACCCTTTGTTGTCTTCCTTTATTGTCTAAATATATTAATAATGAACTAAATGAAAGTTCATGTCGATTGAAAAAAATATAATGCATTTTATATAGCAACGTTACTATTTGAATTTTGTAAGTGGAACCCATTTCAAAATATAATGTTAAAACTTATTTTGGGTAAGAGAATGTAGTTCTATTCCAAGTTTCTTTTCTTATGATTTTTTAATTACTATAATACACAACGTGTTTTAATTTTTGTAAATAGATGGACGTAGTTTCTTAATGAATATTTAGGACTTGGTAACAAAAACTCTTTAGTAGTTTTATGTCATTGGTTTGGACAAGGAATATTAAATTACTCAAAATTATGAATAATTTATAATACTCTTAGAAATAACTTATAATAATTTATAACCATGATGATATCTTTTGCATTTAAAACAATACAAACAAATTTATATATAATTTTGGCATGTTATATCTTTCTAGTCTTCAAACCATCAATTTGGACAAAAAGTAGAAAATTCAAAATATGTAAATAATTTGTAAAACTTCTTAAGTTAAATCAAAACACTTTGCAACAAAGAACATATTATCTTTGTAACTTTGAATTCAAATATTAACGCGCTATATAAAAAAGGTAATATTTTTTTTCAATCGACATGAACTTTTATTTATTTTGCTATTAATATATTTAGACAATAAAAGTAAGACAACAAAGGGTAATTTTGGAATGAGATTACATTTACTTTTTCAAAATAAATTTTTTAATATTATATTTTAAAATGGGTTATAAATGATGCCAAAAACATAAAGTAAGAGTGGCAAGTGATATTTTTAAAAGTTTGAGGGCACCAGGTAAAATTGTCAGAAACCTTAGGGGAGGTTTCTGAAATTATCCCTAGTATTAATCCAAAAATAACCCGATTGATTAATCACAATGGAAGGCTAAGAGGAACTAAGATTTTTCCTATCAACGCAACACTTTCCTTAGGAACAATTGTCGGACTTTAAATGCTTAGATAGAAAAACAAAACTATAGATCCTATTTTAATTCTAATACCTATACATAACGAAACTTTATTTTCTAAACTCAATTCCAAAACCACTGAACTTGGTTTAATTATTCTAACAACTTTATCCAAAATAAAACTTAAGAGATTGGATCTGATTAATTGCTTAATCCTTTTAATTTTAATGGTTGCATTGTACGTCTACGTTATAAAAAATATTAACAAAAAAAATAGAGTGTATTTGTCAATTTGGCATGTGATTCTTAGACTGCAGCGTGTCGATCTGACGGATCCAACCCAAACCTACTAGTCTTTTTTGGGTATGGGAAGTTCCATTCATCCGGACTAGGATTTGGACCTCTTTTTTCTAATAAAAGGGTCGTGCGAATATGGAATTCCAAATGTATTTGACCCATTTAAATAACTTAATAAATATAAAATATATATATACATACTAATATTCTTACCAAGATAATATTAATATTCTTAGATTTATTAAAATATATAATACATATTATTGAAAAATGTATATACATGTTAATACTCACAAATATAAAAAATATATATTAATACTTTTATAATTATAAAAAAATATATATATTAATAATATATATACATAGTAAATTTTTTTTTTGTTGGGTAGACCCGATCTGGATCTGAATTCAATCGGATTCGGATCCAAACCTGTTACTATTGGACCCGTCAGTATACAATTTGGGTTCGAAACATATAAATATAGAACTGGTTTGGATTCAAAATATTTAATTCCGACTCGGACACGGGCGGTTCACAGGTCTAATGACTTTGAATATTCCATGTCCTTTCTAGTTTTCACTAGAGTATACTATGCTTTAAGTACAGTACATATTCTCTTTCTTAAAAAAAAGTACAGTGCATATTCCAACATAATTAAAGATAGCCTCGCAGGAAATTGATGAAACACTGAGAACATACTGGAACAGCAGACCGATTTAGTGCAAGACAGCCACCCTGAGTTGCCATGGTGCCCAGGAAAATTTATTACACTCCCCCATATTTCTGCAACTAAGAGAGGCAAACACATAGTTAATGTACCTGAGTTTGTTTGAGTCTTGTACATTTCAAATTATAGTACATTTGATTGCAAATCCGTAAGTAATGATATTAAATCATAAATTTATTATTCCATTGCTCAGGTACCGGTCTATCACATCTTGAACATAATTTGGTTGAACATTCTAATATGTTATAAATTTCTTTTAAATAAATAATTTTTTTAATGCTTCCATGTTCATTAAATCGTGTTATGTCGTTTGTTATTCAATTTGCTCAGGAATTGCTCAGCAAATTCAGATGCATACCAATGCATCACATTTCCTGCATAATTTGGATGAGCAGTTAGGCATGCTATAAATTTAATTTCCTATTTTGGTTGACATTCTCAGTGGCCACAGCAGAAAAGAACAATTGAGTTTATTCACAAAAAAATTAATTTACTATTTTAAGTAGTCATGTATGCATGTGGACTCATTTTGGTATGTGTTGAATTAGTTATTGTTAATTACTTATTGCTTTTTCTTGGCCAAAATTTGCTAATTAGTTAAATGTCTTTAGGCTACTGTTCTTGATTACCTATTCTTCAATCTCAATATATCCCAAAAAAAAAAGATGGATATCTCAAAAAAAGTCTTTTTTCGTTATACAAAAAGTGCGTCCAAAATATTTTATTAATGGAGCGAGGAGATTTAAAAAGGAGGGGAAAAGGGGATAAAATTTTATTAAGGGAGTGAGGAGATTTAAAAAGGAGGGGAAAGGGGGATGTCAATCCAGATGCTCTACTTTGTTCCTTCAGTTCATGGAGGAACAACAACATGCATGAAATTTTATTCCAATTAATTGCAACTTTTATTTCTCTTGCTTAGGAAATGTTCAAACAATTCAAGGACATGGAAATGTATCAACTAGTTGAGACACATCCTTCCATTTGGTTCACAACTCAAGTATGTCTCGAGTTTCTATTTTGAAAAGAAGGACATCAATTATGGACTTTTCATTTTTCCCAAAAAATTTCAGCAATACACGTTTCCTGATTATCTTCAGAAACAATATATTTCAATTTGTAGGAGATAAGTAATATGTATAGCGACAACTATTTTGTTTAGATGGATTTCCTTTAAACTGTATGCAAACTTATGAGGTCTATGGATAATGAAATACTCATAGTATCAAAACTAAACACTTTGCCCAATTGGTTAGCTATGAAATTTCAAGGTTTAAGAAACTTTTACGGATAATACTTGCTATTACATTTATAAATATGGGTTCCATCTGCAAATTCAAATGCGGCTTGAAATTTATCAACCGTTGGACCATAAAAATGATAGTGCAATCGATTTTGACAAAAAATCAAATACAATATGCAGTTAGAACTTCTGTTGCATGTAAATCGTGAACAATTAAAATTTCAATTTCATGTCCAATGCGTATATTACAAAGCTTAAATCCATTCAATATAAACCTAGTAAGAGATTTAAAATGAATTCATCCCCGTTAAAAATTACATTTAATTGTAGACGTACTGTATACCACTTATCCATTTTTCAAGAGCTTACGAGCATTTTAGATACAAATTAGCAATTTTTAGTTCCATTTTTACACTTGCAATTTTTAAAAAATTTTTATGCATACTATGATCATTCAAAAAATTTATCCCATTCAACCATGATTTAAAATAAATATATTTATATGGTAATTTATCAACTAACTACTTACTCATGAATGATATCAAATTTATTATATAAAATACATACAAAATCAAATAAAATAAGAAGTAAAATTTATGACTTCATACAACTCCATATTTAATCAATTTAAAAAAGAACTACAATTTTTATTCCCATGCATGTGAATAAATTAAAATAATGTAATAATTTATAGCCTAGCAAAGGGAAAAATAAAATTCAAATATTTACTACCATTTTTGGGATTGCGAATAATAATACGCTAAAAATATTTTATCTACTAAATATTTTATCTTTCAGTTTCCATAACATATCAATTCTAAATATAAATTTTTTTACAATCTAATAACATTGCATATTATTGTACTTAAATTATTATAAACTATTGTTAGCTTTTGATTGCTAATAAGTTTATTATTATTTTATAATTAGACAATCACGAAAGAGGGGTTACCACAACAAATGATAATGGGGTGACAAATGATAGGACACCATGCATTAATTCTACAACAAATGTATCTCAAATGTAATGAAGTTTTCTATGGTAATAAAATTGTTAAATATTTTATGCTAAAATTTAAATTATTTTTAATAATTCACGGTTCCCATGCATAGCATGGGACATAATGCTAGTAATTTACTATTTAAATGCACATCTCCACAATTTAGTTCCCCTTATATTAAAATATTTTCCAGAATTAGTTTTACTATTGTCAAAAAAAAACTTAACGAGTGCTCTTGCCAATGCCAGAGCACCGGCAAGAGCATTCGTTAGCCAAGTCATTATTTTAATTCTCAAGGTTGCATTTAGATAAGGATTAAATGCACTAAATCTCTATAAACTTTGGGGCTAGCTGCATTTTACCCCCTAAACTTAGGGATTAAATAATAGTAATAACTTAAAATAAAACCTACATCACTCTAATCTAATGCTTCTATTTTGTGTCACTATACTAGTGCAAATACTGCAAATATCTTATTTATCCTTAGTATTACATATAATGAACAAAAAAATTGGACATTAGCACAATGGGAAAATTCTGAATCACTTAAGTGCTACTTTCAAGTGTAGGACAACTGGTGAGTTAATTAATTGACGAACGTCGCCAATAATTATGTCTTTGCAACTATTTGAATAACAACTCCAAAGTTTCATTGTAGTAGTACCTTAGCCTAGAAACCGCATGTTTTTGGCTCCTAACAGAAAGTCGCATTTGATGTTTATCAGTCATCACTGGCTCACTGCTATGAACCGCATTCATGTGCATTCCCAAAGGAAACACTAGAGGAAATCTTCGTCCCAAAAGAAAAAAAAAAGAAAAAAAAAGAAGTCTCAACGACCAAATTAATCCAAAAATTCCAAAATCGGAATGTGCTTAATACTGAATTTATATGCTTATTAAGAGTCATGAATTTTTTTTAATTGGTAATTCTGATGGTTTTGATTTTGATATATAATCAATTATTTACACCACCAATAGTACCGTCCCTAACCATTAAAAACAAAAGGAAAAGGAAGAGTAAAAAAATAAAGAAAAGAAAATGGAACCATCGAACAAAATTAAGGGTAAATAGTGGTAAACTCCTTTAACCTTTGGTCCCAAATTTATTTTGCCTCCTAACCCTTTTTTTTTTTTTTTTTGAGTACTTTGCCCCTTTGTGTCACCCAAATACAATGTTCGACTGTTACAAATTATTGAACTTTCAAAAATCCCTTGTTTTACCAAATTGAAACTGAAAATAATTACTCTTATGAATTGCTATGCCATTTTTTTGACAAATTAGTGGCTAAATACCATTGAAAAATGTCCTAAATTTTGGCACAATTTTGTGTGTTACTTATTGTAATTCTTTTACGTAAAATTTATTGTTTTGGTATTATATTTTAGTGTTACTTATTGAAATTCTTTTGCATAAAAAATTATTTATCTATTTTCTACCAACTCCTAAAGTATGTAATCTTTTCAACTGGTTGAATTCATAAATCTTGAAATCAAGGGAGATTGTTAGCACACTGTAAGATTGCTAGCTAATAAATGGAGGCATTTCTAGAAGTTTAGTAATTTATAACAAATATTGATTTTCACGACGGAAGGGAAAAGTGCTAAAAAAATAAAATTAGAGAAAACTATTTTAGCACTAAAATTACTCCTTCCGCTCCTATTTAAGTGTCCCAACTCATTGTTTCTTTTATCTGTCCTTTATTATATCAAGAAAGTACTTATGAATTTTTTCCAAGCTTACCCTTATTTACACTTTCAAGCATTAATTATAAAGAGATATGGATGAGTAGAATGATAAAGGGTTGTTTTGACAAATCAAGTAAAATTTTTATTGAATTTTAGAAACTAACTAACTTTTATAATTTAAGAGATTTAGTTATTCAAATCACTTAGTAGGCATGACTGAAAAAGACAAAAAGTAAGGCTACAAATGGAAATAGAAAAGCATTACTACGCCCACCTTTCTGTACACACAGTTATATTAAAAGCATTGATTACCGGCATTAGTCAAACCAGAAAGCTTTATTGAGCACCGCTTAATTCAATGCCTTGAAAATAAGGTTTCAAACGAATCGAGGGGCTCGAGTTTGAGCTTGACTCGAGTTCGAACAGCTCGTTTTCATATTCGAGTTGAGTTCAAGTAGACTTCTCTCAGGTTAGATAACTCGCGAGTCGGTTCGAATAGGCTCAAATATATATATATATATATATATGTTATTTTTTATTTTTTATTTTAATAGTAAAATTACATATATATATCCCTAATATTTTTATTATTTTTTAAGAAAAATAATTATTTTATTCAATTTTAAGACAATAAAATAATTATTTTTATTTTTTCGAACTTAAGTAGGCTCGAATTCAAACTTGAACTCGAACTCGAGTTTCATTTTGAAAGTTCGTCGAACTCGAACTCGACTTCAAATTCGGTGAAAATGAGTCGAACTCGACTCGATTAAACCAAAATTCGACTCGACTAGTTTACAACGCTACTTGAAAACATCTGTTACAAAATCCACAAGAATGTACTCAACTAACTAAAACATAGGTTCAGAAATACTTATTAGTTAGCTGACTAAAAAAGTGTAATGACAAATTTTACCTCTTTGGACTGTTATTTGTTAGAGTTTTTGTAGAAAAATAATATTGCATTTATTTGAGATATGTGAGATAAAAAAAGTGATTGGGAAATGTTTTCACCAAAAATATAAATTTTTTTGGAAAAAAATCCAAATAAATAAATTATGCAGTGGCCACTTTAATTGATTAAAATACGTGTTTACTTTGAAGTAAAATTAAACAGAATTAAGATTTAAAAAATCAATCTAAGAGTCATGATGTTTCTGATAGGCGGCTAGCTGTACGAGGGTCCCAATTGAATCTGGCCCCAGTCAAGTTTTTCAATTGACTCGCCAGCCATGGGTTCCACCCTCTGATTATGGAGGCATAAATTACTCTAATTGTGGAGTAAATTACTCTGATGGCATAAATTACTTTGATTGTGGAGTAAATTACTCTGATTCTTCTCCACCAATTCAACTCTGGGATTCGTTATTTATGGTAGAGATTTGGTGCAGGCAGCTAAAAGTTGCAGCCATTCATATGACTCTATTAACCCATATTCCACCTGCACATCCTCCTCCCACCAACTCCTCTGTACTAAGATAATCACTATGCCTATAGATCTCCCCCAACCTATGCTGTTCTTCCGTTCATATAACTCCTAATAGCCCAAATTCCAGCTGCACATCCTCCTCCCACCACTTCCTCTGCACCAAAATAATCACTCTTTGCCTATAGCTCTCCCCCCAGCCTATGTTGTTCTTTGCTCTTCTTTGCAAACAGTCTCTGGACAAAATATTAACTCCAAAACTTCTCCCCCTCTCTGCTGGAGCAATCCCGCGTCTCCTTCCATCCCTTTCCATTACCATTTTTTGAGCAAACAACCTTCATCCATCCTCTCTTCCACCTCCTTGCTCTTTTTGCCTGAAATGGAAGATAGTAGAGGAGCAAGAAACTTGAAGCTTCTTATAAAATCCACCACGATGAGCGAGCAACCAAGCAAGGCTGACATTGTCCCTTTCCTTTCTTCATTTCGCCGCTTGCACTTATCTCCTACTTGCAATGGCAACCAGAATGTTGAGGTTCCAGAAACATTCCACACAACTCACAACATTACCCCTCAACACTTTTTTCGAGTGGAAAAGGTGCCACGTTGAAATCAACTTGCGGCGGTAGGCTCCTCTTTGTCGCCTCTCCACGCTGGTCCAATGCCACCCTACCACCACCGCCACCACCGCCACCGCCACCGCTACCACCTTCACCCACCGTGCTAGAAAGTAATCGGAAATTTTCTCGCCTATTCTTATAGCGACAACTCGATGTTGTACTGACTTGGGTAGGTGGACTTGTGGAAGTTTTTGTACTGGGAGAGAAGCTGAAAACCGATGATCATACTTCTTTATACCTCTCGTTTGGATTGAACTTACTTAACTCGATTTTTTGCATATGGTAGTTTTCACTTTGGGTAGAGTGGAGGTGGTGGCGGTGGTGGCATGCCTCAAGAGGTGGGTGGCCCCATTAGAGGGAGCAGCTTGGACCAGCGGTGGAGACGGCGACAAAGAGGAGCTACTGGCTGCAAGTTGGATTTCACCTGGAACGTAGGGGCTAGGGGTTCTAGACCACTCCAGAACCTCATTTCTCGCAGCGCACCAAAGCCGGTTTGGGGGAGGAGGAGAAAAGGAGGGGAGCGGAGAAGGTGGTGGTGTGTGGTTGTTGGTGGCAGTTGTGTGTGGAGGATGTGTTAGACTTGGTGATGGTGAGGAGGGTGGACTTGTGGAAGTTTTTGTACTGGGAGAGAAGCTGAAAACCGATGATCATACTCCTTTCTTTATACTCTCGGTTTCAGGATTGAACTTACTTAACTCGATTTTTGCATATGGTAGTTTTCTACTTTGGGTTGATAATGGTCCCGCTCACATATTTCTGATTGGGGTTGGAAAGATCGGGTGAGACTTGGCTTTATACAACCGCTATGATCATTAGATTGGCCATTCTTATCCAAGGTGTTGTAATATGTGGAAAGCATTGCCACATAACTTTGTACTTGAATGGTCTAAAACACAAACAATTTGATCATTCTTTGTGAGGTTGTTGTTTTTTCGCTCCTGAAGTGGTTGCAGTGGCTGCGGAGCCGGCTGCAGAGCGACGCCAATGGGCAGCGGTGATTTGATTTCTGACTTTAGCTGATGATGTTAGAGCGATGATGATGTTAGCTACCGACGGGTTTGATGATGTTAGATGATGTTTCTTTTCCCTTTTTTTTTTTTTGGTTTTGTGTCAAACGGCTAATGATGTTTCTTAGCTGTGAAAATTGTATGGTAGGAGTAGGGTCTTCCCACCGTAGGAATGCCTATCTGGTGGTTGGAATGTCTATCGACTAGAAAAGTTGAAATCAAGAAATGGCATTGTCCTCAATTCTGCATGTTTTCTTCCGGTTACACTTGGATATGTGAAATTTGATAATAGGGTATTCAAGTTTATTTGTGATGAATTTGATGAGTCAGAATATCTTACCGAAGATTGGGTATCTTAAAAAATTAAAGTGAGATTTTCTGCAATAGTCAGGCATGGTATACTTATTTTGTGTTTCCTTATTCACTAGTAACGTGTTGAGTTGTAGTATAAAAAAGAATAAGGATGTGTTTTGAGATAGTTCTCTTTTATTGATATTTGTGAAGGAACAAACAAGTTCTAAAGTTATTAAGCCTGAGCTGAATTTCATGGGAATCCAAGTCCCAAAGTGCCACTAGTTTGAGTTTGGTAAAGGTTAGGTTAGAAATTTTAGAATTAAAAGCCTTTGGGATACTAAGGGTTAGTAGTTGTCAAGAAGGTTCAATGCAGGCCGCTGAGAAAATCATGTTGATCAAGATATCATTCTCAGGTAAATAACTATAGCAGGTCGACTTATGTTTTCCAGTGCTCCACCGCTTTCGTAATGTTTAAGAAAGAGGTCCAAGTGTTATATGCTTTCAAGCTGTAGTTATCTTGTCTCTTAGGAGAAGAGGATGGTGCAAAGTTCCCTTCTTTGTGCTTAACACTGCATCCTCTTCTAAGTTGTTCTCAGCACTCCAGTCCCTCCCCATCCAATCTTTCCTTGAATTTGAGTATTGCCATCCATGAGTGGTATGTTTCATTGAGGCTTTGAACCTGCTCTCTCTTCATCCAGCTTGTAGATGTACCTGCACATTGTGTAAAGTTTCTTTTAGCGTAGTAGCATTATTCAAGCCCTGAACCAACTCTCACCAAGCTCTGTTAGATTGGATAGTAATCATCTTTATAAACAGAACTGATGTTGGGACTGGAGAGACAGTCCTGTGGACCTCGAACAAGTCCCAAAGTCGGGTCTTCCAGCTTGCCTCGGCAGCTCTCCGCTACCATCTTGACTTTTCGAGGACGTGGTCGGCAGATAGGCCTCTGCGGACCATCACATCACAAATGTCTTGTCCTAGATGTCTCGTCAGACGTCCCATCATATTCTCACCCCATCTGGGCCCTTGAGGACACCCACTCATCCACGTGTCCTCATCCTTAGAAAACTGTACTACTACACCCTTGCTATAAATACCCCTCCACACTGACAAAAAGAGGTAACATTCGTTGTCCATTACTTCCTAACAGTTTCTGCTTCTAGAAAAGTCCTGACTTAGGCATCGGAGTGTACTCCGGGGAACCCAGCCCCGACTCCATCTTTTCTTTTTTGTGACTTGCAGGACTAGTAAGCTCCCCGATCCTCTTCCCGCAAGGACCATCTCGGAGCAGCTGTTCCCGTCTTTACACGGACCATTCGCTTTCTTAGCCTTTTCTATTGGGGAACTGTTTCAGCAATTCAGCAAATGTGCATAGTTTCAGTGGTGAAATCCCTGTAGCAGTTGTCGTAGATGCGGAGGTATGGATACTGTTGCACAATACAGGCCTTGTTGCGGGTTCAACTCCTTGTAAATGTACTTTCTCTGCCTGGAGCTGGAGGTAATGATCTTTTGATAATTTTGAAGTGGACGGACCACGTGATGGTCAAATAAGAGGGGCTCATAACCTTAGATTAGCTGAGTATCATGGTCCCAGACATTGCGCAAAACCATTTAAAATGGATGTGCTCCCTTTGTTTGCTTTTCTACTTTCTAACCATTTCTGGTTTCTGCTTAATACGCAGTTTGTTTCTTAATGTTACAGATAAAGTCATGCAATAGCAGCTTCATTGCAATTCTCCTAGTGTCTCCTAGTATATCTGCTTAGATGATTTTAAAATATTTGAGGCTTCTAAACAGTTAAGATAAATAAGGGGAAGTACTTTTTTTCTTGGTATTATTTGGCAGTGGTCTTGCTTTGCAATTCTTAATAGGCAGTGAAAATGAGATTAAGAGGATTTAAGGCCTCTCCCCTTGAACATAATAACTTAATTTATACACCAATTATGCAGTTGTATTTGACTTTACCTGACTTTATCTTATAAATGCAGGTAAAGTTCTTCTGACACTCTCACTGCATGGGAGAAGTGAGCAAGGATGCAGTGACCATCTTTTGTTTGTACATCCAAGTTGCAGAGCTGAAAACACCGACGAGTATGGAGATAAATGTGTTTCATCTGAAGATATTTTTAGCTATACTCCTCCGACAAAGAAGATTTTAGAAGGGAAACATCTAGTGAAGGTTATTGCTGGTCGCTTAGAGAGGCTTTTCAATAAAAATGAAGACGCATCAGGGACTGAGGATTCTTCTGAGCTCTCAACTACCATTTCTGATAATGAAGATAACTTGGCTGAGCCAACCAGTAACAGCAGCTTTGATGCGCAGATTGAAATGCTGCAGTCAAGCAATGAACAAAAAGACATGCCAGAGAATCTGGGAGGGAGGCATACATTTGGATCAGGCATATGCAATACCACCTAAAGATCTCAACATGCTGCTGTTTGCTCCCAAGTCACAATTCATGGGAGATCTTGCAGAATTGCAGGGAACAACAGATGTTCAAGAGGCCATTGGACATGGAAATCAGACAGATCATGTTTAACACGAGTTGTTACCAACACCAAAGCAGCAACAAAATTAGTAAAGGCTGATAAAGCTACTGAAGAGAAAACTTATATAAAGGCCAATGGGAAAAAATTCATTCTCTTGTAGATGGTAATACACCTGAAGTTCCATCTGGGAATAAAGTTAAGGTTGATTTACTTTACAAGATAACTCGAGGGCTGGAGCTATCTTCTACAGAAAAATCTGCTCACCTTGTCATATCCTGGGCCACAAACTTCCATCAGAGCATTATGATGAAAAGTGTGATTGAAGGAGGAGCCAGGCAAGGATTGAAGGAGAGTTTTGAGCAGTTCTCTGACATGCTAGCTAAAAATCTCAAAGTGATAAATCTCGTAAATCTGTCAGATAAGGAGCATAGACTAGCAACTTTGCAGAAGGGGCACCAGTCAGATTGGGAACTGGCAACTGAATATTTTTGGAATTTTACAGTGGTTTCAGCCTTAGTCATGGTTCTATATTTTGGTTTTCACATCTGGCTTTGTGGAGAGACTCCAAGGCTTAGAATTTGACGGCCTTGATTTATCTGATAGTGTGGGGGAAATTATTACCTCTGCAATTTTAGTCATCGAACTCGAGAAAGTTTATGACATGGTATCACATTTTGTGCAAGCAAGTCTAAAAAGAGGTAACAGTTCATAAAGCATATCATTTTATATCTAATGTATATCATGTTTAGTTGTTTAACTGAAAGTCACATGATTACCAGGAAGTGATCATGGTGTCAAAGCACAAGGTGATGGTTGGGTGCTTACAATAGCTTTGATTGAGGGTGTGAAATTAGCTTGTCTAAATCCAACTGAACTACCAGATCCTTATGTGGTATTCACCTGTAATGGCAAATCGAGCACAAGCTCTGTGAAGCTGCTAACTCTTGATCCTCATTGGAATGGTTTGATCCTCTACTAAATCTGGTTATTGTGTACTCTTAACTAGTAATCAAATTGTCACACTGACAACTTGCATTCAATTAAATGTGCAGAAATACTTAGTTTGATGCTTCAGAAGAACCACCTTCAGTGTTGGATGTGGAAGTTTTATATTTTGATGGTCCATTTGATCAAGCTTCCTCTCTTGGCCATGCTGAAATTAATTTTTTGAAGCATACATCTACAGAGTTGGCAGACATATGGGTTCCCCTAGACGGAAAACTTGCTCAATCTTCTCAGTCAAAGTTGCACCTGAGAATCTTTTTGAACAATGCTAATGGAGCTGAAACAGTTAGAGATTATTTAACCAAGATGGAAAAGGAAGTAGGAAAGAATGTATAAAAGTTTCATATTGTCACAAATTTCATATTCTTGAGCTTTTGAAATTGTATATTATCTATATGCTTTGCCGGTGGCAGTTAAATCTCCGATCACCGCACCAAAATTCAGCATTCTAAAACATTTTTGGATTGCCACCTGAAGAGTTTCTCATTAGTGATTTCTCATGCTCCGTTAGGTGAAAGATGCCATTACAGGTAATGTTGCAAGGATCTTGTTTATAATGATTTCATTGATTTTTTTTCCCAATACCATTAGTAGGAAGGAGAACTAATAAATATTTATACTGGAGATGAGGTTTTAGTCACGGACATATGGTTGCTTTCTGAAATGTTTTTTAGCTTAATCTAGTGGTCTTTATTGGTTTGACAAGATACAAGAGGAAATGCAAATGCATCTAACATTACACTGTATAGATTACTGGATGTAAATTTTTTATTTGATAAAAGTGATGTCTATAATGAGGTCTTGCAGTTTTAGAATTAGCTTTTCTATTTTACTTTATTGGACTGCCTCAAAAAAACTGTAGAAGTTTTGGCTTTGATGGTTTTATGATTTCTGATCGATGTTGGCAATATTTGCCTGAGCTTTTTGCTAATTATTCCTTACTGGGGTTAATGTGATGAGCACATCTATACAGATAGTCTAATGAACTAACAAACTTTTGTAGATTCTATGGTCGATACCAGGATTTTCATTTGTTCAACAAATGAAAATATGTTCCCAAAGTAAAAGGTCCGAATGTTCTAATATTGAGGAAATGATGGCCAAAATTCCTCATGGAGGTCCTAAATGTTATATCTTCTGTATTTTTTCCTCTCCTCCCATTTTTCTTGCAGCAGGCATCTCACTCTACATTCTCTCAGTCTGTGCCTGCATCTACCTCTATTCTAAGCAAGACTGAACAAGTTTAGTCTAACATTTTATTTACTTGCTCCAGGGATGGCTCTTTCTATCAGCGAGAATTGTTGGATTCTATGCCAACTTGTTTGGACATAAGACCAAGTTTTTCTTTCTATGGGAGGACATTGAACATATTCATGAGCTTCCTCCATCCCTGGGAACAGTTGGAAGTCCTTCACTTGTCATAATTTTGTCTAAGGGTCGTGGTTTTGATGCTAGACATGTTGCAAAGCATCAAGATGAGGAAGGTAGGCCATAACTGGTCCTGTAAATTGCCTAATTTGCACAATTATTTTCCATCCTTTTTCTTGGCATCCATCTAGTAGAGTAACAAATGTCAGGAATCATCCTTATGTTTCTGATTTAGCCCAGCAGATGTTTTTTCTGCTTTGGAGACTGGTTTTCGGTGCATTTCCTTTTTTGTTTCTTCACTGCTTGCAACAGTATTTTTTTTCTTATTTTGGCTCTATTCCTTCATTGAAATGTTTCTTAATCTGTCAATCAAATTAATAGTTGCTCCCCTGAAAAGATAAAGTAATACTTGAAACTTTCATGGCCAATGCAACAGATAAGATCATTGTTGCAGATGTTTGATGGCGGAGACTTCGAGTATAAAGTGATGGCAAAGTCCGGCTGCCTGAATTACATCACAACTCCATGGGAATCTGTAACAGCTAATGTACTTGAAAGACGTATATCTTACAAATTTGATCGTCGTATCTCAATTTTTGGAGGAGAGGTAACTTGCACACAACAAAAGATTCCGTTTTCCAGTGATGGTGGTTGGATTGTTAATGGGATTATGACCCTTCATGATGTTCCATTTAGTGAATACTTCCGCGTAAGTGTATTGAAATTGCTTTTCCTTTCCCTTCCCCGTTGATCAGAGACTAAAGTAAAATGAGTGGGATAATTTTTTTTTCTTCTTGTTTCTTGTTAATGGATAAGCGTGTAGAACAGAATTGATTTTTTGTCCGCCGCCCTCTTCCATAAAACAGGTGCAACTAAAATATGAACTCGAGAATTCTGCTCTTGCTCAAGGGGCATGCAAGTGTGATGCCTATGTTGGTGTGACATGGCTGAAGAGCACCAAGTTTGAGGAGAGAATAACTAGAAATGTCATGCGAAAGTTTACTCAGTGGTTGAAGGAAGTACTACAGTTGGTTGAGAGGGAGATTCTACTTGCAACCGCATAAGAAGAGGGAATGGCCAGAGCATTACTCAGATGTAGTACTACTTGTGAAATTGAAGTTGACACTAATCTAAATCCAGCAAATTTTTCTGTGCTGAAAAGCACTTTTGGTTGATAGAAAATGGACTTCAGGTATGAATTTATTCTACTGAGAATTACGGTTAACTTACTGACAAAACTGAATTCAACATCTCTGGGTTAAATGAAGCTGCGTTTTATTCTATGTTTTTCTAACAGTCATATCTAGTTATTGGTGTATATACTGTTGTCGTGGAGTTGCTACCTCAGATATGTAGTTGTTCAACATTTTTGAAGTATACATTTGCTTTGTTGTTGATATATTCAGGTTAAACAGCGATTTTCTTGGCAAGTAGGTGTTAAAGAACAGGAATTTGTGCAAGTAATTGTAATAAGGAAAAGCTCAACATGTCAAGCGGGGATAGCTCAGTTGGGAGAGCGTCAGACTGAAGATCTGAAGGTCGCGTGTTCGATCCACGCTCACCGCATGTTGATTGTTTTTGTGCCTTTTGGAGATTCATATACATCTCTTTTTTCCTCTTTTAAAAGCTGCTTAATGTATGTAATTTAGGTTCATGTAATTTGGACCTACAGATTTTCAGGACGACTAAAGTTGAATTTTTACAAATTCTCATGATGACTAAAGTTGAATTTTTTTTTTTTCATTATTGTAACGGGGAGTATAAATGAACCTAAACAAGTCAAATATTTTTGTGATTAAATTTATTTTATTATTTGATAAGCTGAAAACTTTTTCAAGATTAGTCTGTTTACTCCTTGAGTTTAGAGAGACGAGTCAAAAAAAATACAACTTATTAAGGAGCAAGTGAAGTGATGGTGATGATAAGCACAACAATTGTTAGCAATTTTTCACGTCTCAAAATATTACACCGTATTAACATAGAACAAGTCACCCAATGCCTCTGCCTCATTAAATATGCTGAAATTCTTCTAGATAACAAAATTTGGAAAATCAATATCCTCAAATTAATTGTATTGGCCATACATTGGGATACTAATTGCAGTCAATATGTCATAGCGCTTCATTTATTGTACATCTTGGAGTTTTAATTGAGACTCCACTTTGATAACAATCATTCTTGTCAAATTTTCATTTTGGGTAGTCCTTAAAATTTATTTACAAAGTCTTATCGGCTCATTTTCTAGTGTTTGATCTTGGTATTCTTAAAATTGTTCAGACATAATTAACAATTCACCTAAAGCAGTGATATGAGTTTGCCACCAAGTTGCATATTAAGTTGTTGTTTTAAACATCTAATATCATCTATAAAAATTACAAAAAAAAAAAAAAAGAACTGGCTCAATTTTTTGTTGGTCAACTTAAGACTCATTGTAAATTATTAATTTGTTTATAATACCAAAAAGATCATAATATGTAAAAAAAAAAAAAAACACCTTTAATTCAATGCCATATTAAATTTGTTGTGGGTCTTTTACTCCACCAAAGCTTGCTAGCTCAAGTTACATTTTTATGTAGCCAAAATAATGATTCCAATTAGGGTACAACAAAAGTTGCATTTTCCCACTTACTATTAACAGAGGCACTTGCAAATACAAATGGGCTTGTTTTGACATAAGGGATAATATCAGAACCTTCTCTAAAGTTTCTCTTAATATCACTTGGCACTCCTATAGTTTTAAAAATATCACTCACCTCCCCTAATAAATGTAAAATGACTATATTAACTCTCACTTGATACATAGTTTACATATCAAATAAATGGATGTCAAAAAATTAAAAAAAAATCAAAAGTCACTTTCTTCTTCTTACTATTTATCCAACATTCTCTTTTATTCATTTTTTGGATGGTTGTACAATTTTTTATTTATAAATTGTAATAAATTAAATTTTATTTTTTTTCTAATTGTGATAGTGTGGTATGAACGTATTATTTTTTCATTTATTTTGAGTTGACTTTTATAATAAATTAGTACAACTTAAAGACTTTGGCCATGAGTTGTAAAGATGTTAGGAAAAAAAAATGCTCATAAGAAATTAGTTTTAAGTATATATAGTTGAATTGGTGCTAGTCTATTTTTTACAAATTTTTTTTCAAATTTATATTTTTATGGATTATAGATTTGTGATATGGTGGTATAAGTAGAAATTATTTTTTAAGTGGTGATTTTTTTTGGAGCAAACAAAATGGTTTAGGAGTATTTTTATTTAGCAAAATAAGCAAAAGGGTAGTTTGTGGTTTTTATAAATTTTGTTACACAAATAACAAAAGCAAGGGAGGTAAGTGATTATTTTTAAAACTTTAAGAGTGCCATGTGATATTAAAAAAAACCTTGTGGAGGTTTCTGATATTATCCCTTGATACAAAGTACATTCATAATCTTGGAGATGACCGAGCTGTAAACAACGCATCCAGCATATTACACCCTTTGGAGTCTCAACTGTACAACGTACCCACATAAATCTAGCCATACAACTACGTTGGGGAGTGATAGATGGTTCAATCTTCTCAGCTGAATTCAATAAGAAAATCAATATGTTAATCAAATAACATGGCATCTTCCTTATACTTAAAGCGGGACCTCCGATGAATACTGTTTTGTCGCGTTCCCTGCATTTCTCGCCATGATTCGTCTTCTATGTCTTTTTGGCTCTATTATTGATTCTCGCCGCTTTGGTGGTGGATATTTGTTGTGGCTACTTTTTGTCTTCCGTTCTCTCTTTTTTGCCCTTTTGTTGTGCCTCTAGCATGTTTAGGCCTTGGTGCGGAAGTTCCTTCGGGCCTTTTTGTACTCAATCATCACTCACAAGGCCTTGGTTAGCCTATATGGGTTGGCATGCTTTCCCTGCCTATCATTGCTCTGTTGGGCCTCTTGGTTGGATTTGCCCGCTTTTTGACGGCCTGCTACCTTTTTGCGTGGATGTCTCTGTCCGTGGCACCCGTTTGCTAATTCTCGCATTCGAAATGTTACTGCTGCTGCCAAGCCATTTGCTTGGTTCTTATACTTTCTAGGCCTCTGCGTTTATAGCTAGATTTAATGTTGATTTGAAGAGCTATCACGTGAGTTATCATGTATATTGGTGCAATGTAACTCCTGACGCCAAGACTTTTCCTTTGTTCTTTGACTTTTCAGGTTTCTACATTTATAACATTTTCAAAAAATTAATGCTGATTTGAAGAGTTATCATGTATATTGCTTCATAGCTTTTTCAGATGTGTACAACCCTACAGCCTTTTAACATATATATATATATATATATATATATGTTAAAAGGTAGGTTGTACACATATATATATATATACCCCTTCCCGATTTTATTCAGTTTGGGTTACCATGCCTATTCTTTTGTGATCCTCCTTTTCGATTTTATTCAAATTGGGTTACCATGTCTATTCTTTTTGTGATCCTCCTTTCAGAGTAGCTTTTGATATATATATATATATATATATATATATATATATATATATAGATATATGTATAGCTTTTAATAAATATATATATATATATACATCTACCCCTTTCAGATTTTATTCAACTTGTGGTGCCATGCCTATTCCTCTTGCAATCCTCCTTTCCGTATAGACTCATATATTTGTGCGTATTCATCTGTGCATGCTTATTATCTTTAGTAATGTAAATTGTATTTTCCCTGATATTAATTATTTAGTCTTTATAGATTTATTACATCATCAAAAATGTATACCTGCTTCTTACTATTAATAATTAATAAATGCTCGCGCTCTTTACTCTTTGTCTATTTAAAAATTATCTGCATTTTTTGGTAAAAACAAACATACACTTCTCCAAACTCGCATTACTACAAAATCAAAAAAGACAATGAAATGCTATTTAGTTTTCAACTTTTTACAAATTATCTAGATTCGTTGGAAAAAAAATGCCATACCATTTACTGTGCATTTGTCTGCTCCGAGTTATTACAGAATCAAAAATAATTTTCTTTTATGTGCCATGCATGTATGTATGGATATCTACACACACATATATGCATGTTTATGTGTACATGTTTATTTGTCTTTATGTCTTTAACAATTAGAAGCGCTATTCGGGAAAAAAACGTATTCTTATGAATTAATTGAACGATCAAGAACTACAGCCTCTTGTTACTATTCATAATTCGCAATGATCTTTAGTCTTCAACCGTTTAAAATTTCTCTACATCCCTTAAAAAAAAAATATTATACCATTTAGCATACATTTGTCCAATGCAACTTATTGTACAACCAAAATAGTTTTTTTCATTATACCATTTAGCACATACTTCTCCAACATGAGTTACTATAGAATCAGAAACAATTTTTGTTTTATGTAATATGTATACATAGATCAATCTTTATTTGTGCGCGTGCATATATATCTGTGCATGTTTGTGCCTACATGCTTATTATTTTTAATATAAATTGCGCTTTCTCCAATATTAGTAGTTTAATATATATAAACTAATTCGATTGTCGAAATGTATAACCATTTGTTAGTATTAATAATTGCCATTGTTCTTTGGTTTTCAAAGTTACTATATAGTCAAAAAAAAATTTTAATTGCCATTGTTTCAAAGTTACTATATAGTCATAAAATTTTTTTTCCCTCATCAGCTATATGATCACGACCTTTTAATATTCATGCCGACTTCAAAACAAATGTATACCATCCTTATATTCAACAATAACAATGTAGAAAGAACATACCCATGGTATTATCAAGGGATAATTTCAGAAACCTCCCCTGAGGTTTCTGACAGTTTCACCTGTGACTCTTAAACTTTTAAAAATCTCACTTGCCTCCCTTAATTTATGTTTTTGGTATCATTTATAACCCATTTTAGAATATAATATTAAAAATTCATTTTGGGAAAGTAAATGCAATCTCATTCCAAAATTACCCTTTGTTGTCTTACTTTTTATTGTCTAAATATATTAATAACAAATAAATGAAAATTCATGTCGATTGAAAAAAATATAGTGCATCTTTATATAGCAGACGTTAATATTTGAATTATGCAAGTTAGAAAGATAATATGTTCTTTGTTGCAGAGTGTTTTGAGTTAACTTAAGAAGTTTTACAAATCATTTACATATTTTTTAATTTTCTACTTTTTGTTCAAATTGATGGTTTGAAAACTAAAAAGATATAACATGCCAAAAATTATATATAAATTTGTTTGTATTATTTTTAAATCAGTTCAAAAAGGTACCATCATGGTTATAAATTATTATAAGTTATTTCTACGAGTATTATAAATTATTCATAATTTTGAGTAATTTAACATTTTTTGTCGAAATCAATGACATAAAAACTACTAAAGAGTTTTTTTTAATATTGTTAACAAGTCCTAAATGTTTATTAAGAAACTACGTCCATCCATTTACAAAAATTAAAAAGATACGTTTGGTGTATTATAATAATTAAGAAATCATAAGAAAATGGCAAATTTGGAATAGAACTATATTCTCTTACCCAAAATAAGTTTTTTAACATTTTATTTTGAAATGGGTTTTACTTGCAAAATTCAAATATTAATGTTTGCTATATAAAAACGCATTATAGTTTTTCCAATTGACATGAACTTTCATTTATTTTATTATTAATATATTTAGACAATAAAAAATAAGACAACAAAGGGTAATTTTGGAACGAGATTGCATTTACTTTCCCAAAATGAATATTTTAATATTGTATTCTAAAATGGGTTATAAATGATACCAAAAATATAAATTAAGGGAGGCAAGTGAGATTTTTAAAAGTTTGAGAGTGCCAGGTGAAATTGTCAGAAGCTTCAGGGGGGGTTTCTAAAATTATCCCTATTATCAATACATAATATAAAATCCTTCCCGCAGTTACAAACCCCCATCCATCTACAATACACAACTAAAAGGGCCACCCCGATTAGCACTCGGGGAACTGAAGCCTAGTATATATGATTTGCCAATGTTTACATGGAGTGTAAAAAGAAGATTTGTTTATATCAACACAGTATATACCTCAAAATCCTAAAATTTTCTAATATCAACCATATATTTTGGAAATACTTGTACTGGGAAAATATGTTCTAAAGAAAGTCGATAGCCGTACACACAAATGTAAAGAAAAAAGGTGGAAAAGGCCTATAACCTTTTTGAAATTTAAGAAAGAAAGGAGAAGGGTGTTTTTTTTATTCCACAGCAAGGGAAATTAAAAAAGGGAAACAATTATACAATCTATACAATTTATTCATATGTAATAATATTCTAGAAACAAGAGAAGTGAAGGAAATGACAACCAGAAAAAATATCAGTGATTTTCTCATCTTCAAGTTCAACTATTACAACAAGCAAGCCCAAATGCCTCATATTTATATTGAAACTATTACACCTGAGAAAAATATTTTGGAAATCAATTTTTATTGTGTTAATTGTATTAAACCGGAATCAGTTCATTGTAGTTAATATGCCACAATTTTAATTTATTACACTTCTTGGAATCAAAACTACCATTAATAAATGTTTGAAGCTTGATCTTAATGATCTTTTACAATCTATTCACAATCTTACTGTCCCATCATTGAGTGTTTGATCTTGGAATTTTGACAGAGAGCACTAAATTTTGATTTTGGTATTCTTAAAAGTACTGGGGCACAATTGACAATTCAGTTAAAGCAATGGGGATATACAAACAATATCTCATACAATTATACAATTTCAAAACTTTACAGGGGTAAGTGGGAGGACCTGCCCCCACTAATAATAAAGCTAGTTTGCTCTCAAATTGTATATCGTGTTGTTATTTGAAAATCTGAATGTCCGATATTATTATGAAAAAAGAAAGAACTAATTCAAAATTTGGTAGTCAACCTAAAACTCGTAATGAATTATTAAATTTTGTTTATGCCTTGAACCAAATAGTGTTGATGCTGTGCGATTGCTTCCTTCAACTTTGAGAAAATTGTTTTTTAAGCTTGAAAGTGTCTCTATTTGCACCCATAAAATTTTCAAAAGTCTCTTTATTATTTGTATTGCCTCCCTTAAAATTTTTTTAATTTCTCTTTCTTACCTAAATTGTCAACTAAAATTTTTGAAATTTTCTTTTTCACGTTGACTCTTAACAATTAAAAATTCATATTTCTTAACTTCCTTAAAATGTTGGGTTTTTAAGGTTAAATATTGATGTTAGTCCAAGAATAATCTCTTTTTGATATTTGTAAACTGTTTACTACTAAATTAGACCACAGTTTAATTTTGAAGGTATATTGAACACAAGGAAAAACAAAGTTTTGTTTAATATAGATGTCCTATGATTGTAAATCTATTATTATTAAATTTCGTGTGGAAATTGAAGAAGCTAAATAAGAAAGAGTAATTGAGAAGTTATTTAACAATTAATGAAATACCATCTTAGGATGTTTATACCGTTAGAGAACTATTATTGCGTTTTCCATGAAAATTTGTTATGATAAACCTAAAATGACAAAATGAAGAATTTTATATGGATATGAATTTTAGCAAAATGGAAAAGACGTAAATAAAGATACAGTTCTATAGTGGTAGATGGCATATACATGCATTATCACGCCCTTCCTTTCCCACATGAATCTTGATTATATTTTAACTGTTAAAAGATTACATTTTGTGCTTATCGGCAAGTTTATCTGACTAGGCATAACTTCTTAATTCAGATATAATTTTTAATTATGTTAGTTTACCTAAAATATGTCACCTTTTGTCATTGTGCCAAAAAGAATCTCTTTTCAGTTGATTCATGCACCATTTGATTATTAATCTCAACTCTATATGTCAAAATTTGGTGAGCCCATGCCCTCTTCTTTTATGAGAAATGAATGCCGGACATGATTTCACATAGAAGGAAAAATTCTTTGTTAAACCGATAACAAGGTTGCTATTTGGCATAATTTTGTTACTGATTGATTTTTGTCTTGTTACCATATTTTAGTAAAAACTATATGCACAAAAAGTAAAATTATGCTTTCCAAAAAAATTAAAAAAATGTAATTCTAAAAAAATTTAGAAACTTCTTTTCTTGTGTACTCAAAAAATTAATTTATTAGCCAATAATTTGATTGGATAATACTCTATAACCATCTTTTTCTCTTTTTCCTTTTGCTCTATACAATCTGTATTTAATGTTCTTGTTGAATTGCATTACACAATATTGTTTCCTTCCATAAAATAATCTTCGTAAAATGATCAAGTTGGCCTTTATGAAATGTGGTTACTATTTCTAAACCCTTGTTAGATATTAGATTTATGAATTGCATATCAATAATTGCATCAAACTACAAGACAAACACAGAGAGCATATGCAAAATAGCACCTAACTCTAGAGGAACCACAGTTAATTTTATGCTTTCAAACAATTTCCTTGAATTAAAATTCTTCAAGGCAAAATATTTTGTGTAGGGTTCTAATTCATTCAATTCAGTTTCCACCTTGATATGCTTTTTGCAAAACTTTTGTGTAGTTTTGCTGAAATTAATTTTTGATGGAAATTGCAATATTTTTTACTGGTTTTCATGGTCAACTTAGACCTCAGGGGCCATGTCCCGTAGTTATAACTACATCAGGCACAAAAGTTGAAGTGTATTTCCTAGTGAGAAATTTTTTAAACTATGAGAAAAATGTTGGTTTACATTAACCATCATGGCATCGACTATTAATTGTGACTTATAAATATGATATATATCTTTTTAATTTGTACATAATAATCATCATTGTATCAATCAATGAATATAACTTGGCTTCTTAAATTTGTCTGCATAATTGAATAATTGCAAATTTTGTAATTATGACTGAACAATTTAAAATGCTATTTCAATTTTATTACCGGTGGTTGAACTATAGATGGATCATTTAGGAAAACCAAAAATCAAGAGAAAGTATGATTTTCATCTTCATGATCGGTCATCAGAGTACATCATGAATTTTTACTAACAATGGTAAAAGCAAACACAAGTACTCTGGCTTCCTTGCTCTTTACATTCAAATTTTTGGAGACTACCTTGTGGGACTTTAGATAAACAAGGATTTAAGCAACTTGTCGGAGTCGTGGTTGAGCATTCTCCAGGAAGTGTAGTTTGGCAAATGTTGTCAGCATGGACAAGGGGAATGATTCTCTCAACTGCAATATTCAACATAAAACAAAATGTTAGGTGAAAAAAAAATTGGTTGTTATCTCTTTTTAAAAGAAGTAGAGAAAAAAGAAATTATCGTACATAAAGTCAAGATATTAGGTACAACTTGTTTTTAGTTCAAGCCTCTAGTAGAGAAAAAGAAAGGTTTAAAAAATATGGAAGTTAGAATTAAAAGCTACACATGTTATAAAATAAATAAAAAAAAGGAAAGAAAGTTTGGGGAAAAAAAATCAAATTTGATATCAAATAATGTTTCACAGACAAAATCTTATCCAAGAACTTCTTACTATAACAATTATCATTTTGTTTCTTTCCATGATTGGTTAGAAGATTCACATTTTACTCAAGTGAGGATGTGGAATGATGGAAAAGATAATCTATAGCTTCTATTGTACCTGGTGCATAACAAACAAAGCTGATCAAGAGCATAAATAATAGAGCAAATGGCCAAAAATGTCACTAAACTATTGACTTCTATGTCTTTCAGTCATTAAACATTTTTTTTAGCCAAAAATGTCACCGAACTCCTAAAAGCATGCCATTTTTACCATTCCGTCAAATATTTAAGTTAAGTGGGACGGAGGAGCTGTTTCTTGGACTGTTGTGAGGGATAATTTTGTCTCAAAAGTTACTGTGAATCTCGTGCCAACAACTCAAACGCCTTTTTGACCCAATTTAAGCCCTATCATCAAAGGAATTGCCAAAGTTGAAGCAAGAAAAATGGAGAAATATGATGAATCCTCTCAATCTAGATTCTCAAGCTTGGCAATTGCAAGAAACAAGAGGCCACCTCCTATCTGTGGCTGCGGCAAAAGAACAATTTTGAAGACCTCATGGACTGGTAGGAACCCAGCATGGAGATATGTAACTATACTCTGAGAATCAGTGAAAAGATCCCAGTCTTGGAGAATACACCCCATCTTTTGTGCAAGAGTTTTTCAATTTACAGAAATAGATACCAACAAAAAGATTCCATCTTTCATCATCCCAATCCCTATTCCAGATGTGTAGACTTGGATTCTTTTTCCTTTCCAACATGTGTCACCGCTCTCAACCCATCTCAAGAAGGGCCTTTGTTTTTCCTCCAAATCCCACCCGATGACACAAATAGCCAAACAAGCCACTCTGCTTGGTTAAGGACTCTCTGTCTCGCCACCTGTTCTCCCCTTTCTTTTTCTCTCGTTTCAGACAAGTTGTTTTGTTTTTTCCATTCTCGTTCCTCGATTTAAATTCAATTGCTCAACCCCATAACACCTTTCACACAAAACTCAAATTGCAATGAAAAATAATTAATGGGTTTAGTGATTTTACCAGATAGTAGATAAGAATCGATGACATCTTCTACCTTCCCATCCCCCAATTTTCTTCATTGCTCGCGCTGTATATTTCAGAACCCAAATCAAGTCCTAGAAAATGTGCTGGAAAACGTTCTCGCTTTCTTGACCTCTAGTGGACCGCAACGCACCTCCCTAGTCTGCAAATCATGGTACCGTGCAGAGGCTCCAACCAGATCCGACTTCTTCATTGGTAATCGCTATGTCGCGGTCACTTGAGTCATTAACCTGCAAGCGAAGTCAACTAGGGCTATTAAAGGCAAGCCCAAGTTTGTTGATTTCAGCCTTTGTCATGGATTAGGGCTTATTTCACCCCTGTTAATTCCATGGCCGAGGCTTATCTGGGACCTGGAGAAAGTTTATCCAAGCGGTGCTATCGATGAGGATCTAGTGGTGCTGGCTCACTTGTTCTCGAATTTTAAGGAGTTGGTTTTTGTTTGTTGTGGTGGATTTAGGACTAATGGACTTATATGTGCCGAAAGTGCAGTTGTCCATGCATGCTCCGGCGGCACTATTGAGGTCATGGGACTTATGCGGAGAGGAAAAGAATTTTTGGGGAAATCAAAATAGTCATAATCTAATACTATGCAGTAGACGGTGGGTATTATTGAAGAACAGAATTTAGGCAAGATTTACGGATTTGAAAAAGGAGAATCCGAAGGTTGCCCAGGAGCTCGTTGTTGTCACTGATGAAACTTGTCTTCAATGTCTTCAAATCACTGTAGTTGCTTCACTCTTCACACTGAAAAGTCAAACATTCTCGATTTATCTTTCTTTAATGTGCTAGATTTGTTGAGACAAATTTGCCCCCCACAACTACTCAGGAGATTCTCCCTCCGTCCCATTTAACGTGCATAATTGACAGAATGGTAAAAATTGCATGCTTTTAGGAGTTCGGTGATATTTTTGGCTAAAAAAAAAGTTCAGTGACCAAAAGACATGAAAGTCAATAGTTTAGTGACATTTTTGGCCATTTGCTCTAAATAATATCAATGACTTTGCCATCTTCAAACACAAATTGTATGTAAACTATTGCTGGAAGAAGAGTGATTTCAGCTGTTTTACAACCATAAGTGATTTGATGGTGTGTCTATTTATAGTGAAACTCTTCGTAAGTGCAAGATTTTGAAAGTTAATCATTACCTTCTGTCTATGGTAGTTGTAATAATTTGGCATCAACTTCTATGGAAATCAAATTTCAGGTCTTATTTCAAAAGCAAAGTTCATCTCCTCCTTTATCATAGTATTCATTTTGCATTACTATTATGGTAGTTGTAATAATTTTGCATCAACTTCTATGGAAATCAAATTTCAGGTCTTATTTCGAAAAGTAAAGTTCATCTCCGCCTCTATCATAGTATTCATTTTGCATTACTATTATGGAAATTAATTGAGGTACTTATCACTTTATAAATTTTTAAACTGTTTCCTTAGAGGGTGGAATGGAACTAGCGAATATATTGAATTTTCACTTAATCTTGAATTTACATTGAATTCACACTTGATCTGGTATTACTCTAAAGATTGTAGAATTAAAATGCAAATATTCATATTTATTGGCCCCTTTTATCTTTACACACTTGACTTCATTTTGAAAAAACTTACCATGAGCCCCTAAAACATTGTTAGGCAAACTGTTTTTCAATTTAACTAAAAAATCAAGGTGATATGAAATTTTATTTTTTGAGTATTTATGAATTAATTAATTTCTTAAAATTTTACACTTTTTCTTTTGTGATATGATTTATACAACAACAAGGTGCAGTTGAAAACACTACAGTATAATTAAAAAATATTTTTGCGTATTGGTGCGCACTAAGCAGGCATCCCATGTGTTGGCCCTTTTGGATCCAGAAATTTTTCAAGGCGTCTTAATTCACTGTAGATCCCATTACGTGAAAACATTTGATAACCTACATTTTAACGTGAACCTACCCAAATTCTTCTACTTGATCCAATAGGTATAGCTCACCCCATTATGGCCTCAAAAACATTGAGACTTGGGAGTCCAGTCAATAACCCATTTGATGAACTAACGGTGTCGCCGGTTTCCTCCCTTTAAGATTTTGGCTAGATTTCAGATTTGGAATGAATTGAACTAATGATTTGTTTAGCAACGGTTGAAGGAGAAATTTGAATTTTTTTCATATTTTTTTGATGGTTTATTTGAAATTAAATTCTAGTTTAACATGTATAAATTTGAAATTTTCTATTCTTTTGGTTGTTTATTTGAGGTTATATTCTAGTTTAACATGGATTTCGTTAATTTTATTGTTATTGTTACTTTGATATCCTGTTATTATCCCAATTGATATTTCTCCTTACTTCCTAGGGACTCTGATTAATATATATATATATATATATATATATATATATAGACACACACACACATATATATACATATATACATATCAATAACGGTTCACAAACAAAAATGTTGTCTCAAATAAAGATGACACTAACATCTTGCAAGTGCCACTGCTCCTAAATTGTTCGAAGACAATCTGTAACCTTTAACAGGAGCAAAGCAAACAAAGATAATCTCAAATGTGAAAATATCAATGAATTACTGTGGTTCAGTAGATCTACGTGTGTCTCTAAACACATAGATCTGATTAAAAAATTAGTTCAAGTCCAAAAACTATATCTATATAAATTATAGAAAGGGTTTTAGCATGGTCAAGTCATAAAGCTTCCAACTCCCCATTCTTTTAGAATTTTGAACTTTTTTAATTATTAAATATCCTTTCATGCTTTTGAATTTAAAAAAAGAAAGAAATGTCGGAATTTGTTTTAAAATTTATTTATGGGAGGGTAAATAAAGAGGTAACATCACTAGTATTACCAAAAGTAAAATGGTAAATAATATAGTTTACCTTTTAACTCAATAATCCTAACAAAGATGTAAGTTTTATAAAAATTTAAAAAAATAATATTCATTTGTCATGGATTTAAAAAATCAAGAATGGTATCAAATTAAAATAAAGTCCTACTAGCTCTTCAACATGGGAATTTTATTTTATATTCTCAATAAAATAAAAACAATACAAGTCCTACAAACAATAAAATATTGTTTTAGGAATATGAATATTTCATCCTAAATCTATATCTACTTTATATATATTTGATCTAAATTTGACCTAATTAAATTTGAATAAGAGGGAAAAACTGAACTACTAATAATTACATTAGGTATTATTTATTATTTTGTATATTGTTATTGTTTTCTTCATGTGTAAATAATTAACATTTCTATGTCATCTTTATTTTCCTTTTTTTTTGTGATTGTTGGAGTTATTATAAGATAATATTAATTTTTTCATTTGCATGTACAAATGCCAATCATTGTAATCAATTTAGGTTTTATATGGTTTTCATGTTATAGGAGGTAAACTCAAATATATTCTAAAAATCTTAGACAAAATTGCCATTTTTTTTGCTTCAAATTTTACCTTTTCAATTTGGAGGATATATATGGATTGAACTATACTTTTTTTCCTTTCAAAAATTGATAGCATTCAATCCAAATTTGCACTAAAATTAATTAAACATGATATCTTTTGGCCATTGATAAATAGGTTTATGATTCCTATACCATATAAAACATTATAAATTAAATTATTTTGTCTAAACTGTAATCAGATATTGACAGATAATAGGTAAACTAACTTTGACTTCAACTTATTTAAGATTTTATAATTGAAAAAATTCATTTTCTACTCACACAATGATTTTTGGAACATGTCACATACTGTTCTTTAAAATTTTAGCCTTTGTCCCATACTACAACATGCTTTATCTTATGCTATACAGTATAAAATATACTTTGCCTATACTACATAGATGTAAAATATTTTTTTGATTTGAAATTATGCATAGGTTAGATTGCTATTAAACTTAAATATAACAATAATAAATGAAGAAATTACAGATCTAAAAAATCAGATCTAGAAAATCACAATCTTAGATTTCATAAAAAGATAACAGAAAACTAAAGAAATTCTCACAATGAAAATCTAGAAAAGAATATAACTCTTACAAAATAGTCTAGGAGAGAGGAAACTCTCATTATGAGATATAAGAAGACAAGAGTTTCATCCTTGTTTTTTGCAAATGATAGATCCACAGCACCATTTCATTTTCACAACAAATTGTTATCAAAATAACAATTTTCTCCTCCAATAGTTAAAGATGGAATGCACATTGAAAAGGATGAATTTTTCTTTTCAATTAAAATTGGCTGTGGCATTAAAATTTGAGTTGTGACATTATCACCACCTGGGAGTAAGTGAGAGAAGAATCTCTAGTTGAAAAAAACCTAGACAAGAATTTATTAAGATAAAGAAAGAAAAAACTAGAGAAAGAACCTCTTCGGCAAAAGATCATATTTGTCTGGTGTCTCTCCCATGAGAAATTTGAAGAGATTTTGACAAAAGGAGTTTTTAGAAAGGAGCAGAAAATGAGTTTTAGAGAGAGCACGAGGCTTCCAACTTAAATCTCTTGTCCAAAATACTTAAGCAAAGCTAACGTTGATGGGTTTGAAACCTGTCCTCGTAGCAATTCCAATGTTAGGGTCACAATGCTCTATTTGAGTGTAATCTCAACTACATGTCAAATTTGTGTGCTATATCTTTTTTTTTTTTAATGAGAACTACAGAGCAAAGTTTTTAGACATCATACCACATAAAGGAAAAGAATGTATGTAATCAGACACCTAATAAAGTGGGATTTTGACATAAATTTTTTCAATTTTACATTTTCTAGTTATCATAATTCATAGTAAAAGCTATGTGTAAAAGGAAATAAAAGATTTCAAAAAAAAATTCGAAAGAATGGAGTCTGAAATTCGAAATCTTTTTTTCTTTTTTTTTTTCAACTGGAAGAATTTCTTATTCAATGTTTTATTGGAAGATTTATTTTGTCTCTATCTTCTCTTTGTTTTCCTTTGATTAGGCAATATTGTTTCCTTGCATGGAGTATTGTTGGTATAATGAATCATGTTGGCCTTCCTGAATTGTGGTTAATATCTCAAATCATGTTATTTGAGCCCTTTTGAACTATGGTTAATATTTCCTAAGGAAAATAGAAAGCCAATATTAAAAGCACCATCTCTGGAGGAATGTACATATATATGCCTTTAATTCAAAGTAATTTATTTAGGATTCATATCATTCAACTCAATTTGTACCTTCTTTCTCATGGTATACTTTTCACAAGGATGCAAATACAAAACTTGTATACTTTTACTAAAATTGATTTTTTTGGTAATGTTTGCATTTTTACTACCTTCCATTGTCAATTATATGTCCCAGTAATAATTAGATCTTAAAAAATGAAATAGATCTTCATTCAAAATAATTAGGTCTCAAAGTCAAGTTTTGATTTAAGTACTTGTGGTTGAACTATGGATGGAATGTTCAACAAAACTAAAAACCAAGAGAAAGCGTGAATTTTTGCTTAATAATAAGTCATCCGAGTACATCAAGAACTGTTTACTAACAATTGTAATAGCAAAGACAAAGATTTATCGTCACTTGTTCTCGATATTCATATTTCTCAAGCTAAGCTTTGAATTTATTGAAACATAGAACTAAGCAGACTTCATCCCTTCTAGTTGTGCAATCTGCAGCAATATCCCCCTCACAAACTTTCTCAGCATGAATAAGGTGGATGAATCTCTCAATTGCATTCACCATAAAAACCAATCTTAGTCGAAAAAGTATCTATAATCTCTTCCAAAAAGAAGTAGGGAAAATTTGTCATATTACAAATTTCAATTAATTATATATACATATATATTCAATCAGATAGTAGGTACTACTCATTTTTAATAAGTTTCTTGTCGAGAAAAACAAGAGGCATATATATTATATATCTATGTGTGTGTTTATGTGTTATTGGTGTAAATCTCCCATGATCGTATTGAGCTCCAAATAGTGTAAAGTCTAATTGGAGCCCTTTTGGAGGTGGCTCTCGTTGAGAAAAAGGGAGGTTTATATATATTGAATCCATATGTAAAAGCAACATTTACAGAAAATAATGAAAAAGGGAAAGAAAGCTTGGATCATATTTAACTCTGATCTAAAAAGAAAAATTATGTGGGATATCAATAATGGTTCACAAACAAAAAGCTTATTTCAAATAAAGATGACATTGACATCTTGCAAGAATTTGTAATCTTTACCATACCTAGAGCAAAGCAAACAAAACTAACTATGAGCATGAAAAAAATCAATGACTTTGCCATCTTCAGACTGAATTGATACATAAGCTATAGCCTGCAAGAAATTAATTTCAATTGATTTATAATCTCGAGGTGTCCTAAAGGTCTCCCTTTTTATATAGAAATTAAGTGAAAGATTTTGAAAATAAATGTTGTGTCTTTTTTATGTAGTAACAAATTGTAACTATTACTTATATAGAAATCAAATATTCCAATTCTTACTTCAAAGTGAAGTATATTACCTCCTTATTATAGTACTCATTTTCCATATGCTACTATGGAAACTCAATAATAGCAATTAGTTGTAATTGAGATGCTTATTCCTTTAATCAAGTTGGTTGGCCCGTATTTGTTGTTCACTGGTTTTACCATATTCATCGTAAAATTATATACAAAAGCAATTTGAAGATTTCCATAAGCATTTGAAACAATAGAGTTCTAAAAATTTTCTAGACTGTTTTTCTTTTTTTAACTCCAAGAATTTCTTATCTAATATTTTGATCAAAAGATATTTTTGTCCCCATCTTCTCTTTGCTCCCTTTCTGCTCTTTACCAACAATATATCGTCTATGGCTAAACTGCATTAGGCAACATCGTTTCTTTCCATGGAGTAATGTTGGTAAAATGAATCAAGTTGGCCCTTCTAAAGTATGGTTAATATTTCGAGTAATGTTGGCCTGGCCTTTTCTAAACTGTGGTTGATAGTTAATAGTATTTCTCAAGGAAAACAGAGAAAGCAAATACTAAAGAGCAACAGCTATGGAAGAACCACACATCTATATGCCTTTAACCATATTCCTTGAATCGCAAATTTTCAAGTAAAAATGATTTGTTTAGTACTCATATTCATTCGATTCAATTTGTACCTTCTTTGCCATGATATGCTTTTCATGAGGAGGCAAATATAAATATTGTACAGTTTTATTGAAATTGATTTTGGTAATATTTGCATTTTTTCTGCTTTCCATCTTCAATTTATGTCCTATGTTTACAAATCCATCATGGCTTCCATTATTAATCATGATTTAAAATGATGAAATAGATGATCCATGTACACAATTATTATTAATATTGAATCAGTCAGATCGATATAACTTAGCTTGCTAGTTTATTTGTAGATTTAGGTAAGTACAGATCGATGTTGTAAAAATGGTATTTTGATTTGATTACTTGTGATAGAACTATGGATGGAATATTCAGCAAAACTGAAAATCAAGCAAATGTGGTGTTTGGCTTGATGATAAGTTATTAGAGTACATTAAGAACTTTTTACTAACAATGGTAATAGCAAACACAAACATTTTCCCTGGCCTGTTCTCGACACTCATATTTCTCGAGCCTAGCTTTGAATTTATTGAAACATAGCACTAAGCAGACTTGATCCCTTCCAGTTGTGCAATCTACAGTAATATCATTCTGGCAAATTTTATCAGCATGGATGAGAGGGATGAATCTCTCAACTGCATTCACCATAAAAACTAGTCTTAGCTGCAATTTGTCATGCCACAATGTTCAATTAATATATACAATCAAATAGGTACTAGTTTTTTATTACGAGTTTTTAGTTGAGGAAAAGAGAAAGATTTATATATATTGAATCAATATGTAAAAACAAATTTGGATTTATATATTTCTTCATTTATATTAACTCTAATTTAAAAAAAATACATGATATCAATAATGGTTCACAAACAAAAAGCTTATCTGAAATAAAAATGACACTAGCATCTTACAAGAATAGATAATCTTTACTATACCTGGAGCAAAGCAAACAAAACTAACCATGAGCATGAAAAGTATCAATGACTTTGCCATCTTTAGAAACAATTGATATATAACCTATAGCATGTATGAAAGTAATTTCAATTGATTTATAACCTAGAGGTGTCTTGAAGGTCTTCCTTTTTATAGTGAAATTAAGTGAGAGATTTTGGAATTAAATGTTATGTGCTTTTTATGGTAGGAATAAATTGTAGTAATTATTACTTCTGTGGCAAGCGAATATACCAGCTCTTAATTCAAAAAGTAGAGTATATATCCACCTTAGTGTAGTACTCATTTTCCATATGCTACCATGGAAACTCAATAATAGCAATTAGTTTTGCTCGAGATGCTTATTCCTTTAAGCAAAACTTTTAAAGTTTTTTAATCTCTCTAAAGGACACCCGCAAATATACATATGTTACACAAAATCTACATTCCCATTTACTGTCACTTTTTGAAGATGTAGAATTAAATTTCATTTTTCCAAAAATTGAATTAACACTTAACATCCCTCTTAACAATTAACAAACCCATGTAATGTAAGTTTACCAAAAAAAATTAAACCATTTAGTTCTATTAAATTGGTTCTATCATGCACAAAATTTGCCTAATATATACTTAACATCAATCAAATCACTCAATTATGCACCGATTATATTTCGATATTTAGTTTCCTGTATGATAGGTTTCTGAATAGGATTGTTTTAGACGATGCCAAGTGAAAATAGTCACGTGCTACTATGTGAACAAAATTAATGTTTGTGTTTTTTTGGGAAGGGGGTTTCTTTTGGTAATAATTATTACATTCATTATTTTTAGTAAGTTTCAGTCAATGCATTAATTTCCTACTTTATATAGGTTTGTATTAATGATGAATTTCTTTACTTTTTTACAAATCAATCTACGATTTTCCCTTTTTAATTATCTTTGATATCACTCAACATTTTTTTTGTGTAAAGTGCATAGTAGACCATCAAATTATTCTAAATTCTTATTTGGACCATTAATTTTTTTTCCATCTCAATAAATCCATTAAACTATTCCAAATGATTCAATTAATACATTCTGTTAATGCTTTTCTTCATTTTTGGATTACTAATGCTTGTCTTGTAAATTTGTTAATCTGTTTGTGTCTTACGATTCATGAGGATTGATGCATGGTGAAAATGTAAGCATGGTACAAGATTAGCCATGACTATAGTTTCAAACTTCACCAATAGCATGGTGAAAAAGAAGATGAAAGAGAAATGTAAAAAGATAAGAAAAAGAATAAAAAAAAGGAAATGAGATTTACTTGGACCGCAAAAGATCATGTTTTCCCTATAAAATGCAATTAATTCTTAGTGAGTCAGATTCTGTCCAAGTTAATAATATAATCTAATGGAATAGGTTGATTGAATTACTTATAACAGTTTGATGGGTTAATTGAGACGAAAAAGGAATTGATTGAATCAATTGGAATAGTTTGGTGGATTAATTGAGACGGAAAAAAGTTTAATGATTTCGATGAGAATTGGAAATAGTTTGATGGGTTACTGCACACACTTTACTCTTTTTTAACCTCCTACCCCTTCGCACAACTCTTCTCACCCCAATTGGCCATGTTTCGAACAAGAACTCTAACAGTTCTCTCGTAGATTTTCGATATCACTCAAATCTTTTTTGTACATGGATTAGGAATTCTAATATCTCCATATATAAGGGACATGAGAAAACTTCTTGAAACTCAAGTTGAATCGGGGAATAGATCAAGAGAAATCTACAATCATGACTTGTGGTGGGGAAATGTAGGGTTTTGGAAAATTTTAATGGAGGCGGCACTGGGTCTAGGTTTTTGCATAGAGACAATTCAGTATGGCTTGCTACAACTTCAGTAGCTTCTAGAGAAGGAGGAAACGGAGCATGATTTATAGCTCCAGCAACTCCACACACTAAAAATCCAAGTCACCTAGTTTTATAGATAGCTTCTGGGATCTGAAGCCGAAGGGAAGATGGAAGAATGCATATGAGGCTATTGAATTGTTGTGCAAATGAGAAGCATAAAAATCTGGTACTTGTCATGAGCTAAGAGAAATACTAGCAGACTGTTCTCGTGACATGCTCACTTACCTGGAAAGACGGAGTCATTTATCCATAAACTTGGTATTACTGAACCAGCTATATCTAGTGAAGAGGCCACAGGAGACTTGACCTGTGCTCTCTCTACAAAACCATGAAAGATGTTGGAAGAGGTCATGACTAAGGGGCTGTGTAATTTCTTGTTGTCGAAGCTAAAAAAATGTCCTGGGTTTGTTCAGGGGTCAAAAGTTCATATTGATTAGAATTTAGCTTCAATTAGATTTTAGGTTCTTCTTAGTACTATGGTACTATTAGGATAAGTGAAATAAATAATTAGACTAGTAAATTCTGTAAATTCTAGAATGAGTATAATGCTTTGTAAATGCTATAGTATTAGCTAGAGGCAAGAATTAGTTGGAGTTAGCTACAATTTGACTCAAGGATGTATAAAAGTGGGGTCCACAGTGAAATTAGACATCAGAATTTCTTAGTCAATAAAGCTCATTTTCTCCCTCATTTCTCTCTCTCCCTCTTGCTCTCTCTCTCTCTCTCTAAAAACTTTTCTCTTGCTATTTTTCTTCTTTAGTTTCTACTTCCTCAGTTCCAATTTCGTTCTTTTCTATTTCAATCACTTCAATTCTTGACAAATTGGTATCCAGAGCCTGTGATCCTTGGCATCACTTTAATTCTTGACAAATTAGTATCTAGAGCCTGTGATCCTTGGCAGATCTTGAAGTAGTGGCGGAAAGCACAAGGTTTAGAACTATGGAAGAACAAGTGAGAAAACAGGAAAGCAAAATTCAAGAAATCTGGAAAAACATGTATTCCTAGCAATCTTCGCAACAACAGTTTAAGAAAGAAATGAGAACTGAGATGGAAGAGAGTAATAGAAGATTGGAGATCTTGATGGCCAATATGGAATAGAAATTTGGCTCACTCATGCACCAAAAGTTTAACTCTGTTGCACTCAAGATATTAGCTAGAAAAGAAGGGGCAACTGAAGAGGATGTAAGGAGAGGAAAGGATAAATCAACCCCTATACTACCTACTCCCCCTTTCCACTAGAGATTACATATCGAAATAGAGCCTCTGAAGAATTTCAAGAAGGAATGAGGTAAAGTTTAGATTCCTAATCCCCCCAAAATCAGTTTACAGTTGTTTTCTAGAGAAAATCGTAGAGATTGGTTGTGGAAGTGTAACAAATATTTTTTTAAACTATCAAATTCTTGAAGACCAAAAACTGGAAATAGTGGAATTGCAACTTGGATGGCAGAGCTGATAAGTGGTTTCAAGGGGCCAAGATTGAAAAATCTAAGATATCCTAGGAAGAATTTTGGATATTGTTGTGTAAACGATTCAATGATAGAAATTCTAGGGATATAGCTGAGGAGTTTAACAAATTGCAGCAAGAAGGAAATATGAAAGATTATCAAGAGAGATTTGAGGAATAAAAACCCTTGATGATGATCAAGAACAGGAATCTGGATGAGAATTATTTCATCTCAAGTTTTATTAGTGGCTTCAGGGAAGAAATCAAGCCAATGGTGAGGATGCTTAAGTTTACCACCTAGGCTGAAACTTTTGAAGTCTCCCAATGGCAAGAATATAAACTTACAATGCAGATTAAACACTATAAGGAAGGCTAGAAAAATATTATGAAGAGAAAACTTGGAATAACCAAGAGCAATGGCTGATCAAGCCAATTGGAAGTAACTTGTATAAGATCCCTTCAACCAGCAGTTTCAAGAATTAGCCAGCAAGTTGAAATCCAAGATCCCAACAAAATCTCTACCCAAGAAATTCAATATCAAAGAAATCATAGATTATGTTTCAGGCGCAGGGAAATACATAGAGTAGGTCATCAATGTAAATTAAGGCATTTCAATTCCTTGATTTGTGAAGATGATGAAGACTCTGCGTTCAAGGATGTACTAGGGGAACAAGATGATCATATAGGAAATCCAAGCCAAGTCATATACATGTTTTTGTACACATTGCTTGAAGCACTTAAGAGGAAGACTATTACTCTGACTAGAAAATTGAATGGGGAAGAGGTAATGATACTTGTTGACACAGGTAGCTCTGATAGCTACATCAGTAGTGAACTGGTAATTGCAATTGATATCAACTACCAGATGGTTGGTAATCCTTTTTCTGTGGTCATGGGAAATGGTGCTTGTTTACTAATAATGCCATTTGTCCCAATGTGGTGTGGAGAATAAATCAACACAAGTTCAGATTTAGTTTTAAAGTGATGAACCTTGGAGGATGGGATATCATACTGGGAATAGATTTGATGGTCAATTTTAGGCCCATCACTTTTGATTTTCACCAATTGAGAATCTCACTGTATAATGAAGGAGAGGTTATTCATTTGCAAGGTCAAGTAGAAAATTGTGATTTGGATTTAATAAGAGGCAAGAATTTAAGATACTTTATTGAGCATAAGAGGCACATGTGTTTGGCTATGGATCATAAAGATGAAAATGAGAGAATGAAGGATCTTGTACCTGCTGAAGTAGAGAGCCTTCTGAATGAATATGCAAATGTGTTTAAAACACCAGATTCTTTAACTCCCAACAGAAGTACTGATCATGAGATACCCCTCAAACTAGGTGCTCAAGCTTTTAATCTGAAGCCTTACTGTTATCCGTACTCTTAGAAAAGGGAAATTGAGAAGCAAGTTTCTAACATGCTACAGCAAGGAATAATCAAATAGAGCACTGGTCCTTTTGCCTCAGCTGTATATTGGTTAAAAAGAAAGAGAGAACTTAGAGATTCTGTGTCCACAATGGAAAATTGAATGAGATTACTATCAAGGACAAGTATCCTATACCAAAAATGGATGAATTGCTAGATGAACTTTTGGAGCTATTTTCAAAACAAAATTATACTTGACTACAAGACACCATCAAATTCGAGTTAAGGCTTAAGATACTCCTAAAATAGCTTTTCAAATTCACTGTGGTCATTATAAATTTCTAGTTATGCCTTTTGGCTTGACAAAGGCCTCTGCCACATTTCAATCATTGATGAACTAGGTATTTCAACCTTACTTAAGGAAATTTGTTTTAGTCTTCTTCGATGATATATTGGTTTACAGTTCTACTTTGGAGTTGCACGTAATCTAAAGATAGTATTCAACATAGTAAGGAAAAACCAATTGTGTGCAAAAAGATCAAAGTGTGCATTTGCTGAAAAAACTGTGGATTTTTTGGGGCATACCATCTCTGACAAGAGGGTTAGTATGGATCAAACCAAGGTGGAAAGTATACTGTCATGGCCTACACCTCAAACAGTAAGAGAGCTAAGGAGTTTTCTTAGCTTAACTGGATATTATAGAAGGTTTATCCAACACTATGGACTTATATGCAAGTTTCTGGCTGAACTTCTTAAGAAAGATAATATTACATGGAACTTGGAAGCGTAGCACTCTTTTGACAAACTTAAGAGACTCATTTGTTCTGCTTCAGTGCTAAGGTTACTAGTTTTCCAGAAATCTTTTATTACAGACTGATGGGAGTGGTGCAGGAATTGGAGCTATACTCATGCAAGAAGGTCATCCTATTGCATTTTTAAGTAAGTTTTGTCACAAAGAAATCTAGGGTTATCTCTTTATGAAAAGGAACTACTAGTCTTAGTCATGGCTATTACTAAATGGAAGCATTACTTGGTGGGATATCACTTTACTATCATGATTGATCATTAATCTTTAAAGCACCTGTTGCATCAGAAATTGAACACTGCAATACAACACAAATGGTTACCCAAACTTTTAGTATTGGACTATGAGATGTAATACAAAAAGGGTGCTGAAAACTTGGTAGCTAATGCTCTTTCAAGGAGGCATGGAGAGGTGAATACACTAGATCTTCAACAAAAATCTTATCAAGCAATATCAGCAGTGAAACTTGGGTGGATTGAAGAGCAACTAAGGAGTTATAAGGGAGATGAACAAAGTCAAGAAATTATGTCACAACTACTGCTGGATCTTACATCCTAACTATCCTAACAGATGGTATACTGAGATATCAAGGGAATATATATGTGGGGGCAGCAACGGGGGTTAGGAACTATTTAATCAATGCATTATATGCATCTGCAATTGGTGGACATTCAGGGCAGAGAAACTGCTAGCACAGAATCAAGGCTTTATTTTACTGGCCTAAGCTAAAACAAGATGTCATTGCCTTTATTAGAACTTGTGATGTCTGCCAGAAATGTAAAGCTAAACATCTGCTTTATCCTAGATTACTACAGCCGCTACCAATACCTCAGCAAGTTTGATCGCACATATCCATGGACTTCATTGAAAAACTCCTTAAATCTCAAGGGTATGATACAGTATTGGTGGTCATTGATAGACTTATAAAGTTTTGACACTTCACATTACTCACTCATCCTTTTACTGCTAAGCAAGTGGCACAGTTGTTCTTGGACAATATCTTTAAGCTCCATGGTCTACCAGAATCAATTATTACAGATAGAGACAAGGTGTTTACCAATTGCTTTTGGAAATAATTATTTAAATTGATGGGTATACAATTAAACTACACTTCTTTTTACTACCCTCAAACAGATGGACAGAGTGAAAGGCTCAATCAATGCCTTGAACATTATCTGAGATGTATGACTAGTGAATTTCCATCTCAATGGAGTAAATGGATAGTTATAGCTGAATGGTGGTACAACTAAAGCTATCATACCAGCTTAGAAATGACACCGTTTAAGGCTCTTTTTGGTTACAAACCATCACCTATACCACTTGGACCATATTTAGACTCTGCTACACCTACAGCAGCTGAAATGATATAGCAAAGGAACAAAATTGTTAACACTTGAATAAAGCCCAGCAACAGATGAAATATTTTGCAAACAAGCACAGAATTGAGAGGGAATTTGCAATTGGGGACTAGGTATATTTGAAGTTGTAGCCTTATAGGCAGCAATCTATGTCAGTAAAAAAGTGCTTAAAACTCTTTGCTATTTGGGCCCTTCCAACTAGAGGCAAGAATTGATAAAGTTGCATACAAGCTGAAATTGCCTACTGGATCTAAACTACATCCTATATTTCATGTCTCCTTGTTGCAGCAAAAGTTTGGCCCTCTTCATCAGATTTCTAACACCTTGCTTGATCTGGATGACAGTGATCAATATCTTTTAACACCTGAACTAATTCTTAAGAGGAGAGTCATGTTGAAGAATGAAAAGCTTGTTATTCAATATCTGATTAAATGGAATCAGCTCGACTATAATAAGACATCTTGGGAGGACATGACATTTATTCAACATCAATTTCCAAATTTCCAGACTTGATGCCAAGTCTGATTTCAAGAGAAGGGGATTGTTAAGATAAGTGAAATAAATAATTACACTGGTAAATTTTGGAATGAGTATAATACTTTGTAAATGCTATAGTATGAGCTAGAGGCAAGAATAACTTGGAGTTAGCTACAATTTAGCTCAAACATATATAAATGTAGGGTTCATAGTGTAATTGGACATCAGAATTCGTTAGTCAATGAAGCTCATTTTCTCCCTCATTTCTCTCTCTCTCTCTCAAAATTTTTCTCTCGCTCTTTTCTTCTTCAATTTCTACTTCCTCAGTCCTAATTCTATTCTTTTCTACTTCAATCACTTTAGTTCTTGACAGGTACTGATATAGGAGATGCGACTGAACCTACAGACTAGATAGTTGCTGCATCTTCTAGATTTTTTTTGGAAGAGAGGAAGCCGATGCTTCCTTGTAATGCATTAGGTGGAATTTGTACCTCCAATCTTGTGTATGGAAGAGCTCCAAGAGACTCTTCTAACTAGGGGTGGCCACGATTTCACAACCATCAGTTCCGATTTAAAAATCGACTGTTCTGGTTCTTCTAAAAGGTGGAACCTGAACCGACCCTTATAGAGACAGTTATGGTTACAGTTCTTGAACCTCCGATTCTAGTCTAGTTACGGTTTTAATTTCTTGCGATTCTGATTTTAGTTCTAGTTCTTCTAGTTAAGTTAAAATATGTGTTATTATAAAATTAATTTTAAATAAATATGACAACGAATGTAGGAAATTTTTTTTTATTATCATTTAGCTAGGAAAAAGGAAAAAATACATATATTTTTTATTTAACGAATTGCTATTTTATTGTTTAGCAATGGCTATTTTCTTGATCCTTTAAAAAAAATAACCTTTGTGAATTTGTCATAATGACTAATCAAACTTGAAGAATCATCAAATGCTAGTTTAATAGTTTAATTAATTTAACTTTAACACTTTAACTAGATTGGATTTGGACCTAAATCAATTATACTATATTTACTAATGAATTGAGATAATAAATTGGTGGACTAAAACAGATGCTATTGGTGTGCTGACTATTAAAATTGAACTTTAAATTGAGATAAAGAGATCAAATTACTTAGAATATAAGTGTATTCTTAGACGGTTTGAAAAGTTCTTGAACCGCCGATTCTGATTTCGATTCAATTTTTTTGTGAACCTGAATTTTAACCTTTAATTATGGTTATGGTTTTGGTTCCTGTTTCTTAAATCCGATTCTGGTTCAATAAACCGCTAGTTCGGTTTCGGTTCAAATTTGAACCGTGGCCACCCCTACTCCTAACCATTAGACTTTAGACATTCATATAGTAAGTTATGTGTAATTTAGGTTTCTTAACGAGTAATGTAAAGGCATTTATTATGAAAATCTTATTACTTATAAGAATCAATTTATGCTATCTAACTAATCATTCCTTTTTTAAAAACCAAAAAAAGAAAATCTCCAATAATTATTATGTTTTCTCTATTTTAGATAATTTATTTGCAACTAATTATACATTAAAGCCATGTCCATTTAACCTTTGATTTTGAAAAGTTCTCTATTAACTTACCTTTTAAACTTTTTCATTCCTCAAACAACTTAAAAGATTGCCTCTCAAATTAGTTTCTTTTTTCCAATTTTTATTTTTTGGGATATTAAAATTTTCAATTTATCCATTATTTATTTTAAACTTTTATTCTTCAAGAAAATTAAATTTTAAATGCATTTACAGTATATTATTGTCACCTTTATATTGTAGAGATTATAAATATTTTCTTTTTTTCCCTGATAATCTATCTTTATCAAACATCTCGCATATCTATTCTCCAATTTATGAAATTGAAAAAACTATATACTATATATCTACTCCTCTTATATGATATTTTACCACCATCAGTTAGATATTTTGATCAAAATTGAACCGTGGCGTAAGATATTTAGCTTTCAACATTTGCACTTTAAATTTTATAAAGTTTATCATTTTAGTTACTTTCCATTAATATTTGTTTTAAGAAAAAAAATACATTCCAAGATTGAAAATTTTTCAATGCAAAAGCACATGTAAACAACTAGATATTACATATCCTTCAGATTAACTTATTTTAGTGTACCTGACTAAGTTTAAATTTATATATTAGTTATTGCATATCATTTTTACAAGTTGACTTATTTTTGACTTTAAGATGTAGGATACATTTTTTTCCCAATCCTGAATTGTTTCTAATAGTTACTCACTAAAACTTATTTATTTACTTATTTAAATAAATATCTGGGTTTTCATAAATTTGTGTTACTGTATCCAATGGCAGAGTCCAAAATTATCCCATGCAAATGCATAGAAAAGAAACTAATTTGAGAAGAATATGTGTACATAGTATTCACTTAGAATGTAGTGTGCAAAATTGAAAAGTGGTTGAAAAACCAAAACCTTGATTGAATAATTTATTTAAGTATTAGTAAACAGTTTTCTATGCTATGGAAACACAACATTACGCTTATATAGGAAATACAAAGCGTGCCCTTTATGGACTCGCAAATTTTATGCATCTTACTTCATAGTCAACCTAATTCACGTATACACATTATTAGGTTTGGATGTTTGATAATAAATTTAAAATCTAAAATTATATATGCATCTAACTATAATAATATACACACTGTTAATGTACACAAGATTAATTCAAAACTTGATGAATAATGTACTTAGTAGACCTTAAGTTAACCAAATGATATAAGCCGAGCAAAACCAAAAGTTTTATGATTGATTTTAAATAAGAGTCACTCAAAATGCTGAAACGATGTCGACTATAACCATTAATCTTCCAAGTTCAAACTTTTCTTTCATCTTCACCACCTGCACAAATGGTTCAAATTGACTGAAGCATTAAAAGTTCACGTGGCTTTACTATTGAGGGGATAATTTGAGTTGAGAAATAAATAAATGGTCAAAAGTTTACAATGAAAATAGTTTAGAGGCCCCATTGAAACATTTCTTTCCTGACCTTTAAACCCGAACCACCCGCCCGAAATGCTTTACTTGGATCCAATAGGCACCGCCCACCCTCTTTTTCCTCGTTCTGCGACCCACCCGCCTCTATCACCCCTCTATAGCTTGGCGTCTCAAGTTCGTTATTTTTCCAGCTGAATCACAGTTGGATTAACTAACGGCGTCGTTTCATTTCTTCCCGTTCAAGATTTTGGCGGGAATTTAAATTTGGGATGATCTGACGAATTACAAATATGTCTACTAGCAGCAGCAATTTGAAGGTGAATCTTGAATTTTTCTAGCTTTTTGTGATGGTTTTTTAATCTCATTATTGTTATTATTTGAAATCCTGTAATTATTACTGAAGGAGCATCTTGCTTCATACTTCTATTAACATTTTCCTTTACAATTTTCCTGCTTTGTTTTTTTTTTTTTTTTTTTCGTTTCTTATGTGATTGCTTAGGGTTTAAGTGAGATTTGTGCATCTTATTTTGGTAATGAAGTATTGTAAAATGATGCGATTGGTACTAGTGTTCATTTTATTGGGAGGATGTTTCGGCATAAATCTGGATTTTGCTTAGAAACAGTGCTTCTGTTGAAGATTTGTTAATTGTAAGTGTGGTGGATGGATCAAATTGGATGTGATAAGACAAAGTAGTAATGTCTTGCTTTCTGTTGTGATACAGGTTACTTGAGAACTGGAAGGCAGCAGAGGACCTCTAACGGCAGCTAATGCCATGTTAAAAAACGCGCCCTATGTGATGGCTTGGCCAGCTGGTGAAATGCTACATCATGGAAATGATGAAACTCGAGAAGGTAATGTGATCTAGTATTGCATTTCTCTTATTAATATTATAATTAAAGATTAAGATGTAATTCTACCTATGTATCTTATGCTTGTGTGGAGTATTTACTTGAGTGAATGAAATGAATGAGGTGATATGTTCTTGGCTGAGTTAGTATGTCATTTTCTTGAGCTTTTTGAGCTGTTGGGGTAGGGAAAGATGCACCATAATGATGTGATTGTTCAATTTAATGTGATCAGAAGTTTTTCTCAGGGATGGTTTGTTTTGTGGCTTGGACTGAAATTCTGACTTGCTTAGGGTCATCTGTGTCATACACAATCTATGGTGCCATTGCATGAAAAAGCTCTTTGATCAAGTGAAAAGCCTCCAAATGTGAGTGTTCTTACCTGTTATCTGCTAGACTATGAAATACACCTGGAACCCATTTCAAAGGTATCTGTTGTGTTGAAAATTTGGAAGTTGATAGGATTGAATTAAATTAAGAAAGGCCTCGCATGAGGTACCTCCTGTAGCTTCTTTTTCTAGGTGAAGAATTTGTTTGCACAGGCTTAATGCTTATGACTTCTAAAGAAGTTGCATTCTCTAGTTTAAGGGCCGTTGAACTTGAAGGCATATTATTCTGGATGACTAGTTGAAATGAGTCTCATGAATTTTCTTCACAGTTTTATTATGGTGTTTCAGATATTGTTGGTAGAAATTTTCACTTCTAATGCGAGCTGTGGTCCTACTCTGTTAATTCCTATATTTATTTTCTTAATTGCCAGTTGAATAAATGTCTCACCATTGCTTTTTTATGATTACTTTTGACGGTAGTTTGGGCTCCTATTCTCATTGATTTAAGTCAGCAACTATTTATTATATGTCAACTTAGTCTCAGTAAATAGTTCTTGCATGTTTTAGCAAATCTGTATGAGAATGTGCCAAATGATCTGCGGTCAGCTGAAATTTACAACTGAACAATGGACACTGTCACATATTGTATTGACAATATTCAATTTTTTGAACAGAAAATGATGGTCAGATATCTATCTTTTATGTGATTTATCTTAAGCCTAATCTTTCTCAAAATGGTATTTTTCCAGATTCTTGGCCCTAAGTCTGTTTTCTTTTACTTGCATCAAACATGGGTGACTCTGATTCTGCTGACTTGTGTATGGTGCAGAATCTAATGTTTTCAATTATTTTGTTATAGAGGTCTCTATGAAATGCCGTTCTTGCAGTTCATTTTATTGCATCAATATACACAAACAGCGCAAATTTCTGGAATTATGTCGGGACGGAAGCCAATAAATCAATTTTCCCTTTGACAATATGTGGTGTTGTCATTGTTATTCTTAGTCTGAATCCAGCAAAACTTTAATAACCTGGTTCATGTGTATTTTTGTTCTTTTTTTTAAGGGAGAAATGAGAGGGAGAAGAACCACTGAAAATGGTTCAATTCAAATTTTGTCTTTTTTTGACTGGCTTTATGTGTTTAGGTAGGAATACTTGAGTTGATTGAGTCGTTTGCCATTTGATATCTTGGCGTCAGCTGACGTACTTTAATTGTTCAGATGTTCAGAAAATACCGCCAGTGTATTCTCTCTCTTTCACGCAACAAGCACCAACAAAGTTTTCGACGAGCCATTCAACAACTCCATTGTCAATTGATATTTGCTCCCAAAAGCACAAGCAACACCACCATTGAATTGGAGCAGTATTTGTCAGCAAAGAAGAATAGTTTGACAGAATTATTAGGTCTTTGGAACTTCATACTGCGGCAGTATGCTCTTGGGCTTTCACCCCAAGAGGCTGTCTTCTTATTTCAACACCTACAGGGCCACCATCAAGTTGATTTCTTTTTTGACAGCTTCACCTATTCCTTCCTCATCAAAGCCTCTGCAAATCTGATCCAAAGTGGTTTAGGTAAACAACTTCACTGTTTAATTTACAAAGCTGGCTTTCAGGAACATATCTATGTACAAACTGCTTTGATTGACATGTATATGAAGTGTGGGTGTTTAGTGGAAGCAGGGAAGGTGTTTGATGAAATGCCTCAGAAGAATTTGGTAACTTGGAATGCTTTGCTTACGGGATTTATAAGGTGGGGCGATCTTGGATCTGCTCAATCTGTTTTTAATAGGATGCCTCAGAAGAATGTTGTTTCTTGGACTGCCATGATTGATGGTTATACAAGGATGAGGCAATTTGATAAAGCTTTCTCATTATTTCAGAGGATGCTTCTCTATCAGGGCATCAAACCAACTGAAGTGACTCTTTTAGCAATTTTTCCAGCTATATGGAATCTCAGGCATATTGAATTTTGCGGACTGGTTCATGCATATGGAGAGAAAAGCGGATATAATGCTTCTGATGTGCGGGTTATGAATTGTCTAATTGATGCATATGCAAAGTGTGGGAGTATAGAATATGCCCTAAGAGTTTTCCAGGAAATATCAGATGCAAGGAAGAATGTAGTTACATGGACATCAATTATATCTGGTTTTGCTATGCATGGGATGGCAGAAGAAGCTTCAAAGAGCTTTAGCTGGATGCTGCATAAAGGTCTGAAACCAAATCCAGTAACATTTTTGACTGTTCTCAATGCTTGTAGTCATGGAGGATTGGTTGATGAAGGCCTTGAGTTTTTCAGAAGGATGGTTAATGAGTATGACATTGTTCCAGGCATAAAACATTATGGGAGTGTAATAGACATGTTGGGGAGGGCAGGAAGGCTTGAAGAAGCAGAGAAGATAGCTATGGAAATTCCTATGGATATTGGCAATGTAGTGGTTTGGAGGACACTTTTGGGTGCTTGTAGTTTCCATGGAAATGTTGAGATGGGTGAGAAAGTTACGAGGATCATTATGGAGATGGAGAGACAATATGGTGGTGATTATATCCTTTTATCCAATATTTTTGCTGGTGTTGGTAGGTACATGGATTCTGAGAGAGTGAGAAGACACATGGATAAGAAAAGTGCAGCAAAAGTTACTGGCCTTAGCTTTGTCTGATTGGGGAACTGCGGTCAAGCTGTGTTACGAAACTGAGCCAACCAGCAAAACACTTAATTCTCATTGAGCAAGTCTTGACTTGGGGAAACAATCCTTGGAGTTTGTGTGACATGTTTTGTCTTCATTCCAGTGTCAAGGAGGGGTTAATGGATAGTTTTCTTAGTTTAAAAGTTGTTTAATGGAAAGGAAGCTTTTGAGTATTATCTAAAGCTGTTATTCAGTTGGTATGATAATGTTTCAAAGTTCTTATGGTATATCAGTTCCATCGGAATAAACCTTTTTTCAGTGTCCAAAGGAACTAATATAAAGTGGAAGGAACTGGAAATAAGTTACCTACTAGAAATTCCAAGTTATTGATTGGTTGGGTGTTAAACTAGAAAGGCCTTTGGTTGGAAGTCTTGTCAGAAAAGGTATCTTCATCTGCTGGATAATGTTCATAGTTACCCACTTATTATTTATGGTAGATAACTCTTCTTCCAGCTTTAAACTGTTTTATGATGTGTCTTCTCATTTACAACGTCAAAAGCCTCCAATTGACAGCATTAATTCAGACTAGAAAAGACAAGCAATTACAAAATTCTACTTCTACACAAGTGCATACTATTAAATATCAGGAATGGGACTTTAGTTAGTAAACCTTTTAGCTTTTAGTCCAGTTGGAAACATTGTCCAGTGGTGGACAATCTTCTTTTCTTGGTATATCACAAACTGAATCAGCTGAAAGTTCAAAAAGTTCTTATGCCCAAGGGTCAGTCTTCAAGCCCAGTTTAAGGGAAAAAAATGTAGGACGATGCTAACTCCCATGACTGAATGCAATGTGCTGGCCTATCTTCAAAGTCTGCAAAATGGTTGTGAAACTTTGATTTGACTTGTAAAGAATTTTGTTTTGTTGACAGTAATTCAGCATCTCTGTCCAAACTAACGTGTTGTTTTCCATTTTCGTATATTGGTTAGCAGATTCTCTGCCCATGCTTCCCTTCCCCCTCCTGTCATGTCGACATAGTAAATCATAGGACCAATTTTAATAGAGTGAATTTCCTTGATCTCTAAAAAGGCCAAGTGGGGTAGCATGGTAGTTATGTTTGTTCACATGTCCCTTTTGTAGAAATTTATGTGATTGGTTGATAGAATCCTGTCATTTTGTTCCCTCAAGCTTGCATTGTGGTACTGATTTGGAATTGTTCTAGTTTCCTTTTGTCCAGGTATTCCATTGTTTATCATCTATCAAAAGACAGTTGGAAAATACATTTATAAAGGAATCTTGCTATTTGACTGTCAGTCCAAGAATAGGTGTTCCATGGAGGACCACGAAGGTAGAACTTAAAAGTGGCAGTTTGCACTTACCGTATTCAAACAAGTAAATTGGAAAAACAAATGCTATGCTACACTGTAAGTATACAGATGGTGTTTGACATATAGTTAAACATTCCTGTTGCAGAATGAACATTTTCTATTATATGTGAATGATTCCAAGAGTGGGAGACGATTCCTGATGACATTCATCAATCACTCCACTTATCAATGTACACTGTGAGTGTGAGATATTTTTAGTACCCATATTGTTGTTTTTTGGCTCTTGGTCTAGTTGCAGTATTTCTATTATTCATCTAGTATTATTTTCATTGGCTTGCAACTTTGATGGGATCCCTTTTAGTAAGTTGTTTTTGTCCTGTATAATACTGGTTATTTTGATAAGTTGTTACATTAATTTCTGATCAGTCCTCTGAAAGAAGTTATATTTTAGTTATAATTACGTCTAAATTGTAATGCTACCATATTTTTCTCCTCCTTGTTATGAATCCATTAAAAAAAATGTTTCGCAAGAAATCAAATAAAAGAATGGAAGTAGGCTGTGCAAAACCATGTATGCATAAACAACTAGTATAGCATTAAGTGGTGCTGGAATTGAAAATCTGTAATAGCAAATGTGATGTGATTCTTACACTCAAGAAGAAGAATGCAAGAACGTCCACAAGCTCAAGAATAGAGGTGTTAACGTTGGTTGCAAATCGAACTTCTAATTTGGACTGCTCAAACACGAATTGAGGGTAGAAGACGCCATAATCAATAAGTTTCTTGATTGATAAGTCAAACGAATATCTAAGAACAACTTTATGATGTTCAAAAATAGCTTTCACAAGCCAAAATAATTGCTTCTTAGAAAAGACACAAATCTCGAAATTTCATAAAACTCTTAACAATGGTGTAATGTTTGGACGAATTTTAGGCTTATTTATAACCTTACACAACCTACTGAAATATTTTTTACATTCAAATTTTTGGACATCTAACTTGTGGGACTTTAAATAAACAAGGATTTAAGTGGTTTGTTAGAGTCGTAATTGAGTAATCTCCAGGAAGTGCAGTCTGGCAAATCTTGTTAGCATGGATGAGGGGAATGGATCTCTCAACTGCAACATTCATCATAAAACAAGACCTTAGGTTAAAAAAAATGTTTATTATCTCTTTTTTAAAAGAAGTAGAGTAAAAAATGAAATTATCATACCCACAAAGTCAAGATATTGGGTACTACTTGTTATCCGTTCGAGTCTCTAGTATTCTAAAATAAATAAATAAAAGAAGAAAGGCTGGGCGAAAATTTTGATATCAAATAATGGTTCGCAAACAAAATCTTGTCGATGAACTTCTTACTGTATATAGCAAGTATCGTTTCACTTCTTTGTATGATTGGTTAGAATTTTCACATTTCACTCTAGTAAGGAAGTGGAATGATGGAAAATAAAAAATATAGCTGCTACTGTACCTGGAGCATAACAAACAAAGCTAACCATAAGCATAAATAATATCAATGACTTTGCCATCTTCAAACTCAAATTATATGTAAACTATTGCCGGAAGAAGAGTGATTTCAGTTGTTTTACAACCTATAACTTGATGGTATGTCTATTTATGGCGAAACTCTTCATAAGTGCAAGCTTTTGAAATTTAATCTTTTGTCTTCTGTTTATGGTGGTTATAACAAATTTAGCATCAACTTCAATAGATCTTATTTTGAAAAAATAAAGTTCATCTCCTTATAGTATTCATTTTGCTTTACTATTATGGCAATTAGTTGAGGTGCTTATCCCTTTTATATAGTTTTGAAAGGATTTCTTTAGAGGGTGTAGAATGGAACTCGCAAGTACATTGAACTTACACGTATCTGGAATTTATATTGAATTTACACTTATTTGTTATTTACACTTAATCTGGTATTTCTCTAAAGGCATTTCTGTGTAATTTTCTTGCAAAGATGGACTGGATGTACATGCTTAGATTAGCTGTGTTTGATACTTTGATTATCCTCCGGATCCTCTTAGCCAAGACATCCAAGGGGTCACACACACACACATTCATATTTACTGGCCTATTGCATCATAGCGCACTTGAACTTCATTTTTGAAAAAAACTAACCTATAGCCCCTTTTAACATTGTTAGACAAACTCTTTTTCAATTTAATAAAAAACCGTTGTGATATGAAATTTTTCGTTTTTGAGTAATTATGAGCTATTTAATTTATTATAAGTTCTCCCACTATATGATGTGTAAAACAAAAGGGCTATTGAAAACATAAAAGGATAATTAAAAAGTATTTTTCAGAATAGTTTTGCTACCCAAAAACACTACCATGGTTAGGACATATAAGCGTGGAATCCCATGTCCGGTCCCTTTATGGATTTGTAAATTTTTTGGGTCTTAATTCATGGTAGGCCTAGTCACTTCAAACCTTTACTAACTTACCTTCTAAACTCACCTGCCCAGTTTCTTCTAATTGGATCCGATAAGCACAACCTACCTATTATTGCCTCAAGTTTGTTGAGAGTACAATTGAATCCCAGTTGATTAAGGCCTTGTTTTCCTTTGCTTTAGATTTTATAAAATCTGATTATAAAAATTGATTGATTATAGAGAATAATTACAATAAGCAAAAGCTACTTTTTAGGAAATTTTGAATTTTAACCTTTTTAGTGGTTAAAAAATTTATAATCAGAATATAAAAAAAATCAGGAATATCACAAAAATTATTAATTCAAAATCAAAATATATAATCAATTAAAATAATCAATTGAGAACAAGTCCTAACTAACATCTGGTTTCCTCTCTTTTAAAATTTTGGCTATATTTCAAATTTAGAAAGGACAGAACGAATCACAATATGTCTAACAACAGTTAAAGCTGATACTTGAATTTTTCTAATCTTTTTAGTGGTATATTTGAAGTTAAATTCTAGTTTAACATGTATTTCCTTAATTTTATTACTATTGTTATTTTGATATCCTATTGTTATCACTAAAGAGCATCTGGCTTTATACATGCATTAACATTTTCCTTAATACAATTTTATTTTTGGATATTTTAGAGTTTAAGAATGATAATTATGCATTTTATTTCGGTATCTAGTATTGTGAATGATAGGACTGTTACTATTTTTAGAAAAATAAAAGAGATAAAATTAATGATAATGTTCAACTATGGTATTTTTTTCACAGTATATAGGATTTGGAAAGTGTTGTTTTGGCTTAATGTAGTAGTAAACCGTGGGCCATAACTTGCACGTTTGTCAAATCCTATTCCTATCGATACTGGAGTTTCTAAAAACAGTCCCAAAACAATTATAAAAACTAAGCAGTTCGGTAGGACGGTTGGAAGTACGGTAAGAGCTCAGCAGTAGGAAATAAAGAATATGGATCTCAACCCTCTTGAAAGGGAGTGAGGAGAGCCCTTATCAGGAGAAGAAATACGAAATCAGCAAGTCAGTCTGTCAGTCACTCTTCACTGTATGGTTCTTTTCCTCAAAGCAAGGAGTGAACCCTAGGACTATCCATATCCGTTCCTGCCACATTGAGTAGGCTTATTGATCCCCCGATTTCATTAGACAAGATAGCGTACAAGGTGAAGTATTATACCACGAACAATGTTGTTAATTGATTACTTAGCTAAACTTGCAGCAGAAGAAAAAATTAGACTAGATGAAGAAGAGAGAAAGAAAGTGGCTGCTGATCAGCTTCAAGATTCCCTAGTGCCCGAGATGGAGCAGCGCCCAAACTACTACGTCGGACGTATATACAAGCGCAAGAGAACCCCCAGAGATGTTGAATATGTCATAAAGAATACTCCCGAGGGGCGGGTTGTGGAGTATCCCAAGAAGAAGTCGGATAGCGGTACTGATTCTGATATTGGCCAGCCGCCCCATCACGATGAGAAACCAATGGTTTATGATGGTAGGATGAAAGTTAATGAACAAGTAATGGAGAAAACCATTGAGTCTGAGAGTACTAGTAATGAGCTTTCGAAAATAAAAACATCCTTGGTTGAAGAACGGAAATACAGGGATGAAGAATCTGGTGATGATGAATTTTACGAAGGCCAAAAAGCATCAAAAACATAAGGAGGAGGGTACTAGTAATGGGATCTTAATATCGGAAAGAATTTTGAAGGAGGGTTCTAATGAGGGATTGAATAACAGGAATAAGAAGATCAAGAAGAATGTTTGTAACGAGAATGGTGTTTCAATAAGAGAAGGGTTCTGGAAGGAACATGTTGACAGCAGCGATGAAGAAATTGATGACGATGATGAACTTTATCACGGCGAAAAAAGCATCAACATTCACAAGAAGCGGGAGGATGGTAATGGCTTTTTCAATGGAAAAATAAACAAGAGAAAAGAGGAGAGTTTTGATGATGAGGGGTTGAATAAGAAGAGTGTTAAGAGCAGGAACCCTGTTCATGAGGGTCCATTTCCTGAACCAGGATTACCAGAGGATGTCAAGGAAAAAATTTGCGAGAGAGCTAGAGAAAGAGGTGAAGTATTTGATGGAAAAGATAAGGAGATTTTAGTGATACAAAAGGCTCTCACAGCAAGTGATATAAACAAACAACTAAATCGATTCTCCATTCCTGAAAATAAGATGAAGAATAAATTTCTCAGTCCTGATGAAGAAGCGTTCCTCCATTGTAAACAGGATGAGAAACATTACAATCGTACGATGGTGGATATAATCGAGCCGTCGGGCACGGTAAAAGTTGTGCCCTTTGCAAGGTGGAAGATGGAGAAGCAAGGAGGCAAGCCTAGTATTTCCTATGTGATAAATGGAGACTGGAAATCCGTTGTGGCCAACAACGGGCTTGAAGTTGGCAAAGTTGTGCAACTGTGGGCAGCTCGGATCAGTGCGGGGCTATGTTTTGCTTTTGTTAAACTTGATTAGGATGAAGAAATTCACCGATCTTTAAACTTCTTCTGTATTACTGCTACTTTTATGATTTATATAATTCTTACTTCTTTCTTTCCAAAGCTGATTGTTATATAGACTGCAAAACTGATGATGCATTGCGTTAACCTTGCTTTTGAGTTTTGATATCTATAAACTGGACTAGTTGAAGAAATAAAGTAGCTAGTTTTTTTGTAAGACAAAACAGCAACATACCATACCGTACTTGCGTTGTGTCGTCTAAAGACTGAAACTATTAAATATATTTACCTTAAAAAGAAAACTTAAGGCTCTAATTTTGGCCTAATTAATCTGTCACATGAGACCGACCATCCATATTGAATGTATACGCTATTGCAGGCTTCCCAAGTTAGTAATCCTCTTTAACAAAAGGTCACTAAAAAACAATTTTTTTAGAAGTTGAAAACAAACAAAAATTGTTAGCTCAGATGCTTAGATTAACCTGACAAAAATTCCTAAACCAACACGAAAAACAATTTTTTAGAAGTTTCCAATACTACTTGTACTCACTTTTTAATCATATGCCAGAAAGTAAATCTCGGTAAGAATTCAAAAGCTTCCACAAAGTCCGCAAATTCCACTCCTATTTGTAAACTACCTAAAAGTTTCTAAAACCAGTCTTCCAGTCCCATAAGAATTGTATAATCTATACCAGTACATGCCAATTACTCTCCAAATATTTCAATCCATCGGAGGATTAGCTCTCAACATTGTTCATCGGTCTTGATCAGACTCGAACGATGTTTTTAGTAATATTAAAGGTTCTCACAGCAAGTGATGTTCATAACCAACAAAGTCGATTCTCAATTCCAGCAAGCAAAATTGCCAACAAATTTCTCAGCGCTGATGAAGAAGCTTTCCTTGATCTCCAACTGGATGGGAGACACCACAGTCGTATGATTCTAGATATAACAGAGCCGTCGGGTGAAGTGAACATGCAAGCTTATCGAAGTGGTGGATGCGCAAGGAAACAGGCAAGCGTGGGCTACTTGTACGTTTTGAGTGGGCATTGGCATTCCATTGTGGCCAACAATCAGCTGGAAGCAGGCAGAGTTGTGCAATTGTGGGCAGGTCGGATCAATGGAAAGCTATGTTTTGACTTTGTTATTCTTAATTAATTGATTAAGGGAATTAATCATGTGCTGTTAGGACAAATAAATTTATCATCCTGAAGTAACTGAACCATTATTATCTTGATTTGAGGCTTTTTTTTTTTTTTTTTTGGATAGGAAACAGACTAAGGGTGCGTTTGATAAAACTGAAATCTGAAATCTAATACATTTGAATGTATATTACATTCACTGATAAGTGAATAGTTTATTACTTATTTTTGGAAACAAGTTTTGCCTAGAAAATTCAATGCCACTTAATTCCTTCAGATGTTCTATTTTCGGTTATCAAACGGTCTAAACGTGTTAAGATCTGAATCCATTAAGTTTAAGTGCTGAATTGTGTTATTAAACGGGGCCTAAATGTTATTATTAAAGTTGCTGTATATTGTCCGGCACCAATAGTTTTATAAAGTCTAGAGGTGAGGTTAAGTTGCTGGATGCAGTGCTGCTACTTTTATGGTTAAAATTAATGCTACTTTTTTTTCCCCATCCCCCTATCAAAGCAATTTTAGGTAGAGTTTGTATCCGGAATCTGGTCATTGGTTTAAATTTGTTTTTTGTTACTCGTGAACATGGATAATTCTTGGCTGATAATTTTAGTCTGGCTTGCAACTTTAAAAAATATGGTGCTTTCTGACATAGAGGTCAGGAAATAAAGAAGCTGAGAAGAAATAACAATTAGGGGATTTAGAATGACTCTGGCATATTTCGGCTACAACTATACAAATATGTGTAATTTGAAGGTGGTATGAAGTTGAAAGTTGAAACCCCTATGTTGATAGGGGAAAATGCACTTTTCATCCCCATAGTCTGAAGGTTGGAGCAAAATTTTTCACTATTGTTTGAGAGAAACACATTTCGAAAGTTTTGATTTTTGACTAATTTAAGACAATTGACATTTAATCACTCAATTTGGGATGAATTTGACATTTAATCATTCAATTAGTAAAACACAGAAGAGTCATGCATTGTAAGTAAAAAAGAGCTAGAATATGCTGAACTATAATCTAGTTTTTTCACTCTATTTAATCTTGCTTGTGTTTGTCCACATAGTTTTCTCTTTATACCGTCGTTGGGAAATTCTACTCTTGCATCACATGCTGTGATGGAATAAATTTTGGAAAACCTACTATCAGCATCAGCATATTGGTTCTACTTTCGGTGAAAAAGGAAAGTGTGTAGGCTATTATTTTTGTGCTATGTTTATGCATAAGCTGGCCTTTGAAAAATAAAATTGGTTCTTTTTCCGGTATCCTGTATTCCTGCTCTTCTTCCTTATTTGCTAAGGTTGAATTATTGCAATGGCACACTTGATGTCATTATTCTTTTTTTGGTTACATGTGATAACTTTGCCTAGTGTTAATTGAATTGTTATGTCTATAAACTCATTAATTTTAATTGTTCCTAATAAATTATTCATGTAGAAAATAGATTGCTGCATTTTTTCTTGAAGAGGCCAAAAAAAAAAAAAGCCACATTTTCAATGTGCAAAGAGTAAGACACATTAAAATCAATTCTGCTCAGATAAAAGATATAGACTCTGATTTTGGAATTTTCAGCATCAATATGAAAATATAAATAATCATGGATCTGCTTGCAAAAAATTTTGGCAAAATTTAACTAATGGGACAAGTAGCCGGCTACCAATTAGTATTTTTGTGTCCATGCAAAAACATAACACTTTTCAACTCAATCTTGCGGTTCATTTTTCTCAAATTGATCTTGATCGCAATTGCACAACATTGACATTAATGTAAACTTTTTTTGATAGAAAACAAGAATGATTTTATTAATGTGGTTGTTGGAATTCGTTCAGCATCATTTACTTGACAAAACTTGATGGAGAGATCCAAAGAGATATAGGTTGTCTAATTTTGTAAATTGGGTTAAATCATATGTAATTTTATTAGCCTCTCTTAAATCTAATTTACATAAATAATATAGTGCTCTAAGAAAGCTAAACGAACGTTCTCAATTGTCAAACTAGTGTACAAGTGTTTAGATCTATTTATCAAAACAAATTAAGATGAAAATTTATCAAGGTGCATTTAAGTTGAACTCGAGTAATTTATATGTGATTTTTTACGCACGAGTTCTGAATATATCTCTGATCTAGTTAATTCCAAATCATGCTCCTAACTTCAATGAACATCATTCATCCTTAGATTGATTAATTGGCTTACCAAATATACACAAACGAACTCTTATTGATGTCAGCTTTGATTGGACTATCTAATAGCTAGGTTCATCTCTTAACCAACCAATCTACATTGTTTAACCCCTTTTTGCACACACACACACACACACGCACGCAGGCGCGCACGCACATACACACACACACTTGATCCCTATTATTTTCTGGAGCCGGACCCCGTCCACTGAGGCACTTTCCCTCAATCCATAACCAAAAACAAATTGGATCAAACGATCCAATTCAATATTATACACTCTCCCCTGGCCCGAGAATATAAATTACCACATATTCTAAAAAAAATTAGCAAATATATATATATATAATCAAAGGACGTTGTCTTCCAAGTTCCAATCGGTTACTTCAATAATCATTTTCTCTGTGTCTGACAAAAAAAAAAAAAAATCATTATCTCTGTGTACAAATTCCAGTTGAATTGAGATCTCAGCCAAAAAATTTCTCCGATAAGAAAACGAAAATGGATCCAAACCCTAAGAATTTCCCAATTCTCTCTTATATCATGGAGAAATTCCCCAGTATGAAACGCGGCACTGCGACATCCACCGCCGGCGACGACGAGTATGATGTCGAACAGCCAGCTCCGCAACTGCCGGCTTCGGAGGCTTCACAGAAGCCGTTTTTCGAGCTGACGGAGCAAATGCCTCACTTGACTGACCCTGAACTCATCTCCGAGATGCGATTAGCGGTTTCCGACGTCGCGCAGACTCGTTCGATGCTCCAGGCTCTCGGCGAGCGGCCGGATCATGAGTCGGTGGATACGGCGAAGGCCAAGCTGGCGGAGATTGAGATGAATTTGTCTATGCAGTTGGAGGAGATTGCGCTTTCGCCGCGGGGGGAGGAGTCGCCGAAGGATGCTGAGGAGAGGAAGGCATTGGAGAGGGAGAAGCAGATTTATAAGGCGGTTTTGTCGTTGGATGAGATGCATGAGGCGTATGAGAAGCTGTTGGCTGAGGCGGAGGAGAGATTGCAGAGGATTTATGACGCTGCCGTGGCTGGTGGTGATGTGTCTGATACAGAGGAGAAGGAGGAGGTCGTTGAGGAGGAAGTGAATGAAGAAGTGGTGGCGATTTTGAAGGCGGCTGAAGGGAATGAAACTGTTGAGAGGGTGAATCTGTCTGGCAAACGGTTGAGGTTCCTGCCGGAGGCGTTTGGGAGGATTAAATCACTGGTTGTACTTGATTTGTCCAATAATCAACTTGAGGTAATCTCGCTACCAAAAGAAAGTTGAAAATCTTTCGCTAATTGTGCTTTGGAACTTAACGTAATTATAATATTGTCTTTAGTTGTGAATGTTGGTTGATGTGATTATGTTCTTTAACTTGTACTGGCGGCTGGTTATGTGTTGGCTGGATAATTTTGAACTCTTATATGACTTCATTGGTTTGGGAAACTGATGGAAGTAATTTGAGAGTTTTGCTATGGATAAGGTACATTTGGACCTAGCAAGAGATTTTTTCTTTATTTTTAATTTTTGTAAATGAATACTACGGAAGATTTCTTAGTATATGATGAGAATTATATGAGTCGCCTTCATTGCGTAGTGGCTACAGGATTCTGTCAGGCTTTGGATATGGATGATATCGTCCCTAGTATTTGACTTGTTGTAGGTACTCCTAGAAAAAGAACCTCAGGAAAATTTGCCAATTACGAGTTCTTAATTCCACTGGGTGGTCTAACGGCTTTTCTGATCTGTATCAAATGTTTATGAATGTCCTATGAATCTACGGGATGACATGGGTCTTTCATTTTCAAATCTTTCTCAGTCTGCAATTGATCATTTTTTGTTAATATTTAGTCATTGATCATTTTTTGTTAATATTTAGTCATTGAAATTTCTTTTTCCACAGATGCTGACTCTCATAATTATTTGGTTTCTGATATGTGATAGATGCGCAATAATTGATTATAGATAGATGCTCAATAATTGATTATAGACTTTAGGTGATCCACTTTAAAATGCATCCACCTGCTGTCTGATATAAATTAGGATACATAGATTCTTCATTTCTCCTCGCCTTTGTTTTGATATGTGATAGACGCTCAATAATTGATTATAGGCTTTAGGTGATCCACTTTAAAATGCATCCACCTGCTGTCTGTTATAAATTAGGATACATAGATTCTTTGTTTCTCTTCTTGCCTTTTTTGCAGTCCCTTGTCATCTCATTTATGGCAACAAAGGTATAAAATATGCTATCTGAAAAAGTGCAGGCCAGATAAAGATGAATGGCTAGCAAAATGTAAAATCAATCATGTAATGATTCATCTGTTGGCATCAGTGAGTTTTGATGCAGCTGGCTGAAGTTTCATTTGAGTTTTCTCTTTAAGCTAGTTAATTTCCCTTTCTCTTTCTGATTAAGCTTGTCCTGATAGTCTATTCAACGATCTCCTTCTGTTCATGGTTGCGAAACCTTCTTTTATTTTCCCAAGCTTTACTGTTTTCAATCATGGTCAATTGTAAAATACATTTATATGCAGGACATGTTCACTCTCATAACAAGTTCACTGAGTTACTCATCATTTCTTCCCCCTTCTTTTTGGGCCTTATTCTATGGTTAACTTTTGTGCTCCATCAGTGGACTTGTTCACTCTGATGCTTATACAGTTGATATGGTAGTTTTGTTCAATCTTCTCAGTATGGCTACTCTGGTAACATTATCAGGAGTTTAGTATATCTGTTCTTGGTTCCCCTTATTTCCATTTTTTCTTTCGCTGATGTCAAGGAAATTCTGTTAAAATTGAATGCTAAGGTTTATAATTCAGTTGGACAAGAATATTAATGTTTTATGCTTGTCTTGTTCGGAATTTATTAGTTTGATCAGTTTAGGTTTGTTGTTGGCAAATATTATGTTGAAAAGCATTTGGCTTCTCATATGGTTTTCTTGCATTATGGAAACAGGCAATTCCTGATTCTATTGCTGGATTAGAAAGTCTTGAGGAGCTTAATCTGTCTTCAAACCTTTTGGAGGCTCTTCCAGATTCAATTGGCTTGCTGTTCAAGTTGAAAATCTTGGATGTCTCCGGAAACAAGCTTACTGCATTGCCCGATAGCATTTGTCATTGCCGGTAATTTAGTTAGCAAACAAACCATCTAGTCAACCCAACTTATCTGAGAATTGAGTTACTGATTTTTCACTTTGTTTGCAGGTCATTGGTGGAACTGAATGCAGGCTTTAACAAACTATCTTACTTGCCAACTAACATTGGTTATGAGCTAGTGAATCTAAGAAGTCTTTCTGTTCCACTCAACAAACTCCGCCATTTCCCAAGTTCTATTGGTGAAATGAAGTCCTTGTGCATTCTGGATGCACACTTTAATGAGCTCCATAGCATAACTCCGTCAATTGGCAGACTGACAAACCTTGAGATTCTCAATCTCAGCAGTAATTTCAGTGACCTGAAGGAACTTCCTCAGACTATTGGTGATCTATCCAATCTCAAAGAGCTTGATCTTAGCAACAATCAGATCCATGAACTGCCTGATACATTTGGACGGCTCGACAATCTGACGAAGCTAAATGTAGAGCAGAATCCTCTTGTAGAGCCTCCAAAGGAGATTGTAGATGAAGGCGTTGAAGCTGTCAGGGCCTATATGGTTAAAAGACGACTTGACAGACTCCTAGCGGAAGAGCAAAGGAGCATGTTTGAGGAAGACACAGAGGCAAACTCCAGTATATTAACACGAAGTGCCTCCTGGTTGACTAGGATGGTTTCAAATGTTACTGGGAACCTTTCAGGGTATCTGGGTGCAGTTGGTAACTCGAATGCAGATCCATATCTCAATCAGCCACGATGATTGAATCTTGCGTCTGTCCTGTAAAAAGTCCATGCCTTGCTTTCCTTTTGCTGAATGGCTAATTTTATGAAGCTATGTCTTGTCTGCTCCCCTCTATAGTTCTATTCACTGGAGTTTTGCATTATTCTGTTCAGTGACACTGCCTCTCTCTAGCCATGACTCTATTGATTGGAGACGTTGGTGAAGTTTTGTTAGGAATTCATGATGTTTCATGCTTTGCTTACTCTTTAGAAGTTCTTAATAATTTAGTGATACATAAGCCGAATGACATGTCTCAAACTCGGCTTATAGGTGCTTTTGGCAAACTTGAAGTTCTTGAATTCCTTGTCTGCGGAGCAGTTGGGGAAATGCTTTGTTGTTCTAAATGGAGTACTTTCATTGCTTGGTTTTGCTATAGAATATGCTTGGTCGGAGAAGCAAGAATGGAAGTGTGAGTTTGTTGGTTCTACTATCTCCGTGTCTTGTATCATTTCCTTTCCACCTCTCCCCAGGTGCCCCTCCCTCAGGAGGAGAAAAAAGGAAAATAAGAAATGATGATAATAACAATCCAAAGTAATACAATCATTAGTTAGGAAAAATTCCTGCCAGAAAATGAGTGCACTTGGATTGTTCAGCTACCATGACATATCCTGGTTCTTCATTTGCTCCGTCAAATTTAGGAGTTACACACAACGAACTGTTGAATGTTACTCCTCCAAATCAATCCCCTGATTTCCCAGAGGACAGACAGGCTTGATTAAATCCATACATTCAAGGCTCATATGCACTTTGGTCACACTTCTTTCACACCACCTCCCTTAAGGTTTCTAACTATTTCACAGGCCTCCTTTTAGATTTCAAAAATTATACTAATCTCCCTTGAGATTTATTATCTTGTTACATCTAGATTCAATCATGAATTAAGAAATGATATTAGAGAGAGAAGATAACATGATTCCACCATTGTACCTCATCTATTATATTATTTAATAAATTTAATACTAGTCCACGCATTAAAGAAAAACACTAAAATTTGCTATCTATCATCAATAAACTATGGTATTACTCTACAGATTTCACTTAATGTAAGATTCAAATTACTATTTTCAGTTGCAAACCTATTGTGAAATATGATCAATAACAAATAATCAAAAATATTTGACCAAAACATTACAAAGACCAAACTTTAATACCATAAAAATCTCAATAACTAATCTTAATATGTTGACAATGATACTTATGATGTTAAAGTTCTCTCTATAATGTTTTGGTTGCAAATTTTTTTGATTGTTTATTGTTGATCACATTTGATAATAGGTATATAATTGAAAAGAGTAATTTGGATCTTGCATTAAATGAAAAACATAGAATGAGATACTATTTTTTGATGCTATATGTGACTTGATCCCCAATGATAAATAACAAATTTTAGTGTTTTTCTTTAATGTGTGAGTTGGTATTCAATTAACTAAATGATGTGCTAGATGAGAGATAATGTGGAATGATGTTATTTTCTCTCTTCTAATATCACTTTTTAATTACTGATTGAGTTTAAATGTTACAAGATAATTAACTTTAAGAGAAGTTAGTGTAATTTTTAAAAACTAAAGAGGCGCTGGTGAAATAGGTTTCTGAAATTATCCCTTCACACCATAATCTCCAAGAGCGTATAAGAGCAGTAACCTTAAAACAGTATAGGATTTGGAAAGTGCCGCTTTCACTTCGTGCAGTTGTAAAATGTGGGCCATAGCTGCCACGTTGCTAACGGTTACAACTGGTTACTTTTTCTAATTGCATGACATTTGGAAGGGAGAAATTACAGGGTAGGTAAATGATATTGTTAAAACTTTAGAGAAGGCAATGTATAAAATTTTAAGGCTCTCTATGAATTATTCCCCTACCCTCTACTCCCTTTGTACAAAAACAATTACTATGTATTTCTAAAGAAGGTTTTAAAAAAATAATTTTTTTTTCTAACCATGACCATGCAAGTTTCCTTTACATATTCCTCATCATATTCTTCAATTTTTACTTAGCTCCTATTGTTGACAAATATTCTTTGGTGCTGATAGTGTGAATATGCCATTATAGTTTTTTTTTAAAATTTTTTTAGAATACCAGTCATGGTCACTTGCAATTAATGATCCAAACTGTAACAGTAGAGTTTATACAAAATTGTTATAGCGGGAAAAAAGTTAATGATTTAGGTGGAATGAAAAGTTTTTTTATTACGCTTTTGACCAAAAATATAACTTTTTTCCTTTCACTTCTTTAAGGATGCATATGATTAACTTATAGCATCCATTAAGCATCGGAACAAATGTAAGTTGATGTGTTATTTTTTCCATCCTTTCTAATTTTTTTAGTGGTATATTTGAAGTTAAATTCTAGTTTAACATGTATTTCCTTAATTTTATTGTTGTTGTTATTTTGATATCCTATTATTATCACTAAAGAGCACTGGCTTTATACATGCATTACCATTTTCCTTAATGAAATTTTATTTTTGGATATTTTACAGTTTAAGAATGAGAATTATGCATTTTATTTCGGTAACAAAGTATTGTGAATGATGGGACTGTTTCGAGATATGATTTTCAGAAAACATGAAAGAGATAAAATTAATGATAATGGTCAACTATGGTATTTTTTTCGCAGTATATAGGATTTGAAAAGTGTTGTTTTGCCTTGATGTAGTAGTAAATTGTGGGCCATAGCTTGCACGTTTGGCAAATCCTATTCCTAGCGATACTGGAGTTTCTAAAAACAGTCACTTCCAATCCCAAAACAATTATAATAACTAACTATAAGTATTACATGCAAGTAACCACCACGAACAATGTTGTTGATTGATTACTTAGCTAAACTTGCTACATGAAGAAGAGAGAAAGAAAGTCACGATCATCAGATTCTCTAGTGCTAATGGAGCAAGTACTACATCGACGTATATGCAAGCGCAAGAGAACGCCCAGAGATGTCGAATATGTCATAAAGAATACTCCCGAGGGGGTTGTGGAATATCACAAGAAGAAATCAGATGAAGATTTTGATGAAGGCCAGATTTGTGATGAGCCATTCAATATGAAGAATGATTAAGAGTGAAAGATGTTTATTATGAGGCTCCAATTCGATCTTGGCGAGAAAGTCAAGGAACAAATTTGCGAGAGAGCCAGAGAAAAAGGTGGAGTATTTGATGAGAAAAATGGGGCGATTTTGGTGATACAAAAGGCTCTCACAGTAAGTGATGTCACCAGGCAACAAAATCGTATCACCATTCCTATAAACAAGATGAACCCGGATGGCCTTTTCAATGCTGATGAAGAAGCTTTCCTTGATATATCAGAGGGGAAACAGTGCAATCGTATGCTGGTAGATATAATAGAGCCATCGGGTACAGTGAAAGTTGTGCACTTATCGAAGTGGAAGATGCAGAAGGAAAGAGGCAAACCTAGTGTTTCGTATATATTGAATGGAGAATGGAAAGATATTGTGCTAAACAATAGGCTTGAAGCTGGAAAATTTGTGCAACTGTGGGCAGCTCGGATCAGTGAAGAGCTTTGTCTTGCCTTTGTTATACTTTGATTAAGGGACTGTAGCAAGTGCTCTTGATTTATACATAGTTTATCACCCTGATGATGAACAAATTCACTTTCATATGTTGTCATGTTTAAATTTCTTATGTACCTTTTCTATCTTCATGATTCGACAAATTTTCCTTCACCTTTTTTTTTTTTTGCCAAACTGATTTTTGATTATGACCAGTGTAAAACTTCTGATGCCATTGTCTAAGGTCAAGGATGGAGCGAGGAGTAACCAATCAATACTAAACTGGGCCAGGACTTTGGAGGGAATTTTGTACAAGTGTCATAAATCAATCATACCTGCCCTTATTCCTTATGCTAATTTTTTTCCCTCCAAAGTATGCTGAGGTTGGGTTTGAATCTATAATTCGGCTGTTGGCTTGATTTTGTTTTTGCTACTTTGTGGGCCGATATTTTTAGTTTGGTCTGCAATTTAAAACGTAGGTGCTTTCTCATATAGAGGTCAAGAAACAAAGAAGCAAGTTTTAAAGGAAAATACAAATAGGAGCTATTTCGGCTACGACTGTTCAAATATGAGTAATTTAAAGGCTGCATTGCACTCAGGAAAACAATCCACATATAAAAAAGAAAAAATAGTACATAGCTAAAAAACCAAGAGGCTTACATCAATTAGTGATAACCAACCAATTTGTAACGAAAATAGGGCTGTCATCATGCTGTAAGATTGCCTAATTGATTCGTGGCTTTCTTTTCCTATTGCCTTTTCTGTTCATTGTTGGTGTTTTGGAATAACCCAAAAAGAACGGTGGAAAAAAGTATCGACGATAACTACTTCCAGTTTTTTAGAGTTTCTTCAGTGCGTGAGGAGGATAAAAGAAAAATATTGGAAGTAATTTGCTGGCACGAAACTGAATGACAATCGAAAATTTTGAGATTTCAAAACTGTACGAGACAGAAGCCAAAATGTGCCAATGAATTTATTTTTTCCGCGGAGTTTAGAATTTCTCGTCCAATAATTTCTAGAACATTTTAGGAAATAAGACGTGGTTCCATCTTAACCATTCAGTAATGTGTATAAATCTGAGCCGCAACCATATATAAGTGTATAGACCCTAAACTAATATAAGTGGTCTGCCTTTTATGTAGAAGTGAGATTCTCAGCACCAAAATGCATTGTGGCTTTGTGCAGAGAGCCAAAAGCTTAATGTGTAGTGCTAGCTGTTGGCTAAAGCTTAGTGCCTATTAGTTCAAAATGAGCTGTTGTTTTTCTTTTTTTTTTTCTTTTTTTTTTTTTGTAAAAATAGTTTTTGTTTAGATAATACTTTGACATATACACATGTACATACTAACTAATATTTTTTGTTTTGCAATTCTTCGTCTTAAAATAATATGTCTATGTATATGTCTGTGTGGAGCCTAGATACTTATTTTTGATTGTGGACTGTGCATAGATACTGATTTTCTAATTTCATATCTTTAAAATTAATTACTTGTCAACAAATTATAGCTATTTTGTTATTTTTTTTCATACGAAATAATAAGTAGATATTTTGATGGATTCTCTCTTAATTTCTCATGAAAATTATGAAACTTTTTTTAATTGTAGAATTCTATGAAACCTATTGGAGAAAATTTTTTGACCTATTTACAGGATAAAAATGATTTTGAGGCCTCTACTACTTTGTTCACTCTTGTAGTTACTCATTCAGTGAAATATGATGAAAACATGAAAACTGTCAGTTGTTAACACAAATTACTTCCTTTGCACTTTGTTTTAAATGAATATTAAAAGGGTCAGTCATGAATCATTTCTTGTCGCAAATATTCACTTGTAGCATACCATATTTCAATGGATTGGCATAATCCCGGATCTGATGAAATAGGATGAACTGACTTGGTATTTACAAAATACGTAATTATCTTGAATATATTAACCATTTCTTTATTTTATGAAGGGGGTCTGTGAGCCAATACCTGCCATAAAGGGACCAAGCCATAACAAATTGGAACTCCAACAAAATGGCTCGGACAGAGAATAAAGTTTAAAAGTTTTTTGAAATCTATATTAATCTAATAGATAACAATGGAGATTTTTAAATCTCTTAAAATATCTAGATTTTATTTCATTCAACTATTTCAGTAACCAAGTGAGTTGAGTGGCAAGTAATGTTATAATTTCTCTCTTACCCCCAAAATCATGAAACAAATAAGGAATTAATTTCAGATACCTCTTTTGAGGTTAATAACAATTTCACCTAGCTCTTCTATAATTTTAGAAATTACACCAGCCTTCCTTGATATATTGAGTTTAGAAATTTTACTTCCCAAATAGCACCCACTAGTTCAGAAACTATAGTTTCAGACTCATTTCTAGGATATTCATCTTCAAAATATCCTACATCCAACTTTGCCTGAGGTATGCCAAATGGTGTTATTTTGTCCAAACAAAAAAGTATATAAGTTTTGGAGAATTCACCTGATCAAGGAATATTTTGCTACTCTCTGTTTCTCGTCCTAGTTACTCTATGAACTTTAATTACTCCCAAGCTTCTGAGGATAGGAGACAAAACTTTTGAGTTAACAAGATTATCATTAATACTTCTAACCAGGAGTTTTTTCTTTTTCTTTTTTAAAATTTTTACAGGTAGTAAATATTTTTGGAAGGATTGACCATTCTCATCATAAATTATACTTTCATATACGACATTCAAATCAGGAAGACACACGGAGTTTGGAACAAACAAAAAAATGTCTCCTCTCGGATTGAGAATTGCAATGCGAGGACTTTGGAATAGCATCGAGTGCAAAGTGTATCCTAATCTACCTCTGTTGAAATCAAATCAAAATCAGCTACATTAGAGTCAGTTGCAGCTAGAATTCAAAATTTCACAATTTGAAAATCGGATTCCATCTATCCATCTTTGCTCCAACATATGTGAGATGAAAGTTGTTGAGAGAACCCTTAGTTTCAATGAGAGATTTGTCGATCAACTTCATAAAATTCAACTCCTCTTGTTTATAGTCTTGTGCAAAACATGCCACGAAGGATGTGTCATCAACTTTTAGATTTGGTGAAGAAGTCCACATACTCTTCCAACTTTCTGCTAAAACAAAGGTTCTTACTACATTTGTTTGCTAAGATGGGGCTTTAAAAATTAAATAAGTGAATACCCTAATTAGCTATAATTTTACCTAAGGGGCTTTAAAAATTGAATAAGTGAGTACCCTAATTAGCTATAATTTAACGTAAGGGGGTTTAAAAACTGAGTGGAGTAAATGATCAGAACTGCATCCTAGTGGGCTTTGATATTAGTTGAAATAGATGAGCACGACTCTGCGTTATGAGTCATCAAAGTGCTAAATGTAGACTACTTAAATGCTTCTAATTTAATATGGATTGCATGTGATCTAACTTCTAATCAGTGTTGTAATTATATGATTATGAACTTATCCACAAAGCTGCAAAAAATACACGTAAATATAACAAAACTGTGAAATTGGACTGTAGGATGCAACTAAAAATACTTTTGCAACATTCATATAAGATATAATATGATTGAAATAACTTGTAATCTGTATACACATAAGATTGTCCCAAGAACTATACGGCTATGGTAGATCAATAACTTCTATAATAGAACATATGATGATTCCAAAAAGCAAACACCCAGGCAAAGCTTGCGTCATGCATAAAGAGAGAAATGTGTGAAGCACTTCATAGAACAATATTTCTTTTTTTTCTTAAATAGAGTTCCATAATCTCTGAATTTCCTCCAGTACCTCTTGTTCTACATGCTAACATCAGACAAGTGTTTATAGAAGAAAAATACTAGATCCACAAGCTAGGAGATTTTCAACAAGTAATCAAAGAGAAGGAATTGGCAAAGCATAAAGAACTTTACATAGTCTATTTTTCTGTTTTGTCTAAAATAAAATACCTGTTGAGTCCTTAATTGTACACATTAATTGTGGATATTTTCCCTTAATTATGGCCTAAATATGGTGTTAATTGCTTGATTCTACTTATGTTTGGTTTTGGCATTGATTTTAGGTCATTAGAATTATTTGAGGCTTAAAAGTGCAATTTTGGTAAAAATTCCAGAAGACTTCCAAGGTTAGGACGTGGGCACGTGCATTTGGCTGTGAAGGAGACCTTGTGAAGAAAATCCTACGCCTGATATTTGTCATCTTTGGGATTGAAGATTTTATTTTTAGAATTGGTTAAAGACCCTTCTAGTTAGGAAAGGTTGTAATTGGTTTCCTTATTTACTTTGTTATTGCTTTTTAGTAAATTAGACTCCAATTAGTATTAGAACTCTTTTGGGAACCCTAATGTGGTAGGAAACGAAAGCAAGCATTGCTATTATATAGCCTTTTTGCGCAGACTTGCTCATCATCATCGATAGGCTTAGAATAGATTTTTAGACGTTTTCTCTTTTTTCGTTTTTGGAGCCTTTATTCCATTACTTTTTCCTTCTTCGTAGTTTTCCTTCTTATTGGCATTAGTAGTTTCTTTTGTAGAACAAACGAAAAAGAAAAAAGTTCCATCTTTGCTTCTTCTTATTTTTCCTATTTTCCATTAGTCTTTTGCCTATCTATTACTCAAACATCTCTGGGATGCGATTCTCCATGAGGAGCGGCTAAATTCTTCGTCTACTCGAAGGGCAACTCGAATGCGCAGTCCATACTAATCGAATCTATATTGTTTCTTTTAATTTGGTTACTATTCGTACGTTTCCTGGATTAATTGTTTAAAGGTTATTTTGTTAATTGAATGTCAACGGCCAGATATTTAATTTAACCTAATAGCCTATTGTCAAATTAACTGAATTGAATCCGTAATTGTTCGTTTGGTTAATAACTAGTGACGACCACCATAGTTGGTTTTATGTTGGGGAAATGAAAGATCTAGCCTAAATGAACCCTCTTAGCGTGTTCATTGGTTAGGGTTGGGTTTTTCTAGCTTTTAATGCAATTGGATAATTAAATTCCTATGGTCGTACCTAGGGTTGTTATCTGGTTAGGGAAACAGTCAATGGTCGTACCTTGACTGTCGAAAAAGTAAGGAAAAACTGGCTGTCAGAACTTGTTGGTAGCTATAACTAATTTAGTGACAAATGAAAGAAATATTTTTGCATCAATGATCATTTGATTGGACTGTGCCTGAGAAGTTGTTCCTTTGGGTAGAATTTCATTACCTGTTATTTCTATTAAATTTTTCTCTACTTGTTCTCTGGTGATTTATTTAATTGGTATTTTCAATTTTCATTTTCTAATTTATTTATTTTATTTTTAGTTCTATCCCATCCAAACCCCCCCCCAATTTTCCTGTGAGTTAGAAAGAAACAATTTCCTACCGTTCCCTGAGGAGACGACCCTACTTGCCACTTTTACAGATTAATTAAATTCTCTGGTTAATTTCTGGTATATCGGATTAAGTAAACTCCTTGGAATCAGGGTGAAGCTAGTAACCCATTGCACATCCAGAGTCCCTCCTCCAGTACCAGATTTAACTCGGGAGTATTCTTGTGGACAGTTAGGTTTAATTATTTATTAATTGCACTGGTTTGGCACCTGTCAATTTTTGGCGCCGTTGCCGGGGAACGGGTGCCTGAATTATTTGTTTCTTTTTGAGATCATCTTTTTGATTTATTTATTTTTTCCTTCTTTATCTCTCTTCTATTTTTCTTACTAGTTGATGGCTGCTAATTTTCAATATTTTGGTGATAGACTGGACTTTGTTCCTAATTGGGCTGAAGAGAGCTCTTCTATTAGTGATCCTCATTTAGATGATTTGGCCTCTCTTGTATAAAAGTTGAGTGATGGACAAAAGCAACAAGTCAACATTTGTGGAATATGTCAGTTGGATCATCTAACTGACATGTGTCTACTACTTCAAGATGACATGAATGCCCAATTTGTGATGTTGGAGTATTCCAAAATCCACCTCCACCAATGTTTGATCCTTATTCAAATACGTATAGTCAAGGATGGTGGGACTACCCCAACTATAGCTATGCAGTGAGGCCAACATCTCAACCCTCATCTTCTGATGGAGGGAATTCCTTGGAAGATCTTGTCAAAAGCTTGGCCACAAGTACTGCTCAATTTCAGCAAAGCACTGCTCAATTTCAGAAGGAGACGAGGTGTGGCATGCAAAATCTAGAGACTCAAATAAGTCAATTGATAATAGCAGTCAACCGTTCGGAGTCTCAGGTGTATGAAAAGCTGCCATCTCAGCCGGAAGTGAACCTAAAGACTATTAGTGCCATAGATGCAGTTGAAGAGGAAGTTGAAAATGAAGGTCTCAACCTCAAATTTCTCCAATAGAAGAGTCCAGCGAACAACCTCCAATTATGGTGATATCTTCTCCATCCTCTAGCCAATGTGTTCTTGAATTTCATTCTATATCTCCTGTTGATGAAATTGACTTTATTATACTAGAAGAATTTGAGTTTCATGGCAGGAATAATTTAGGAGTCATGATGACCACTAAATTGTTAATTGGTATCGATGGAGGAGTGAGCGAAGACTTGAAGTTGTTATTTGATTGCTTAGCGCCACCCATTAGTCAATGGAAGAAAAGAGCTCGTGTGCATAAAGATTACTCTACTTATGAAGGGTATGAAGATTATGTAGAGAAGAAAGTAGTGAAACGAGTTACAAGATTTTATCCTCCTTGAGTAAAGGCAGTTATGTCTAGCCAAAGACATTAAAGAAAGGCGCTACTTGGGAGGCAACCCAAGAATTTTTTTTTTCCTTATTTCTTGTTGCTAAATTTTGATTCTTCCATCTTTTGAGTTTTTAATTCTTATGTTAAGTCATTTTCTTGTTTTAACAGAAATTTTGTGATTGTAGGCCTTGGGGGTGTGTGCCAAAACATTGCTCAAAATGGAGTTTTCGTCTAACTTTATCAGAAGACTTTCCACAATAAGGCGTGCCCATGCTTTAAGGAGGAAAGGCTTCTGATCTCATTTTGTCTCCACAAATTTTTAGGCAGAAGACTTCCAGGGTTAGAGCGTGCCTACGCCTTAAGGACGATAGTCTTCTGCCCAAGGCTAAAAAAAAAAAAAAAGCACGGATGGACAGAAGACTTTCTTGGTTAAGGCGTGCCTTGGCCTTACCAAGGAAAGGCTTCTGCCCGGGACCAAAGTTAAAAAAAAAGAAAAAATTTTCATGAGTCAAAATGGGTCCAAAGCCCTAAACATTTTTCCTTTCACTTTTTGATTTTTCTTTCTTTTCTTTCTTTTTCCTTCCTCCCTCCCACTTCCGCCGCTCCCCTATTCTTCTTTTTCTTCTTTGTCTGTTTCACGGTCTCTTCCCTTTCTTCTTTCTTGTTCCACCGTTGATACCTTTGGCAGCCACACCGAGAGTTACACAAACCTGCTGCTTCCCCTCCCCATAAGTTGTTCCAGGTCGCTGCATTTCATCGTGCTAAACCACCGCCGCAGCTGCTTCTGTTGCTGCCGCGAAGTTTCCCTGGCCGGGCAAACTTGTCAACGCCGCTCCGCTGGTGGTAGCAGTTTTGTTTGCCCCTCCCGAACTACTCTCTCTCAGTCTTGTGTTCTCTCGCCGCTGCTACCGCCGCTGTCTTGTTTCTCTTCCAGACCGGCGTCGCCAAACCACCGCCGCCGCCGCTGTTCCTCTGTCCTGCCCAACGCCGACTCCTACTTCTTAGGCTGCTCCAAAGTTGCGTCGGCAAGCATATTCCCTTAGCATAGCCACTGCTGCTAGTGGCCTCCAGGTTTACCTTCTCCTTCTCATTCAAGTAGTTGAGGCCAGACTAGTGCTAGTTGTAGCTAATGCCAGATTCCTCTTTGTGATTGCTGAAGTCCGAAATTGAGTTGCTGGTTTTCTTCGTTGGATTCAATCGCTAATTCTCTAAGTTGACCACCTACCCATAGTTGTTATTCGTTGAACTGAATTGGTAAATCTTGCATTCTGTGGGTAGTTGTTGGCTAATTGAAGTGTGAAGCTGCTGAAATCTTTGAGAAATTTGTTGGTGAATCTCGCATTCTGTGGGTATTTGTTGTTATTTGTTGACTAATTCTTTGGGCATTGGAAATTTGCTAGACTAGAACATGGCAAAGACTAAGTTGAAATCCTTGAGAAAAGGAAAAGCCTCAGTCAATCCTACCCTCTCCTCCTAACCCATCACTGCCACCTAAAGCACTTCCTCCCCGGTCTAGAAAGCGTTCTCGTTTAGGGTTAACCATCGGTTATATGCCCCATGATGGAACTAATTTGGGAGGATCTCTTGATGGTTTTAATGCTGAGCAAAAGGCTCATTTTGAACAGATACGAAGCCGCCCTTTTGCTGCCTGTAAATACATCCATCATGAAACTGTTGCTCAGTTGAAAATAGATGCTGAGGTGCGTCGGTTATTTTCTAATATTGGTTGAGAAAAATTCCATCATGGGGCATAGACGCATGATGCATGTTTGACTAGGCCTTGGGATGTTGATTGTTTGGAGCGAATGGGTGTCATCAGGCGCATAGGCGATGAGTATCAATTTACACCTCCTGGTGAGTCGGGGCGTCGGGTCTACACTTCTGTCATGGGTTCTACGGGTGCTGGTCCTTCTCCTGATATTGCCGGTCCTTCCACTTCCGCCCCTCCACGATCTTCTGTGGATGCACGCCTTCGACACTTGGAAGAGCAGTTTCGGCATATTGATGATTGCTTGGCCACTATAGAGCATCACAATTCTCACATGACATGGATCATGGCCGCTTATTTTGACTTTATGGGGTTCCAACCCCCTTTTCCTCTCCAGCCTTAGCTTTGCTCTTCAGGGAAGTCCTCCGTTATTCCTTTGGTTTTATTACATTGAGGACAATGTAGTGTTTAGGTGTGGGGGAGGAATATTTTGGCTTTGATGGTTTTAGTTTTAATTTTTTTTCCTAGTTTTTTTTCAAGCTTTAGTTTCAGTTTTTGTCTATTTTTACCTCTAGTCATTTATTTGTGTTCTTTTTTTCATGTTTTTCTGGGTCTTTTGTGATTGAGATGCAAATAGGAGTAGTGTAATGGCATTTGCATGAATATTCTATTTACTTGCAATTGATTTGAATGATGGATGGTCTTAACATATAGCCATTTGTGAGTTTTTGAGCTTAAATATCTTATTATTCAAATTTTGTTCTTCATCATTCGTGAGTGTAATTATCACACCTAGTTAGACCATTCTAGAACTTGTTATGATATTCATGTCGAGACCACATTATTGAATTTGATGCATGAAAATGATAAGGGCAATTAGGCTTAACCTTTTTGACTTTCTAAAGACCTATCCTAAGTATTTTTTTCCCTAGTTGACCAAGTTGGACCTTAAACCTTTTTCTTTGTTTAACAACACATTTTATCACCCTAAAACCATTTTCTTTGAAACCCTTTTGTTTGAATCCTATGTTGAAGGAATAACTTAATGTTCTTTTGCATGATGATATCTATAACTAGCAAGTGCTTTTATGTTCATATGTTATTAGTGTCTAATTAAAATTGAAAAAAAAAATGAAAAAAAAGAAGAAAAAAAAGAAAAAAATACCAAAAAAAAAAGCAGAAAAAGAAACAAAAAGAAAAAAAAAGTGTGTATGGAGCACTCTTAAAAATAAGTGCTGTGTTTTGATAGGGAGTCAATCCCCTTGTTTTGTATGCACTTGCTATGCTTGGGAGTTGTTGTCATACTTAAGAGTTAACTATGTGAATGAAGATGATATTTCAATTCATGCAAGGGATAATGAAGGTATTCTCTTTGACGTTTACAACCTAAATGACCTTTTTGTCCAACCTTTACCTTAAGCCCCATTACAACCCTTGTTAAAGACCCTTTGATTATTGCGTTTGAATTCATATTCAGTGGTGGAGATGTGATAGATTAGCAAGCTTATGGCAATGTCTTTCTATGGTGTTGATTTGAGTGTACATGTCCCTTTTTAAACATCTTGAGTGCAGAGTGCATACACTATTTTCCATGTGAGGATTATCAAGACTTGAACATCCTGATTTTGATGAGATTGTTAGGGAAATGTAGAGTACTTGTGCTATGATATTATGCTATTCTACATTTGTCGTCTTGATTTTTAAGTTTAGTTTAGAGAATGCTTGAGGGCAAGCATTGTCTAGGTGTGGGGGAATTTGTTGAGTCCTTAATTGTACACATTAATTGTGGATATTTCCCCTTAATTATGGCCTAAATATGGTGTTAATTGCTTGATTCTACTTATGTTTGGTTTTGGCATTGACTTTAGATCATTGGAATTATTTGGAGTTTAAAAGTGCAATTTTGGTAAAATTCCGAAGACGTCAAGGTTAGGGGCGTGGCACGCATTTGGTCGTGAAGGAGACCTTGTGAAGAAAATCCTACGCCTGATATTTGTCATCTTTGGGATTGAAGATTTTATTTTTAGAATTGGTTAAAGACCCTTCTAGTTAGGAAATGTTGCAATTGGTTTCCTTATTTACTTTGTTATTGCTTTTTAGTAAGTTAAACTCCAATTAGGATTAGAACTCTTTTGGGAACCCTAATGTGGTAGGAAACGAAAGCAAACATCGCTATTATATAGCCTTTTTGCGCAGACTTGCTCATCATCATCGATAGGTTTAGAATAGATTTTTAGACGTTTTCTCTTTTTTCATTTTTGGAGCCTTTATTCCATTACTTTTTCCTTCTTCGTAGTTTTCCTTCTTATTGGTATTAGTAGTTTCTTTTGTAGAACAAACGAAAAAGAAAAAAGTTCCATTTTTGCTTCTTCTTATTTTTCCTATTTTCCATTAGACTTTTGCCCATCTCTTACTCAAACATCTCTGGGATGCGATTCTCCATGAGGAGCGGCTAAATTCCTCGTCTACTCAAAGGGCAACTCGAAGGCGCAGTTCATACTAATCGAATCTATATTGTTTCTTTACTATTCGTACGTTTCCTGGATTAATTTATTTAAAGGTTATTTTGTTAATTGAATGTCAACGGCCGGATATTTAATTTAACCTAATAGCCTATTGTCAAATTAACTGAATTGAATCGTAATTATTCGTTTGGTTAATAACTAGTGGCGACCACCATAATTGGTTTTATGTTGGGAAAACGTAAGATCTAACCTAAATGAACCCTCTTAGTGTGTTCATTGGTTGGGGTTGGGTTTTTCTAGCTTTTAATGCAATTGGATAATTAAATTCCTATGGTCGTACCTAGGGTTGTTATCTGGTTAGGGAAACAGTCAATGGTCATACCTTGACTGTCGAAAAAGTAAGGAAAAACTGGCTGTCAGACCTTGTTGGTAGCTATAACTAATTTAGTGACAAATGAAAGAAATATTTTTGCATCAATGATCATTTGATTGGACTGTGCCTGAGAAGTTGTTCCTTTGGGTAGAATTTCATTACCTATTATTTCTATTAAATTTTTCTCTACTTGTTCTCTGGTGATTTATTTAATTGGTATTTTCATTTTTCATTTTCTAATTTATTTATTTTATTTTTAGTTCTATCCCATCCAAACCCCCCCATTTTCCTGTGAGTTAGAAAGAAACAATTTCCTACCGTTCCCTGAGGAGATGACCCTACTTGCCACTTTTACAGATTAATTAAATTCTCTGGTTAATTTCTAGTATATCGGATTAAGTAAACTCCTTGGAGTCAGGGTGAAACTAGTAACCCATTGTACATCCGGAGTCCCTGCTCCAGTACCAGATTTAACTCGGGAGTATTCCTGTGGACAGTTAGGTTTAATTATTTATTATTGCACAGGTTTGACACCTGTCAATTTTTGGCGTCGTTGCCGGGGAACCGGTGCCTGAATTATTTGTTTCTTTTTGAGTTCGTGTTTTTGATTTATTTATTTTTTCCTTCTTTATCTCTCTTCTATTTTTCTTACTAGTTGATAGCTGCTAATTTTCAATATTTTGGTGATAAACTGGACTTTGTTCCGAATTGGGCTAATGAGAGCTCTTCTATTAGTGATCCTCATTTAGATGATTTGGCCTCTCTTGTACAAAAGTTGAGTGATGGACAAAAACAACAAGTCAACATTTGTGGAATATGTCAGTTGGATCATCTAACTGACATGTGTCCACTACTTCAAGACGACATGAATGCCCAATTTTGTGATGTTGGAGTATTCCAAAATCCACCTCCACCAATGTTTGATCCTTATTCAAATACGTATAGTCAAGGATGGTGGGACTACCCCAACTATAGCTATGCAGTGAGGCCAACATCTCAACCCTCATCTTCTGATGGAGGGAATTTCTTGGAAGATCTTGTCAAAAGCTTGGCCACAAGTACTGCTCAATTTCAGCAGAGCACTGCTCAATTTCAGAAGGAGACGAGGTGTGGCATGCAAAATCTAGAGACTCAAATAAGTCAATTGATAATAGCAGTCAACCGTTCGGAGTCTCAGGTGTATGAAAAGCTGCCATCTCAGCTGGAAGTGAACCTAAAGACTATTAGTGCCATAGATGCAGTTGAAGAGGAAGTTGAAAATGAAGGGTCTCAACCTCAAATTTCTCCAATAGAAGAGTCTAGCGAACAACCTCCAATTATGGTGATATCTTCTCCATTCTCTAGCCAATGTGTTCTTGAATTTCATTCTATATCTCCTATTGATGAAATTGACTTTATTATACTAGAAGAATTTGAGTTTCATGGCAGGAATAATTTAGGAGTCATGATGACTACTAAATTGTTAATTGGTATCGATGGAGGAGTGAGTGAAGACTTGAAGTTGTTATTTGATTGCTTAGCGCCACCCACTAGTCAATGGAAGAAAAGAGCTCGTGTGCATAAAGATTACTCTACTTATGAAGGGTATGAAGATTATGTAGAGAAGAAAGTAGTGAAATGAGTTACAAGATTTTATCCTCCTTGAGTAAAGGCAGTTATGTCTAGCCAAAGACATTAAAGAAAGGCGCTACTTGGGAGGCAACCCAAGAATTTTTTTATTTTTCGTTATTTCTTGTTGCTAAATTTTGATTCTTCCATCTTTTGAGTTTTTAATTCTTATGTTAAGTCATTTTCTTGTTTTAACAGAAATTTTGTGATTGTAGGCCTTGGGGTGTGTGCCAAAACATTGCTCAAAATGGAGTTTTCGTCTAACTTGATCAGAAGACTTTCCACAATAAGGCGTGCCCATGCCTTAAGGAGGAAAGGCTTCTGATCTCATTTTTGTCTCCACAAATTTTTAGACAGAAGACTTCCAGGTTGAGCGTGCCCTCATATGGCGAGTCTTACGGCTAAAAAAAAAAAACAAACATGGATGGACAGAAGACTTTCTTGGTTAAAGCGTGCCTTGGCCTTACCAAGGAAAGGCTTTTGCCCGGGACCAAAGTTAAAAAAAAAAAAAAATTCATGAGTCGAAATGGGTCCAAAGCCCTAAACTTTTTTCCTTTCCCTTTTTGATTTTTCTTTCTTTTCTTTCTTTTCCTTTCTCCCTCCCCACTATTCTTCTTTTTCTTCTTTGTCTGTTTCATGGTCTCTTCCCTTTCTTCTTTCTTGTTCCACCGTTGATACCCTTGGCAGCCAGAGTCCGAACCCACTGCTTCCCTTCCCCATAAGTTGTTCCAGGTCAGATTTCATCGGCGTAAAGCATTCTTTACATGCATTTTCTGGCGTCAGGGTGGTAGCTTTGTTTGTTCCTCCTGACTACTCTCTCGGTCTTGTGTTCTTGGCACAGCATCTTGTTTCTCTTCCAGACCAAAACCACCGCCATTCCGTCCTACTTCGTTCTCCTCCATAGTCGCTAAAGCATATTCCCTTAGCATAGCCACTGCTGCTAGTGGCCTCCAGGTTTACCTTCTCGTTCTCATTCAAGTAGCGGAGGCCAGACTAGTGCTAGTTGTAGCTGATGCCAGATTCCTCTTTGTGATTGCTGAAGTCCGAAATTGAGTTGCTGGTTTTCTTCGTTGGATTCAATCGCTAATTCTCTGAGTTGAATCACCTGCCCATAGTTGTTATTCGTTGAACTGAATTGGTAAATCTTGCATTCTGTGGGTAGTTGTTGGCTAATTGAAGTGTGAAGCTGCTGAAATCTTTGAGAAATTTGTTGGTGAATCTCGCATTCTGTGGGTATTTGTTGTTATTTGTTGACTAATTCTGTGGGCATTGGAAATTTGCTAGACTAGAACATGGCTAAGACTAAGTTGAAATCCTTGAGAAAAGGAAAAGCCTCAGTTAATCCTACCCTCTCCTCCTAACCCATCACTGCTACCTAAAGCACTTCCTCCCCGGTCTAGAAAGCGTTCTCGTTTAGGGTTAACCACCGGTTATATGCCCCATGATGGAACTAATTTGGGAGGATCTCTTGATGGTTTTAATGTTGAGCAACAGGCTCGTTTTGAACAGATTCGAGGCCGCCCTTTTGCTGCTTGTAAATACATCCATCATGAAACCGTTGCTCAGTTGAAAATAGATGCTGAGATGCGTCGGTTATTTTCTAATATTGGTTGAGAAAAATTCCATCATGGGGCATAGACGCATGATGCATGTTTGACTAGGCCTTGGGATGTTGATTGTTTGGGCGAATGGGTGTCATCAGCGCTATGAGTATCAATTTACACCTCCCCGGTGAGTCGAGGCTGGTCTACACTTCTGTCATGGGTTCTGGGCTGGTCCTTCTCCCCGATATTGCGGTCCTTCCACTTCGCCTCCACGATCTCGTGGATGCACACCTGCAGCACTTGGAAGAGCAGTTTCGGCATATTGATGATCGCTTGGCCACTATAGAGCATCACAATTCTCACATGACAAGGATCATGGCCGCTTATTTTGACTTTATGGGGTTCCAACCCCCTTTTCCTCTCCAGCCTTAGCTTTGCTCTTCAGGGAAGTCCTCCGTTATTCCTTTGGTTTTATTACATTGAGGACAATGTAGTGTTTAGGTGTGGGGGAAGAATATTTTGGCTTTGATGGTTTTAGTTTTAATTTTTTTTCCTAGTTTTTTTTCAAACTTTAGTTTCAGTTTTTCTCTATTTTTACCTCTAGTCGTTTATTTGTGTTCTTTTTTTCGTGTTTTTCTGGGTCTTTTGTGATTGAGATGCAAATAGGAGTAGTGAAATGGCATTTGCATGAATATTCTATTTACTTGCAATTGATTTGAATGATGGATGTTCTTGACATATAGCCATTTGTGAGTTTTTGAGCTTAAATATCTTATTATTTAAATTTTGTTCTTCATCATTTGTGAGTATAATTATCACACCTAGTTAGACCATTCTAGAACTTGCTATAATATTCATGTCGAGACCACATTATTGAATTTGATACATGAAAATGATGGGCAATTAGGCTTAACCTTTTTGGCTTTCTAAAGACCTATCCTAAGTATTTTTTTCCCTAGTTGACCAAGTTGGACCTTAAACCTTTTTCTTTGTTTAACAACACATTTTATAACTCTTAAACCTTTTGTTTGAAACCCTTTTGTTTGAACCCTATGTCGAAGGAATAACTTAATGTTCTTTTGCATAATGATATCTATTGCTAGCAAGTGCTTTTATGTTCATATGTTATTAGTGTCTACTTTGAAATTGAAAAAAAAATGAAAAAAAAAGATGAAAAAAAATGAAAAAAATCACAAAAAAAAACAAAAAAAAAACAAAAAAAGAAACAAAAAGAAAAAAAAATGTGTGTATGGAGCACTTTTGAAAATAAGTGCTATGTTTTGATAGGGAGTCAATCCCCTTGTTTTGTATGCACTTGCTATGCTTGGGAGTTGTTGTCATACTTAAGAGTTAACTATGTGAATGAAGATGATATTTCAATTCATGCAAGGGATAATGAGGTATTCTCTTTGACGTTTACAACCTAAATGACCTTTTTGTCCAACTTTTACCTTAAGCCCCATTACAACCCTTGTTAAAGACCCTTTGATTATTGCGTTTGAATTCATATTCAGTGGTGGAGATGTGATAGATTAGCAAGCTTATGGCAATGTCTTTCTATGGTGTTGATTTGAGTGTACATGTCCCTTTTTAAACATCTTGAGTGTAGAGTGCATACACTATTTTCCATGTGAGGATTGTCAAGACTTGAACATCCTGATTTTGATGAGATTGTTAAGAAAATATAAAGTACTTGTGCTATGATATTATGCTATTCTACATTTGTCGTCTTGATTTTTAAGTTCAGTTTAGGGAATGCTTGAAGGCAAGCATTGTCTAGATGTGGGGGAATTTGTTGAGTCCTTAAGTGTACACATTAATTGTGGATATTTCCCCTTAATTATGGCCTAAATAAGGTGTTAATTGCTTGATTTTACTTATGTTTGGTTTTGGCATTGATTTTAGGTCATTGGAATTATTTGTAGTTTAAAAGTGCAGTTTTGGTAAAAATTTCAGAAGACTTCCAAGGTTAGGACGTGGGCACGTGCATTTGGCTGTGAAGGAGACCTTGTGAAGAAAATCCTACGCCTGATATTTGTCATCTTTGGGATTGAAGATTTTATTTTTAGAATTGGTTAAAGACCCTTCTAGTTAGGAAAGGTTGTAATTGTTGGAAGATAGGGCCGAGTAATGTTAACAAGAATAACAAGAATAAAAGAAAAGTAGGACACGCTTGAGTCGTACTAGGTAGCACTGTCCTAAGAAACTATTTTCGGATATTGAAAATGTTTTCCCGGGATTAAACAAGCCTTCTTCTTGTTATCAAGAAGGAAACTACCAACAAATTCTTAGGTATATCCAGAGAATCGAGAGAAGAAGGAAAGTGAGAGAAAGTAGGAGAGGAAGAGAGATCGATTGGAAGGTGTGTCACTCACGAGAAGGAAGGCAATATTTATAGGAAAAGTTTAACAAAAGATCCGTTGGTCCATTAAATGCTGAGAATGTTTACGTATCATAAAGGTAAAATTCAATGCAATAAATCATGGCATGATTTTAGGAAGGAAACCGTTGGAAGTGTAATGCAGATTTCAATGCCATAAAATCATGGCATGATTTTAGGAAGGAAACGTTATGAAATTAATCACATTCCTAAAACGTTAGAAAATTAATCTGTCAGATTTAATACCATACCATAAACACGATTTTAGGAAACGTATCTGCAGATATTATTTTCTACCATTTTCAATCAAAACGTTTCAGTCAAAACTTTTATGATGATTGACAAAAATAAAACCAAGGTGAGCCGCGTTTAACCCACGCGCAGGAGAGGGGGAAATCTGACCGTTTGAACTAAATTAGCCCAATTCAACTTCCTCTCATGCTCGCGAGCCCATGCTAACTCTCAGCTCATCACAAGCCCAATGGAGAGTTAGACAATATAAAGTGTTTAAAAAATTCCTTGGTTTTCCAATGTGGGACAAAGTCTTTTGAAATACAATATCTACAACAGTAATTGGTTTCCTTATTTACTTTGTTATTGCTTTTTAGTAAGTTAGACTCAATTAGGATTAGAACTCTTTTGGGAACCCTAATGTGGTAGGAAACGAAAGCAAGCATCGCTATTATATAGCCTTTTTGCGCAGACTTGCTCATCATCATCGATAGGCTTAGAATAGATTTTTAGACGTTTTCTCTTTTTTCGTTTTTGGAGCCTTTATTCCATTACTTTTTCCTTCTTCGTAGTTTTCCTTCTTATTGGTATTAGTAGTTTCTTTTGTAGAACAAACGAAAAAGAAAAAAGTTCCATCTTTGCTTCTTCTTATTTTTCCTATTTTCCATTAGTCTTTTGCCCATCTCTTACTCAAACATCTCTGGGATGCAATTCTCCATGAGGAGCGGCTAAATTCCTCGTCTACTCAAAGAGCAACTCGAAGGCGCAGTCCATACTATTTGTGAGATCTAATCGAATCTATATTGTTTCTTTTAATTTGGTTACTATTCGTACGTTTCCTGGATTAATTGTTTAAATGTTGTTTTGTTAATTGAATGTCAACGGCCGGATATTTAATTTAACCTAATAGGCTATTGTCAAATTAACTGAATTGAATCCGTAATTGTTCGTTTGGTTAGTAACTAGTGGCGACCACCATAGTGGTTTTATGTTGGGGAAGCGTAAGATCTAGCCTAAATGAACCCTCTTAGCGTGTTCATTGATTAGGGTTGGGTTTTCTAACTTTTAATGCAATTGGATAATTAAATTCCTATGGTGCCTACGGTTGTTATCAGTTAGGGAAAGCAGGTCAATGGTCGTTACCTTATTTGTCGAAAAAGTAAGGAAAAGCAGCCGAGCTTGTTGGTAGCTATAACTAACTTAGTGACAAATGAATGAAATATTTTTGCATCAATGATCATTTGATTGGGTACGTTGAGAGTTGTTCCTTTGGGTAGAATTTCATTACATTATTTCTATTAAATTTTTCTCTACTTGTTCTCGGTGATTTATTTAATTGGTATTTTCATTTTCATTTTCTAATTTTATTTATTTTATTTTTAGTTCTATCCCATCAAACCTCCCCCATTTTCTGTGAGTTAGAAAGAAACAATTTCCTAGTTCCACGGAGATGACCCTACTTGCCACTTTTGATTAATTAAATTCTCACGGTTAATTTACGGTATATCGGATTAAGTAAATTCCTTAGAATCGGGTGAAACTAGTAACCCATTGCACATCCAGAGTCCCTACTCCGATTGATTTAACTTCGGGTATTCACGTGATTAGATTTAATTATTTATTGTATTATTGTCAATACCAGTTCCACAAGCTAGGAGATTTTCAACAAGTAATCAAAGAGAAGAATTTGGCAAAGCATAAAGAACTTTACGTAGTCTATTTTTCTGTTTTATGTAAAATAGAAGTCACAGTCACAGCATTATCATAGATCACACTAGGAGGAAATCTTTTAACAAAAATTAGAAGCAGCCCCACAATCCAAGCAATTCCAGAATAATTAAGTGAATGTTTAGCTGGTTTTGCTAGAGAAGTCCACATAAGTAATACTCATTTCTCTCTAGCCTCAAGTTTGCATGGAAAAAATGAACGAAATTCTCATATTTGTTCTGCCAAATAAAAAAGTAGCCAAACAAGACATAACCTGCAATGAAAAGGAAAATAAATTGTGGCAGGTGTCAGCTTTAATTTATTCCATTGAATGACCTCCGCACATTTTTAGACAAAATTTACACGTTTTACTTTTCCGGCTGTACCCGTGGAGGTAAGCTTTCATCGAGCACAAATAAGTAACAACCTCAGTTAATTCATTATACGCAAGATTGGTCCAGCCCCAACTTATGGGAAAGTGAGAGCATGGCAGAGCTTATGATTGTGGCCCTGAAACTACTTCAGCACAAGGCACAGTAAAATTTTAGAATAAGTATAGCACAATTTATAGAATGAAAATTACAGCCATAATAAATCTTTCACAGGTCTGTCCAACAGGAGTACCATCGGGTACTTTTTAAAATGTAGTTGAGGTGTTAATATTTTAAAAAAATAAAATTAGATAAGAAAAGCTCATAAGTTCAAGGTAAGCTAATAATTATTAATATGCGTATTCACATAATAGATTAGCTGTGATTCAGATGTCCTAACAGGTGTCTCCGTTGCATGTATCTTAGGAAAACCATCTTTTAAATGTATAATTTACATTTTCCAAAGGTGATTGTCCATCAATTGATGAAATTGAGTTTCATTAACTAACTCAAGTTCTTTTCTTGGTTTTCTTAGGGGCGTGTTAAATTTTATAGATGCCTTGCAATAGCCCATTGAAAATATGTAGCAAGTTGCAAGTCACTTTCTTTGCAAATCTATGGCAACTGTGTTGGGCTAAGGCCATTAGACCGTATTGCCCAAGCCTCGTGAACAGTAAAACGTAGTATTGAATAGCACAATTTAGAAAAGAAAAACTGCATATAACCATATTAACTTGTAACACTTTCAAATGTACTTGCAGATTTTCTTTTGGTGACTTTCTATAAGAATATGTTAACTTGAATGGGTATTTGAGTGTGGTTCAGTTAAACTCAAAGATACGGAAAATTTTAAGCAAACTTTTTGTCCGATCTATGCAATTCTGCTCATGGGAGTAGTCCTGTATTGTTTCTACATTTTCTCTGAGGTTTACAGCTCTTGCTCCTCATCTGTATTGTTTCTACATTTTTTCTGATGTTTACAGCTCCTCTTCCTCATCTTTTACCCTCTTGCCAAGTACTGCAGCGAAAATGCTGGAATCCAATTATTTTCATATGACTAATGCTGGAAAATTTGTCACTAGCTCCCATTTCCAGGCTACGAAACAAGTTAGGAAACCAATTTGGCAGGTCCCTCCATCCGGTCTAAGATGCCACCCCTTAGGGCTTTCAAACTGAGCAACAAATTGGTGCAGCAAAGAATGAAGGATAACATCATAATAATTACATTTGGTAACTATGCTTTCATGGATTTCATCCTAATCTGGGTAAAGCACATGACAGAACTGAGCATCGAAAACTCCTTGTTGATGTCATGAACACAAAACTGCTGGAGGCTCTTTACTGGAAATGTGTTAAGAAATTGGCTTAATTTCTTTTAGATAGGTTTCTTGTTTTGTGTGTGAAGTAACTAGTTTCCTAATTGGTTTAGTTATTTGGAATAGTAGCCAAGGAATTTCCTATTTGTATGGGTTTAGGAATTAGATATTATTCCCTATTTTGTATAGAATTAGGAATTAGGAGTTATTTCCTATTACTATTTGGGTGTTAGCCAAGTAACGTGGTCTATAAATAGGTGGGGTTTGACATACTACAAGGAGACACATAAGAAACACACAAGAGGGTGACATGTAGCCTTATACATGGGGCGAAAGAGGTTTCTTGAGAGGTGAGAGAAATTATACAAGAGTTGGACACGGGCTCAAGTTGTATTCTTATATGGGGTTTTCTCTCATAAGAAAGAATGGGTTTTCTCTCTGTGAACGTAGGTTCAATGATAGAGTCGAAGCACATTAAATCTTATGTGTTTGTGTCTCATGCTTGTGGCTTCTTTGTTATTAAATTGTTGTATATTTGATTTCTCAATAGTCATGTATTCTGCATCCGGATCCCAATAAAAAATGTACCACTTTTTGATATGGGTAGCCAAATGAGCGCAATGGATGCTAGCTGGGGCTTACCAAATTGAAACAAGAAGCAGAGGGAGAGAGTTATCCTCATAGATGCTCTCCTTCCTTTTGGTTTTGAACTATTGTTGTGTGTCTGAATCACAGTTTGGTTAGAAAATCCCCATATCTATGCGTTTCCACGATGTGAACAAGCGACATTGGTGAAGCTCAAATTGTACCAAATGCTGTCGATGACAGTTTGGACTTATGCGAACAAATTCACGTTCATTACAATATAGGCATGTTTCATTGGAGGATATCAAATTCCTCGAACAAAAATTGGCAAGAGAATGGAAAGAGCTGATTCTAGCAGATAAAGAGGGATGGGATCAACAAGTTTGCAATGACATTATCCGCAGGCAGTTACGATCATTTGTTGACTAAGACAGTATACCTATTTATGCTTATGATGGAAAGCTCAAGTTTGGCTGTCTCCCAGCAAGTATCTTTTGTAGTGGGCATACATTTGAAATATTTGAGTGCCATTCAATTCAACTAAAATTCCTTTGCTGTATACATTGGGAATGTATTGATCAATGTAGATACAATATGCAAAACACATTACAAAGTACGGCAAATTGAAATCCAATTTCTTTTTTTTTTTTTTAGCCAATCTATGCAACTGCGGTTATAGGAGCACCCCTGTATTGGTTCTACATTTTCTCTAATATTATAGCTCCTCTTCCTCTCTTTTTCCCTCTTGTCAAGTATTTTAGGCCAAAACCAGGTATCCAATTTAGCTTATGCGGCTGTTGGTAGGAATTTGTCACGAGCTCCCATTTCCAGGCCACAAAACAAATTAGTCAAACCTATTTGGGGGGGTCCCTCCTGCTGGTTCTAAGATGCCACCTCCTAAGCCCTTCAAATTGAGCAAGAAACAGGTTCAGAATAGAGTAAAGGACAATATTATAATAGTTACCATTGGTAACTACGCTTTTATGAATTTCATCCTAAACTGGGTAAAGCACTTGACAGAATTGAGCATTCAAAACCTTCTTGCTGGTGCCATGGACACCAAAATGCTGGAGGCTCTTTATTGGAAAGGTGTACCAGCTTTTGATATGGGTAAACAAATAAGCAGAACAGGTGTTGGATGGGGCTCCAAAGCATTTCTAAAGTTGGGAAGGGAGAAAGCTATCCTTTTTTTTTTTATATACCAGAAACGATAGCATTTATAGATTATGAAAAGATTATACACAAATGAGCAAAAGCCCAAAAGAGCAAGAAAATGCTCTCATTACATTGAGAAGATTACCTCCTCATCAATAGGAAAAGAAGAAACTTCATCATTGAAGCAATCAGAGCACATTCTAATACTATTGTTAACATAAGAAAATGAGCATTCCTTAAACATTAAGCTTAAATCCTTAATATCTTCCAATAGTGCAACCAGTCTAATGTCATTAGCAAGTCCAGTTTGTAGCATTCTAATCAGTTTCTGATGCTGAATGCCAACTTCAATCCTGTCCCATTGTTGTTGCTTCGCCTTGGCTAAAACCAGTTTGGTAGCCACTGCCTCATCTAGGATTTTATCTTTTGAAGAAAATTCCTTCAAACTCCATCTTGCAAGCAATTGTTGTTCTCGTTAAAAGCCATAACTTCCACTGCCATGAGACTTTCCTGTGTGATCCTTCACTTGGATGCTAATAAAAGACTTGCTTCCTTTCATTCTGTTATCCTGCTGGAGCACCACTGCTTCTATATTGTCAGCTGTACCTTTTTCTGGAATGCTCACTTAGCTGTGCCCTTCATTAGTCTCATCATATTCCAACCATTCCTCTTGAGCTTTGTGAATAATCTGGAATGATGGCTTCTGGATGTCCTTGAACTCCTTTTCATTTTTTGTTTTCCAGATTGGCCAGAGAATATTCACTGTCAGTGCAATATGTTGTAATCCTTCAGGTCTGGTTTGAGCTTCCAAAAGTGAGCACCACCATCTTCTGATGTTTCCTCGTTGCTCGTCTAAACCATCCCATCTGATAGGTGAGATGCTCCAAATTTCCTTAGCTTTATCACAAAAGAAAAACATATGTTCCATAGTTTCAATTCCTTCCCCACATCTATTACAGATTGGGGATCCTTTCCCTGTTCTGTTGAACACTGCTTCCTTTACTGGTAGAGCTCCATCAAGCGCCTTCCACATGAATAATTTCAGCTTTTGCTTTAGTTTGAGTTTCCATAACAGCAGCCAAGGATGTTTACCTCTCGGGCTAGAATTTGCAGAAGCTGAGAAATTCCTAGCATGATCCTTCCTCTCTTTGTTGAGCTCCAAGTAAGCAGAAGACACTGTATATTGACCATTCCCACTATGAGACCAAAAATGTCTATCTTCCCTGTTGGCTAACCTGATAGGAATCTTCAGAATCCTTTTAGCCTCTGATTCATTGAAAATTCTAAAAACTAGTGGTCTCTTCCATCTGAAATTCTGGATCAAGTCCTCGACTTTGTCAAATGTGTAGTTCTGGGGTTTAGGGGAGTTGGCCTTCCCATTCTGGTTCTCAGGAATCCACTTATCTTCCCATATGTTAGTGCTTTTCCGATTGCCAATCTTTCTTCTTAAACCCTTCTCAACCATATCCCTTACTGCCATTATACTTTGCCATACCCAAGAAGCATTGTTGTGTATTTTGCAGGTGAAAACTGAATCCTTGGGGAAATACTTGGCTTTCAGAACTTTGCATACTAGAGAGTTTGGTCTGGTGATCAATCTCCAAATCTGTTTTTCTAGTAATGCTTTGTTGAAGTTCTGTAAGTCTCGAATGAGTTATTCTATTCGAGGAGCACCAGTGCATTTTCTGTTTCCCTTCTTCCTCACTCCACAAAAATCAGATATCATTGAGGCTAACTCTTTACACAACCTGATAGGCAATTTGAAGTAGGACATGGAATAGGTAGGAAGAGCCATTGATATTGCTTTACTAAGCACTTCCTTACTTGCTGAACTCAGAAACTTATTCTTCCAATTCTTCATTCTTTTCTCCAATCTCTCTCTGATGAAACTAAAAATTTGCTGTTTTGATCTTGTGATTACCATAGGCAAACCAAGATATTTCCCTTGTGTCACCACCTGAAGATTATCAAAGCAATTACAGATTGTCTTTGCTTATCCTCTGTGACATTCTTACTGAAGAACACAGAGGATTTTTCCAAATTAATCTCTTGACTAGACCCTTCCCATACTTCCTCAAAATCAGCATCAGCTCTTCTGCTTCCTTAGGATCTGCTCTACAAAAAAGAAGAGAGTCATCTGCAAGGAATAAGTGAGTCACTGCTGGACCTTGTCTACTTATCTTCACACCAGTGATCCTTTTGTCTCTTTCTGCATTTCTAGGCATGTTGGTGAAGCCTTCAGAGCAAAGTAAGAACAGATAAGGAGAGAGAGGGTCTCCTTGTCTGATTCCTCTTTGTGGAATAACGTATCCTCTATGATCTCCATTTACATTAAAGGAATATGTAACTGAAGAAATGTAGCTCAAAATCCATCTGATCCAATTCTCACAGAAGCCCAACCTTTTCATCACTTCCTCTAGAAATTTCCATTCCACCCCGTCATAAACTTTAGACATATCCAACTTCATAGCTAAAAAACCTTCTTTCCCTTGTCTTTTGTTTTTTAGAAAGTGAAGATATTCATGGGAAATTATAACATTATCTAAGATTTGCCTACCAGGAACAAAAGCAGCCTGATTCTTGCTAATACAGACATCAAGAACTGATTTCAGCCTGTTAGCCATAATCTTAGCTATGATCTTGTAGATAACTTTGCAAAGGCTGATAGGTCTATAGTTTTTTAGAGAAGTAGGATTATCAACTTTTGGAATCAGGGAAATGACAGTGTGGTTAATAGATTTGAGCATGAAACCAAAATGAGAAAAACTCTTAATAGTTGCAGTGATGTCATTTTTAATAAGGTACCAGAACTTTTGGAAAAAAAGGATTCATACCATCACTACTTGGTGCTTTGTTGGGGTTCATGGAGAGCAGAGCTTGTTTGACTTCTTTTTCATCCACTTCCCTGGTTAGTTTGTCATTCATTGGCTGAGTAATCCTGTGTGGTATGGCTTCCAAAATCACATCAAGACAATCTTCTGCTGAGCTGTTGAACAGATGATCATAATACTGTGCAATCTCCTCACCCACCTCTTGATCATTCTCTGTCCATGTTCCATTGTCCCTTTGCAGCTTCCGAATGGTGTTTTTCTTCCTCCTTCCTTTGATAGTAGCATGAAAAAATTTAGTATTTTTATCTCTCTTTCAACCAGTTGCATCTAGCCTTTTGAGTCCAGAAAAGCTCCTCTTCCTGATATGCAGCTTTCAGCTGATGTTTCAAATCCTTCATTCTGCCTTGACTACATGTCTCAAACGACTCTTTGTTCATCTGAAGTTGCTGTTTTACCTGCATTATTTTCTTTTTTGCATTACTTTGAAAGGTGTTTTTCCATTTCAGAAGAACAATCCTACAGCTAGTGATCTTCTTTGTGACTTTGAACATTCTGGACCCTTCACAATCTTGGTTCCATACTTCTCTGATCACTTGATGAATGTCCTCCCTTTGTAACCATCTCTTGTCGAAAGAGAATGCGTTCTTCTTCCTACTGTGTTGTGGGAAGGTATCCAGCAATAGCATACTGTGATCTGAGCCAAAAGTTTCCACATATGAGCATCTAGCTTTTTCAAACAACCGAGTCCACCCTTGATTGCACAAAGCTCTATCCAATCTTTGTCTAATTTCACCTCCATTCTCCCAGTTATTACACCAGGTCCAAGGGTGTCCTTCAAATCCTAAATCTATGAGCTCATTGTTTGAAATGAATTCCCTGAAATCCTTGAATGTTTTGTCACTTCTAGCAATACCACCCCACTTCTCTTCATTGGATATAATATCATTGAAATCACCTGCTAGCATCCATTTATCACCCCATAATCTCTTTCGTTGCCTAATCACTCTCAGCTGTTGTTTCCTAACTTGATCAACACAGCTTGCATAAATGCCAATAAACCACTAGTCACTCTATGTATCAGGTTCTTGTATGTGTACTTCAATGGTCAAAACTGATTCCAGAATCTCCACAACTTTTATATTATTATTCCATAGGAGAGCCATACCTCCTGATTTTCCTATGCCTTCTACAAAATAGCTCTCCTCAAAGTTTAACCTTTCTTGACCTTTTCCATATATTTATTTTTATTCTTAGTTTCACTCAAGAAAACCAGAGGAGGCTGGTAACCTCCAACTGGGGAATTGTCAAGGGGCTCCCGACTCCTTGACAATTCCACACCAGTAGCCTCATGCCAGGAAGGGCTGGCCTCTACCCCCATAACCTGTTTTGCTTCAATAATCATCAGCTCAGTTTTGTTTCTCTTAATTTACTGTTATGTTTCCTGTGCTTCCACCATTTCCTCATCCAAAGCATTTAGTTTTCTCTTACTCTGCACCCTTAGAAACCTCTCCTGACTATTCAAGCACTTCAAAGGTTGCCATCCTTTGTTGGAGACCTCAGCACTTTACTCATCCTTTTGCTTTTCTTAGTTGCCACCACTTTTATCATTTCAAAATCGCTCATCCACCTGCATATCATCACCTTCTTGAACACTTTTGTTCCCTTCTTTTGAATTTTGCTGCTCATTTCTAGTGCATCTATGATTCTCCTTTCCATCATGTATTTGCAGTAACTGTTTTCCAATTGAACTTTCTTCCTCCACTCCTTCATTCCTATAGTAAATGTCTCCGTTTGGCCTTGTCCTTTGTTCAACTGAATCTGAATCCTTCTTTAAGATGGATTGCTCCATAGACAAATCTTTACCACTTCCTTCCACATTAGCTTGAGTTTGTCTCTCCCCTCTATTCTGTTTTCCTTCCTTTCCAGTTTCCTTTGAACTTCCTGTTAAGTCCTTAATTATGCATATTATTTATGGATATTTTCCCTTAATTATGGCCTAAATATTGCGTTAATTGCTTGATTCTATTTATATTTGGTTTTCAACCTTGATTTAGGTCATTGGAGTTAAATTGCGAATTAAAAGTGCAATTTTGGTGAAAATTCCAGAAGAGAATCCCAGATAAGGCGCGGGCACGCTGTGTGTTGATTTGAAGGTTGCCTTTTTGAAGATGTGAACCATTTTTCCCATGGGAAACAATTGCTGAATATTTGGAAACAAGGATTTCATTTACTTTTGGGAATTGGTCAAAGACTCCTTTTACTTAGGAATATTTGTAATTGGTTTCCGTATTTTATTTTGTTATAGCGATTTAGCAAGTTAGATTCCAATTAGGATTTAAACTCTTTGGAATTCTAATTTGGAAGGGAGATTAATAGCTTTATATTTGCTAGCTTTAGGAGACAAAAAGGAGAGCTTTCTTTGTTGGTTTTTTCTTAGTTTTTGGGGTGATTGATCTCACGGGTCGGCTTGAAGAAGTGTTCTAAAGAGGACGAATTGCTTGGCTGCCAACTTGTGCCTTGCATTGGTCTTTGAAGCTTCAAGTCGTTATTTTATTATTGAAAACTCGACAAAAATCTTTCGGTGGTGATTCTCCATGAAGAGTGGCTAATTTCTTCATCTAGTTAAAGGCTAATCGAGCCTTGGTTCATCAACTCTGTGAGACTTGTTTGGATTATTCTTATTTCATTTATTTACAAGTATTTGAATATTTTACATTTGTTCCGTTTATGATTATTTCTTGCAATTCAATAGGCCATTATTTAATTGTGGGGATAATCTACTGTCATCTAGAGCGTAAATACATAATCGTTTGGAAGGTTTTAGTATTTGTGACAATTGGCGTAATTGATGGTATAAGAAACTTTTGGATTATTGTCATGGGAATATTCAATCAGCTTAAATGAACGAACTTATGTGTTTGTTGGTTAGAATTGGTGGCTAATCTAATTGTTAATGCTGTTGGTGGGCTAAATCCTAAGAGCTTGTTTAGGGTTGTCTACTGGCAAGAGAAGTAGTTACAGACCTTGTCGTGGCTATCGACATAGTAAGGATTGGCAGGTTGTCAGAGTTTGTTGACAACCATAACCAATTTATTTGTAGGTAATTGAACGCAATTTAGTGCCAGTGATCAAGTTGAGGAAACCAAAGTGAGATTAGGCATTTGACTAAATCTTGTTATTGATTGATTTATTTTCGTATTTGATTCCTGTGATACTGTTCATTTTAATTGGAATTTTGTGGTGGCGTTTATTTTTATTTATTTTTATTGGGTTTTATTAATTAGGAACTATTCGAACTCTCTCCCCCCATTTATTTTATATCATAGAAAATAATTCTTCCAGTTCTCTGAGGAGACGACCCTACTTGCCACTTACTCAAATTAATTAAATTCTCTAGTTAATTTCTGGTATATCGGATTAAGTAAACTCCTTGGAATCGGGGTGAAGCTAGTAATCCATTGCACATCGAGTCCCTACTCGATACTAGAATTAATTCGAATTCTTAAGGCGGTTAGGTTATATTTATTTTTGTATAGACTTGACACTCAAATTTTGGCGCGTTCTTGGGTGCCTTGATTGATTTATTTTACGTGAAAATTTGTTTTACTTTATTTTTAATTTTTATTTTATATTGTTGCCGGTTTATGTCTCCAATCTTCTCGCAGGTAATCTATGCGATCACGAGATAGAAGACAACTTCGAGCATTGAGAAAAGCGAGGCAACAAGCGGAGAGAATCATCTTTCCTCTCACGGACTTAAGATAGCGGTAGATCTTGCTGAATATTTTTGTGAACGAAGGAGATTGAGACCATGGCTAGAGGGACATTGAGAGAACTTGCTGCACGGTTTAATTCAACAACCCTTATGCATAACATATCCTACTTTAGAGGCTGCATTTGAGTTAAAATCTGGATTGATTCACTTACTGCCTTCTTTTCATGGAGTTCCAGGTGAAGATCCTCATAAGCACCTCAAGGAGTTCCACATGGTCTGTTCGACAATGAAGCCTCAAGGAATTGAGGAGCAAATAAAGTGAGAGCCTTTCCATTCTCCTTAGCGATAAAGCTAAAGATTGGCTCTATTATTTGCCTTGGATCAATCACTACTTGGGCTGAAATGAGACATCGGTTTTAGAGAGTTCTTTCCACCTTCCTGCAAGCATTAGGAAGGACATCTGTGGAATAAGACAGTTCAATGGAGAGACACTGCATGAATATTGGGAGAGATTCAAGCAATTATGTGCAGTTGTCCTCATCACCAAATTTCGACCAACTCCTCATCGGTACTTTTATGGGGACTCACTCCATCGAGATAGAAGATTAATAGATCTTTGCTAGTGGAGGTGCATTAGTGAATAAAACTCCAACTGAAGCAAGGAATCTCATTGCAAGCATGGCTGCTAATGCCCAACAATTTGGAGAAAGACAGGATAATAGATCCCGTCGAGTCAATGAGGTGAATACATCTTCACTTGATCATAAATTAGATTCTTTAACATCCTTGCTGGAGAAATTTGTTGTAGGCCAAGTACAACAAGTGAAGACATGTGGCATCTGTTACAATTCTGGGCATGCAACTGATATGTGCCCCACTCTCCAAGAGGAGTCAAATGAGCATGCCAATGCAATTGGAGGATTTCTTGGACCACTTCAGAGGCGGTATGATCCTTACTCAAACAATTACAATCCAGGGTGGAAGGATCATCCAAACTTTAGTTATGCAACAAGACCTCCAGGATTTCAACCTCAGCAATATCAACCTAGACCTCCTATGCAACAACAACAATTGGCTCCTAAGCAAGGTAATTCTCTTGAGGAAATTGTTAAATCTTTAGCTACTAACATGCAACAATTTCAACAGGAGACAAGAGCTAGCATTCAAAATTTGGAGAATCAAATGAGTTAGTTGGCTTCCACAGTCAATCGTTTGGAATCTCAGAATTCGGGCAAACTACCTTCACAGACTATCATTAACCCTAAACAAAATGCTTGTGCCATCACATTAAGGAGTGGAAAAGAATTGCCAGAGCCTGACAAGAGGAAATCTGAGCAAGCAATCGAGGAAGAAATTCAAAAAGAGGAAGGGGTGACTCAATCTAAAGTTACACAACCACAAAAGACGGAAGATGAGCCTTACACCATGATGACACCTCCACCTCCATTTCCTAGTCGCCTAGCCAAGGCCAAGAAAGAGGAGCAGGAGAAGGAGATTCTGGACACCTTCTGTAAGGTTGCGGTAAATATCCCTCTTCTTGATGCAATTAAGCAAATTCCTCGTTATGCTATATTTTTTTAAAAGAATTATGCCCTACTAAGAAAAAGTTGAAAGGTTATGAAAAAGTGCATATGGGAGAAAATGTATCAGCAGTGTTATAGAAAAAGCTCCCTCCTAAATGTCAGGACCCAGGTATGTTTACTGTTCCTTGCATGATAGGAAATGTTAAGATTGAAAAAGCGATGTTGGATTTGGGTGCTTCCATCAATGTTATGCCTCGTTCTATTTATAATTTGATGAATTTTGGGCCTTTAAAGGAGACGGGTGTAATAATTCAACTAGCTGATAGATCAAATGCATACCCTGATGGTGTTTTGGAGGATATTTTGGTTCAAATTGAGGGATTAGTTTTTCCTGCTGATTTTTATGTGCTTTATATGGATGATAAGAATTCTCCGAATTCATCACCTATTTTATTAGGGAGACCATTTATGAGTACTGCCCAAACTAAAATTGATGTTAATAAGGGTACACTCACGATGGAATTTGATGGAGAAATTGTCCATTTTAATATTTTTGATACAAAGAAACATTCTAGTGAGTCTCATTCTATGTGTGTTATCAATGTAATTAACCCTAATGTGCAAGAGACATTTGAGTTGAATGACAGAAAGAACTTAGAAGTGATGGTGGTCAAACATCGTGAGCAAATAAGTGCAGACTTCAAATCATGGTGCGCTCACTTGAGATCATTCCTGAGTCAAAAGAGCTCCACAGTTCATAAGTGTAAAGACTACTCTATCTATGAAGGCTATCAGGAGCATATGGAGCAAGCAATGCAAAGAATTGAAAATTTTCATCCTCCTTGAGCCAATGATGCTTTTTGGTCTAACCAAAGGCGTTAAAGAAAGGCTACTTGGAGGCAACCAAAATTTTAATTTTTCGTTACTTCTTGTTGTTAAATTTTGATTTTTTCCGTATTTCATGTTTTTACTTTTTGTATTACGTCATTTTCTGAGTTTAATAAAATTTTTTGTATTTGTAGGCCTTGGGTGTGTGTGCCAAAGCATTGATCAAAGTGGAGTTTTTCGTTTAGCTTGGTCAGAAGACTTTCCACAATAAGGCGTGCCCACGTCTTAAGGAGGAAAGGCTTCTAATTTCAATTTCGTTTACAAAATTCATTTGACCAGAAGACTTCAAGGGGTTAGAACGCGTGCCCTTTAAGGCGAGAGTCTTCCTTGAGATGGATGAAGACTTTCTTGGTTAAAGTGCGTCTTGGCCTTAACAAGGAAAGAACACAAAAAAAAAAAAAAAAAAAGATCGGTGAAGACTTCCTTGGTTTAAGGCATGCCTTAGCCTTAACCAAGGAAAGGCTTCTGCTGGGGTCCTTTGAAAAAAAAAAAAAATAAAAACTAAAATTTCCGATATTGGTCCAAAGCCCTACTTTCTTTCTTCCTTTTCCTTTTTGGTTTTTCTTTCTTTTTCTCCTCTCTTTTCTTTTCTTCTTCCCCGTTCCCCGCTTCATCCACCTCCCCTGTTTTCCTTTTCTTTTTCTTCCTTTTCTTCCTTCCCCACACTACACGATCACCACTGACCTCCTTACCAGCTGCTGCAACTTGCCGTTCTTTGCTTCAGCTCAAACCTCTCCATAGCTTTGCTATTTAGGGAAGTCCTCCATCTTTCTCTTGTTTGAATACATTGAGGACAATGTAGTGTTTAGGTGTGGGGGAGGAATATTTTGGTTTTGATGGCTTTAATGATAATTTGTGTAATGTCATTAGCATGAAGATTCTATTTACTTGCAATTGATTTGAAAAAGGGATGTTCTTGACATGACATATAGCCAATTGTGAGTTTTTGAGCTTAAATATCTCATTATTCAAAATTTATTCTTCATCCCTTGTGAGTGTAATTATCACACGTAGTTAGTTCATTCTAGAACTTGCTATGATATACATGTCAAGGCCACATTATTGAATTTGATGCATGAAAATTATAAGGGCAATTAGGTTTAACCCTTTTTAGCTTCCTAAAACCTACCCTAATTATGTTTTCCCTTAGTTGACCAAGTTTGGGCCTTAAACCTTTTTCTTTGTTTAACAACACTTTTTTATCACCCTTTAACTTTTTTTCTTCTAAACCTTTTGTTTGAACCCAACGTCAAAGGGGTGCCTCAATATTTTTTTGCATGATGAAATCACAAGTAGAAGAAGTTGATTATATTTATAGTTAGCAAGTGCTATTATGTTCCTATATTTATGTTCTGACAAAAAAAGAGAGAAAAAATGATGGACAGATGACTTTCACTGTTAAGACATGCCCACGCCTTGTGGAAGAAAGTCTTCTGCCGCAAAAAAAAAAAAAAGAAAAAAAAAGTGTGAAGCACTCGTGTAAATAAGTGCTATGTTTTGATAGTGGGATCAATCCCTGTGTTATGTATGCACTTGCTATGCTTGGGAATTTTTTATCAAGCTTAAGAGCTCAATATGTGAATGAAGATGATATTTCAATTCATGCAAGGGATGATTGGGTATTCTCTTTGATGTTTATAAACCTAAATTACCTTTTGTCTAACCTTTACCCTAAGCCCCATTACAACCCTTGTTAAAGACCCTTTGATTCTTACATTTGAATTCATATTCAGTGGTGGAGATGTGATAGATTATCAAGCTTATGGCAATGACTTTCTATGGTGTTGATTTGAGTGAACATGTCCCTATTAAAAATCTTGAGTGTTGAGCGAATATACTACTATCCATGTGAGGATTGCCAAGTCTTGAACATCCTGACTTTGATGAGATTGTTAAGGAAGTGTAGAGTATTTGTGCTATGAAATTATGCTATTTCATATTTGTCATCTTAGTTTTGAGTTTTGGGTTAGTAAATGCTTGAGGGCAAGCATTGTCTAGGTGTGGGGAAATTTGTTAAGTCCTTAATTATGCATATTATTTATGGATATTTCCCCTTAATTATGGCCTAAATATTGCGTTAATTGCTTGATTCTACTTATATTTGGTTTTCAACCTTGATTTAGGTCATTGGAGTTAAATTGCGAATTAAAAGTGCAATTTTGGTGAAAATTCCAGAAGAGAATCCCAGATAAGGCGCGGGCACGCTGTGTGTTGATTTGAAGGTTGCCTTTTTGAAGATGTGAACCATTTTTCCCATGGGAAACAATTGCTGAATATTTGGAAACAAGGATTTCATTTACTTTTGGGAATTGGTCAAAGACTCCTTTTAATTAGGAATATTTGTAATTGGTTTCCATATTTTATTTTGTTATAGCGATTTAGCAAGTTAGATTCCAATTAGGATTTAAACTCTTTGGAGTCCTAATTTGGAAGGGAGATTAATAGCTTTATATTTGCTAGCTTTAGGAGACAAAAAGGAGAGCTTTCTTCGTTGGTTTTTTCTTAGTTTATGGGGTGATTGATCTCACGGGTCGGCTTGAAGAAGTGCTCTAAAGAGGACGAATTGCTTGGCTGCCAACTTGTGCCTTGCGTTGGTCTTTGAAGCTTCAAGTCGTTATTTTATTATTGAAAACTCGACAAAAATCTTTTGGTGGTGATTCTCCATGAAGAGTGGCTAATTTCTTCATCTAGTTAAAGGCTAATCGAGCCTTGGTTCATCAACTCTGTGAGACTTGTTTGGATTATTCTTATTTCATTTATTTACAAGTATTTGAATATTTTCTGTTGTTCACGTTTATGATTATTTCTTGCAATTCAATAACTGGCCATTATTTAATTGTGGGGAAAATCTACTGTCATCTAGAACGCCAAATACGTAATCGTTTGGAAGGTTTTAGTATTTGTGACAATTGACGTAATTCAGTAGTACAAGAAACTTTTGGGTTATTGTCATGGGAATATTCAATCTGGCTTAAATGAACCGAGCTTATGTGTTTGTTGGTTAGAATTGGTGGCTAATCTAATTGTTAATGCTGTTGGTGGGCTAAATCCTAAGAGCTTGTTTAGGGTTGTCTACTGGCAAGAGAAGTAGTTACAGACCTTGTCGTGGCTATCGACATAGTAAGGATTGGCAGGTTGTCAGAGCTTGTTGACAACTATAACCAATTTATTTGTAGGTAATTGAACGCAATTTAGTGTCAGTGATCAAGTTGATGAAACCAAAGTGAGATTAGGCCTTTGACTAGATCTTGTTATTGATTGATTTATTTTCGTATTTGATTCCTGTGATACTGTTCATTTTAATTGGAATTTTGTGGTGGCGTTTATTTTTATTTATTTTTATTGGGTTTTATTAATTAGGAACTATTCGAACTCTCTCCCCCCATTTATTTTATATCATGGAAAATAATTCTTCCAGTTACCTGAGGAGACGACCCTACTTGCCACTTACTCAAATTAATTAAATTCTCTGGTTAATTTCTGGTATATCGGATTAAGTAAACTCCTTGGAATCAGGGTGAAGCTAGTAATCCATTGCACATCCGGAGTCCCTGCTCCAGTACTAGAATTAATTCGGGAATTCTTCTGTAGGCAGTTAGGTTATATTTATTTTTGTACAGGCTCGACACCTGTCACTTCCCCCCAAGTTCGAGTCTTTCCTTCTTTGTGTTGTGCTTCCCCGTACCTACTACACAATAGGAATGCTCCCATTACTTCCTTCCTTGTAACTGCTATTTTCCTGAATCCACTCTTCCTCCTTCTATCCACAATAGGTTTTGTTCCCATGGATCTGATTCTGATTTGGTTCCTTTCTTGGGGATTGTTTTCTCCCTCCTGCCCTTAACCATGGTCCAAACTGATTTTCCATTTGACTCTTTATTGTTCTCACCTCAACTATGCAGCCTCTCTCATTATGTCCTATTCTGCCACACTTAGAGCAGAAATCTGGGTATCGTTCATACTTAAAGCTGATCCATTTGCTAATACCATTTAATTTCACAAACGTTCCTCATAGAAGAGGTTGGGAAATGTTAGCTAGCACCAGAATTTTAATGTGCCTACATTCTTTTCCCCCCAACTGAGGAATAATAACCTCTTTTAAACCATGGAACATCAATCCAATTTTTTTCCTAGTTTCCTTTGATATCCAAAGCATCGGTAAATTCCACACCTGAATCCATAGTGGAGCAATATCAAAAGCAGTATTGTCTTTCTCACATCTCTCAAACCACTCTCTTAGCACCAGAATCTGGTTATCTAAAATCCAAGGATGCCCGTTCAAAATTCTGAGTCTATCCCCTTCCTTTGGAATCACAAACTGAATAAGTTCGGGCCAAACTCCATAGTTCTGAGTTCCCGAAGGTATCCCCAAGCAGCAGTAACAAAATTCTTGACTCCCACAAAGTTGATTATCTTATCTCCAACTATTTTTCCCACCAAACTGTTTTTGCACTCCTTGATTCCCTGATCGACATCTCCTAGCTCTAAATCAGCCCCTCCTAATTCTTTACCAGATAGTGCAAATTTCTGCATTATTTCAATCAGCTCATCCTCCATATTGTCTTGATGAGATTAACAAAGGCAGCCTCACTTGACCCCCACCAACCAGACTAAACTTCCAAAGCCTCAGATGAAACAAAATTCAGACAGAGCTCAACAGAGTAAAGGTAAAAGAGATCATGCATGCAACGGAACCTACTTAAACTAGATTTAAGACCAGGGAAGAAATAATTTAGTTATGGAGTTTTACCTGCTATAGCTGACAGTTGAGCTGGAGCATACAACATTTAGATGGACTTCCTTACCAGCGTGATCTCTGTTCATTAATTCCCTGACTTCCGCAGCCGACAGCCTTACTTATCATTTTCCAGTAATAACTTTACCGATGATCTTCAATGCTGTTTGTTGTTTGATTGTCAACAATAATAGCTGTGATCTTGTTTTGTTGAATTTTGGAATTTGAGTTTGAAAGTTTGGAATTTTGAAAATTTGAAGTTTTGGAGGTAGTTTGCTTGTCTGAAACTCTCACGAAGAGAGACACGCACAATTCCCAAGAGACAGAAAAAAGACTCCCACTAGAGAGAGAAAAAAAGAGGGAGAAAGCTATCCTGATAAATGCTTTCCTCCAGTGTGGTTTCGAATTATGTGCGTTTGGATAGTAGATTTTTTGAGATAATTTGTTGAAAAGAATACTGTAGCACTACTGTAGCACTTTTTTGATGTAATGTATCTGAGATAAAAAGGTGATTGAAATTTGTGTCATTGATGTAAGAAAAATTTTTTAACTAAATATAGGCAATCCAAACGTTCTATCCTACCATATGTAGCACGTTTCACTAATGCAGACATTGACATCAATTGATCAACTTAACAGTTGTGGATGACAGTTTGGACTTCTGCAAACAAGTTCGCTCTTCATATAATGCAACGCTTATTTCATTGGGGAACATCAAATGCCATGAAAAAATGTGTAAAAGAATGGATAGAACTGCTTCTAGCAGATGAAAAATTAGGGGAAGGGTCTTAATGACATTATCCGCGGCAACTAGGACCATCTGTTGATCTAGATAATAAACTTATTTACTCTTATGATGGAGAGCTAAAGTTGGGTTGTCTCCCTTAAGTTCTTTTAGACTTGACCACACATTCTTTTTTTTTTTATTTTATTTTATTTTATTTTGGGTCCAAAAGATGTATCAACATCTTGAACTCGAGCCTTATCCTGCGCGCGCAACATTTCAACCTAGTACTGAGGCAAAGCGTCACAGGTTTTGAGAAGCAAAACTTTTGTATGATCCACCAAGTTACTATGATGTCCCTAGAGGGTTCTTGACATTTACACCTTCTATAATCAAGAATGTGTACTAGTCGGAGAGCATAACATTGAATCACACTTTGTTCTTGTTAATTACCAAATAAAACAAATTAGAACTGCATTTGCTCCTGCATCATTGCTCAATTGTACACTGGTATGCCCCGTTTTTGGTCCAGGATGGATTTCACATTCTAGAGATTTGATAGGCAGTATTATTGTAAGGAATCAAGGAGATAAACACAGCGGAAATTTAAAATTTTTGATTCCTTTAATAGATCGTCCTTTGATTAAATCTATGTAACATAGAGATAGTTCAAGAAGATTACCTCAACCCATGAAGACCTCCTTGAACTTGGTGGAGATTTGATGAAGATGGGATCATGAATGGTGGTCCAAGTTAGAACCTCCAAGGTCGAATTAGCTTAAGCTAGATTAGTGCTAGCTATTGCCAAGACAACCACACACAAGTCTATTGAGATAATTCCAATTTTTCATGAAAAATTCATCCCAAGATAAGAAATAAGAGATGCCATTTTTCCCTTATTTTCTTGGACGAATTTTTGGTATTTTTCTCTCAAGATTTTCTCAAAATCTCACAAGACAAATTGTGTGATGATTCTCCTTGCTAGCAAAAGCTTAGTGAGTATTTATAGACAAATAAGTTGTCAAATCCTTATGGAAAACTGAAATCAGTTTCCAATAAGATTTAGCTTCCTAATTCTAATACAACTCTTGTATTTGGAAGACTAAAACTTATTTGCACCATAAATCTCTCAAGTTTAATTTGTCTCACAAATCAAACTATAAGTTATAAAACTTATCTATCAAGTCCCACTTGAAATTCATTTAATCTAGCAAAGAAAGTTCTTAATGTGTGTGACCCATTAGGTTCTCATATACGTTGGCAATAAGTATGAGCTATACATTCTTAATAAATAAGAACTAGATAAATTAAAACTCCTTTTAATTTATCACTGATTCCACTAATCAATCAACTCATACTTATAGATCAAGATTGGTATCTAGCAATACATCATGACCACTCAAGTAATGAGAAAAGTCAAGTGGATGATTTCACCTTTCAGTAAACGTTTATAATGTAACTAATATCCTTTTTACCACACTTATCTCACATTAATCTTGGAATAAGTTGTGCCTATTCCAATTAATGCTCTTTTCTCTTGTACCAAAATATAACTCCAATGAAGAGTTCTTAGAAACACTTTCTAAGACTTTCCCAAGCTAAGATTTTCGAGTTATCTTTGCTACAAGTGGCCAAACACGAGATAACTCCTCTTACAAAGGAAAATCCTTATAGGTTATTCATCATCTTCCATACTTCAAAGATACACCCATTTGCTAATGATGTGAGCATTCCCTTTTACGGGAGCAATCATATAACAAAGAAAGTATAACTATCCATATTCAAGATACCATGATAACCTTAAGTCTAAGGATCATTTACATAAATGTCACTTAGAGATTAATCCTTTGGCACTTTAAAGGATGTCTCTATGTGGATCAATCTAGTGAACTTGATCATACCATCAAGCACCCATATACTTGCTTAGGTGTCTCACACACCATAGTAGATGAGGCCTACTACTTCTCAAATAGAAGCGGCATAGTATATGCTAGTCTTGCCGTATTAACAATACCTTTTCTTGTTAATACTATGACTAGAGATATTTAAGAATAAACCTTATTTATAATCGAATGAACCTCACCATCATAACGCTTATGATTTCATCGATTAGGTTTATTCTAAAGGTTTTATCTTACTTATATGAAAATATAAGCAACCAATACGATAAAGATGTCATTTATTATTACATAAATAGTTAAAGTGTATAATAAACCCTAGAAGTTGATTGACTTTAGGGCATATACACTAACAATTATGAGACAACCTTTTATCTGTCCTTTGGATTGTATATTTTAGGCTGAAATCATGGTTAAAGAATTGCCAAAGAAAAAATTCGGACCATCAATCAGGATTAGGAACATTCTTTCTTTGACAATCCATCCATGCCCCAGAAGCTGAAAGATTCATGGCTCGATGTATCTTTGTCAAGAGGGGTCACAATGTTGTCAAGTTTCACCAAATACTACAAGAAGTCAAACAGGAGTCCTCAGATTTCCCAAAAATAGCTCTGAAGAATCATACTGTATTCCGATCATTCAAAAATTTCAAAGTAATTCAGGTTCATCATGAGTAAAAATCAAACAAAGAAACTTACTGTTCTCGATCAAAAATCATATAGTCTAGGTTAACATTATTGTTGCACACCAAATTATATATTTGAGTAAAAATATTTTTGCATGAAAAAAGTGGGTTGGAAGATGTGGTAGCGACTCAAAATAAGCCAAAATTAGAAAAAAAGGGGAAGGAAGCAAGAGGCTTTCTCAAATATTTTTAAAATTTTCCACTTCTTAGTAGTCAATAATCAATTGTTTTGTTTTAATTTAGGTTTCATTATTTCTTTGACCATGTTAAAAGATATTCCAATAAAATTTGACCATATTAAGAATAAAACTTTAATACAATGTTCTGGATAAAATACCATATAGTCTAGCTAAATATTATTGTTGCACCAAGTCATATATTTGAATGAAAATAGCGTTGCATGAAAAAAGTGGGTCAAAAAAGTATGGTAGCGACTCAAACTAAGCCAAAATTAGAAAAAAAGGGAAGTAAGCAAGAGGCTTTCTCATATTTTTTTAAAATTTTCCACTTCTTAGTAGTTAAAAATCGATTGTTTCCTTTTAACTTGGGTTTCATTATTTCTCTGACCATATTAAGAGATATTCTAATAAAATTTGGCCATATTAAGAATAAAACTTTAATATAATGTTCTGCATAAAATATCATGGAGTCCAGCTAAACATTGTTGTTGCACCAAATTGTATATTTCAATGAAAATATTGTTGCATGAAAAAGGTGAGTTGAAAGCAAAGGCGGATTTACACTGACACAAAAATGCTTAGTATATATGTATAAATTAAGAAATTTGCCCCAATATTAAGATAATATTTACCCACTTGCCCCCACTGTTTTTACATCCTACCAAAATCCTTAATACATATATACATACATACATCTGCATGTGTGTGTATAAATTAATAACCATATATTTTCACATTTAGAGATTATTGCTTACTGTCTGTTAACAACATATTTAGGTGATATCCTAACTCAACAAACTTATAGATTAATAACTAAATATTTTACCTCTCACTCTTGATCAAAACCACCAACAGACTCAATTTTATTTGTATACTCTTTTGTTGCTTGTTTCTCAATATTGTTATCAATGCACAAACCCATTTAAAAAGTATTATTAAGTTTTTTGCTATAGATTGAAACTCACAAAAATTAATTTTTCTTCATTTCACCATTGCAAAAAAAAAGGTTAATTATGTACATAATTTTTAAATTATATTTTTTATTATTTGTTAAACATCTACATTTTAGTCCTTGGACACAGTTATGTTTATACATTATATTTGCCCCCACTAAGTTATATTTTTAGCTCTACCCCCTGTTGAAAGAGTGTAGTTGCTACTCATAATAAGCCAAAATTAGAAAAAAAGGGAAGTAAGCAAGAGGCTTTCTCAAATATTTCTTTAATTTTCCGTTCCTTGTAGTTAAAAATCGATTGTTTCCTTTTTAATATGGGTTTCATTATTTCTTTTACCATATTAAGAGATATTCTAATAAATCTTGACCACATTAAGATTAAAACTAGGATGAAAGAAAAAAGGGAAGCAAGCAAGGGGCTTTCTCAAAATTTTTAAAATTTTCCATTCCTAGTAGTTAAAAATTGATTGTTTCCTTTTAATATGGGTTTGATTATTTCTTTTACCATATTAAGAGATATTCTAATAAATGTTAACCATATTAAGAATAAAACTTTAATACGTTCTCGATAAAACACCATATGTTCTAGCTAACTATTATTGTTGCTCACCAAATTATATATTTGAATAAAAATATTGTAGCATGAAAAAAGTGGGTCAGAAGTTGTGGTAGAGACTTAAAATCAGCCAAAATTAGGGGAAACAAAGAATTAAGCAAGAGGCATTCTGAAATAGATATTTTTTAAGAATTTCCATTTCTTAGTAGTTGAAAATTGATTGTTTCCTTTTAATTTGGGTTTCATTATTTCTTTGACCAGATTAAGAGATATTCTAATAAATTTTTGGTTATTCAAGTGTTAAATTACATTCTTGTGAAACGTATAAAATTATTTTCTGTAATTTGAATAGTTCTTACAGGAGATAAATGTAGTTCTCTGTAGAGGGTGGTTTTATCATTTCCTTACGTTTATTAGTTCAGTTTGCATGCCATCAATCATCAGGAGGTAATTTTGATTTATTCAAACCCCAGGGTTGGTTTGTTGATTTGATCAAACCTTAGGGGAAGCAGACGTAATTAAACCTAACATCAACATAAACTAGACTATAACTTTTGGCATAGACTTAGAGAACCCAATACCTGAATTTTGCTCTTCTCTACCACTGAAGTGAGAACCCTCCGCCCCCCCTCCCCACCCCTTTTTTATTGGGTAGGACCGAAATAAGACTGGTTGGACTTATATGGATATATCTCAAACATGGAAAGTGCAGAATATTTTTTAATCATTGGATATTAAAATTTGAGAATATTTAGTGAGATATTTTGAATTAAAAGCATGGCTAGTCTCTCTTTGGTGTCATTTCCTCCGGTTCATATTTCTTTTTCAGCATCGTCTCTCGGAGCCTAAACATAGAAAAGGTACAAAATTTGGTTTCCTTCTCTATTTGATTACATGTCTAATTCGATTCTCTTTATTTCTTTCCCTTATTTTTTCTTTCTGCTAAAGATGGATTTACCCGCTGATGTAAACTTAACTAGTATTTTAATCTTTAGTGGTCATTCTTCTGTAAACAAAAATAGGGATATGCTCTAGAATGGAAAGCTATACAGAGAGATCTTCAGATGTGAACTGGTGTTTCATTTTTTGATTTAAAAAAAGAAGGGGAAAAAAGTTCAAAACGAAAGCTTATAACTTTGATAGTGATTCAAACTCGAAATGCAATTCATTTCAAGTTCAATTTTGTTTTTTTGCTATATGCGTTACTTATTCAAGTTAGTCGTGGGATAACATTTATATGATATAACACAAAATTTCCCAGTTGAAAAATCCATGTGATTTAAAAGTAACACTCATTGTAAATAGTTGATGAAAAAACCATACATCTACATCTGCGTTTGTCCGACAGTGAGAGGAACCGCCGGGGTGGTGTGGAGAGGTTTGAGGGCACTCATCTTTCTGGAAATAGAAAAATGGAAACAAAATTAAAATCTTTGGAAAATTCAGTACAAGTCAGGCTGAGTTTTGGACAGGTGCACAATTAATCTACAGCTAATATTCATTAATTAGCTGAAGACAATTTTGTTCTTATTGTGATATTTAGTATTTAGTGCAGCCATGATAATTTTCGATCTCTTAGCACTGTACAAACATTTTCACCTCCTCAATATATCTTGTATTTATTTTTTTGAGCAAATTTGTGCTCATTTTGTTTGGAGCAATTTTGTATTCATTTTCATCTAGGAAAAGTATGTGGCAAAACAATTTAAAAGTAGTTTTTCTTAGAAAAACTCTCTGTCCAAATTAAAGTTACCAGTTACATCTATAGTTCGTAAATTAGTGGTATGTTCTAATGCCAATTAACTGCGTTAAATTCTGTGACAAACTGCATGCTTATTTCCATACACCAATTAACATGTACAATTATCATACCTAAGACTCATAAATTATGAACGTGATTATGTATATTTTGGTTTGCATATTCATTTCTGTTTCATGTTAAGACTGTTGTTCCGGGGGGTACCAACATTTTGTTTTTCTGTGTGATGCCAACCTTGTGGCATCTTAACTGCTGTGACATTTTAATGCTGATGCTGAAGTGTTCATATTTTATTAAATTGAATATGTGTAGTATTTGTTCAATAAGAATGAAGACACCATACCTTTTGTTAGTTATCACCTTGAAAAATTTTGATCATTTGGAGAAGTAAAAGCCACACAGGAAATGGACAAGAACCAGGCTGCTGAGAGCGAGGGCATGCAACCCTCAGACAGAAGGTTTGCAGATATGCATTCCGACATGCTGCTGAAGATTTTCACTTCTTTCACAGTGATAGAAATTATCATGCACATCGCTCCTGTTTGCAAATACTGGGAATCGGTTTGCTCTGAGCTGACAATATGGAAAGACCTAGATTTGAACATGTTCAGAGGCTACTTTAGATCCAAACGCTTAGCAAGAGCTAATGAACGTGGGTTACTATTCTTCAAGGCTGCTCTAAATCTTGGCGGCCACAAAACGGAAAAACTTAAGTTTGACATTTCACCTGAAATGAGAGATGGGCTCCTGGTCTCTGCTGCTAGAAGGTACTTTATTTTTCATTTCTTGTACATTGCTATATCTAAGGGGTATTCTTACTTGTTTCACAATTTTTTTTTTTGAGACTGATTAAAAATTTTGTGTTTGAAAAGTTAAACGCGTGCATTTGTTTCAAATTTTTTATAACCTGGAATGTTGTTTGTCAAATGTTTTTTTTTTTCTTTTTTGGAAAGCAAGTATAAGCAGAAGCCAAAGTACACACTGCACTTTGTATTTATTTTATCTTAAAAAAAAGAAAGAAATCTGTAGCTCCTTGTAGCTCCTTGTATTTATTCCTGTTTTTATGGTAACAAATCTATAGTCTAATGCTAAATAACTGATATATTTATATTTCTAGAAACTTTTTTACGAGTTTGGCTATAAAATATACTAACACAACATTTCCATATAGGTGCCCCCATCTGAAGCACCTTGTGCTTCCATCTTTAGTGTTATTAACAGACCAAGGACTATCAACAGCTTTTGAATTGTGGGGAAGCACTCTTGAAACTCTGCACATTTCATTCTATACTCGTCAGCCTTCTGCCGACATATTTCAAATCATTGGCCAAAACTGCAAGATTTTGACAATGCTCAGGCTTCGTGTACGCGACCTTGATAATCAAATTTCTTCTGCCATAACCAATGCCTTACCAGGGTTGAAGATCTTCATTGTTCGATGTGACGCTATAGAAAAGGACGCCCTGGAGAATTTACTGGACAGTTTGGCAAACCTTGACGAAATCTACATCTCCATCACTGCCATTGGACTAGCAACAGAACCCTCTGGATTATCCGGAATTCTGGCACGCTTCCAAGATGAACCAGTTGTCCAGAAAGCTTCCAAGCTTCGAGTATTTCATTTTTGCCTAGGACCTTGCGCAAAAGTTCTAGGTTAAATTGCCCTTGTTAAGTATTAACTAGCCTATGTTAATCATAGCCTAGTCAATTAATCTATTATACTGCACAATGACTTATGTAATAAGTGCGGTGTTTTAACCATGGAATGCTATGCATCCTTGGAAACTTCTTATTACATGTTCTCGCATACTTGCTATGCATTTCCCCCAACAATATATCTTTGGGTAACTTCATTGTGTTTTACAAGTGTTTCTAAGAATCTTTGCATGAAAACTTCGACATCATTACAAAAAATTGCCTTAAATTACTTTTTACATTATTTTTTCTTGGCATATGAACTTAATATTCATAACTATAACATTGCGGTATATACAATAACTGTGTCCCATTAGTGACACAGTGCTTCTCTTTTGGTGTACAAAACTTTTGCCACGTACGACACAGGAAGTGCTCTAAATCTAGCTCCATATTCCTTTCAAAGACCCTGTGACATGATTAGACAATATTTGCACATTTAACATATTTTGTTGTATAAGTAAGTTTTTATCAACCATAGATATACAACCATCTCAATTTATAATTCTTTCTGCAAATGATTGGTCCATCCCCAAGCCCCGCATGGATAGAGGATTCGGTCACGACCTCCTCTTTAGGAGTCGTTGTCCGAGCCCGCAAGGGTTCGAAACCCAGATCTGCCGTGTTTGAGAGAAAGGGGCCGCTTCTCTCGGATCGTCAGGAGGATTAGTCGGGCCCCGTAAGGATTGATCCGGACACCTGCGTCAGGAAAAAAAAAAAAAAAGATTGGTCCATCACCCAACCCCTAGGAAAATGTAGAGCATGGCAAACAATTTCATGGCGCCTGAAGCTATTACAGCATGAGGCAGCAGTTTTAATAATATTCTTTAGCCAAGTTTCAGCTTTAAATAAATGCTTTGGTTGACTTTTACCAACATCCCGAACTCCCTTTCCCTAAGGCCCTTAGGCCATAGCCTAAAGCTCATACATTCGACGGCGTTGTAAATGGCTTAAGTAGCCCATTCGAATTTATATGGCAAGTTGGAAGTCAATTTTTGTTAACATATTTAACTTCTGTGCCAATACAAGGCCATCAGACCATAACCCAAAGCTTTTAAAGAGCAAAATGTAGTATTAAATAGCACAATTTACAAACATAATTTCAACTAGACATAATTACTCGTTTAAATGTACTTATCTACAATTTCCATGGCGGTTTACTATAAATTGATGTTAACTTACCTGAATAATCTGAGTTTCATCCAATTAAAGCCAAATCCCTTGTGGGTTTCATTGGGAATGTACCGATCCTTGTAGAGGAATAATCGATTGAAAAAAATGGCAAGTTGCAATGCAAAATTTTTTCCAATCTATGCAATTGTAATTATTGGAGCAGCCCTGTATTGTTTTTATATTTTCTCTAATATTTATAGCTCCTTTTCCTCCTCTTTTTCCCTGTGGTCAGGTAGTCCAGGCCAAAACCAGGCATCCAATTCATCTCATAGGACCAATAGTGGGAATCCGTCACTAGCTCCCATTTCCGGGATGGAAAGCAAGTTAGTCAGACCTATCTGGGAAGTCCCTCTGGCTGGTTCTAAGATGCCTTCTCGTAAGGCCTTCAAATTAAGCAAGAAGTTGGTTCAACAAAGAGTGAAGGATAACATTGTAATAGTTACCTTTGGTAACTATGCTTTCATGGACTTCATCCTTAACTGGGTGAAGCACTTGACAGAATTGAGTATCGAAAACCTTCTTGTCGGTGCCATGGACACAAAACTGCTGGAGGCTCTTTACTGGAAAGGTGTACCAGCTTTTGATATGGCTAGACAAATGAGCAGAAAAGATGTTGGATGGTTCTCAAAAGAATTTCACAAATTGGGAAGGGAGAAAGCTTTCCTGATAGATGCTTTCCTCCATTTTGGATTTGAACTATTGTTGTGTGATTCAGATACGGTTTGGTTGAAAAATCCCCTACCATATCTGGCTCGTTTCCCTGATGCAGACATCTTGACATCCAGTGATCAACTTGTACCAACAGTTGTGGATGACAGTTTGGACTTCTGTGAAAAAGTTGAGTTTGCATATAATGTAGGTTTATTTCATTGGCGGCCATCAAATTCCTCAAAAAAATTGGCAAAAGAATGGATAAAACTGCTTCTTGCAGATGAAAACTTATGGGATCAACAGGGTTTCAATGACATTATTCGCCGGCAACTTGGACCATCTGTTCATCAAGATAGTAAACTTATTTATGCTTATGATGGAAAGCTGAAGTTGGGTTGCCTGCCAGTAAGCATTTTTGGCGGTGGGCATACTTTTTTTGTCCAAAAGATGTATCAACATCTTGGACTCGACCCTTATGCAGCGCATGCAACATTCCAACCTATTACTGAAGCAAAGCGTCACAGATTCCGAGAAGCAAATCTTTTGTACGATCCGCCAAGTTACTATGATGTACCGGAGGGCTCTTGACGTTTAAACCTTCTATACCCAAGAATTTATTGCTAGATGGAGAGCATAATATTCAATCACACTTTTCTCTTGTTAATTACCAAATAAAACAAATTAGAACTGCATTTGCTCTCGCTTCATTGCTTAATCGTACATTGGTAATGCCTCGTTTATGGTGCAGGATGGATAGTGGTTTTTTTGCACATCCTAGAGATTTGGCAGGCAGTATTATGAGACAACCTTTTGTCTGTCCTTTGGATTATGTATTTCAGGTTAACATCATGGTGAAAGAATTGCCAGAAAACAAATTCGGACCTTCAATCAGATTTAGGGAGCATTCTGTGTTTGACAATCCATCCATGCCCCAGAAGGTGAAAGATTCATGGCTTGATGTAGATCTTTGTCAAGAGGGGACACAAGGTTGTCAAGTTTCATCAAGTACTGCAACGAGCCAAACAGGAGTCCTCAAATTTCCCAGAAATAGCTCTGAAGAATCATACATGACCGTATTCTCATCATTCAAAGATGTCAAAGTCATTCAGTTTGCATCAATGCATGATGCCTTCACAGGTTTCGCTGACAAGCTTAAGGAAAAAATGTTCAGGAACCGTATGAAGGCGTATATGGGTAGATGGTGTTGCGTGGAAGATCACGATCCACCCAATATATACTATGACATCTACTGGGACGAAAAGCCTGATTGGAAACCTGAACCACCTCAGACCCCAGAAGATGACCATCCACCTTCTTAAGGCTCTTACCCAAGTCTGCGATGATGTTGCTCAATGTTTCAAAAGCTAGACATGTCTTAATACCTAAAGCCAAATAAATTTGTTAGTTGTGCCCACGGATTAAGTACTTGTAGCATTCTTTCCATAATTGGCAACAGATACTCATTTTGTCTAGGCAAGCACTTAGCATGGTTAAGCTCCAAACACAAAAACACTTTCGGTAAATTACGTTCATTACCACGTGATCCATATAACATTTTAAATAATACTTATATAATTCCATATAATGTGAAAATTTAACACATTTGTGACGTCATTATTGGAAATGCTAGTGTTGTTTCTTAAGTAATAAAATAGGCGTGAACTAATCTGCATAAAATTATGGGAGAATTATATAAATATTACATGAGATAATATGAGAATGAAGTATGTATTATAATTTCAGCACATGAATTTCTAGTTATTTCTCGTCCATTTTTACTTTAGACTAAATCACAATGCACAAGGTCTTGGAACTTGGACCAATGTCATGAATTTCTAGTTATTTCTCGTCCATTTTTACTTTAGATAAAATCACAATGCTTTGCAACTTGGACCAATATCTTGAAAGATATATAGCCATGGGAGCTAGACAACAATAGATTGCGATGAAAAGATATTCAAGACTCCTTTTCAGATCCTAGGGAGGCTACAGTCCATTAACAAGAAAATAAACATGAGGTGGCCACCCCTACAATACCTAGCAAAACTCTCATTTCTGCTGCTGGAAGATATTCAAGACTTCTCCAAAACCCAAAAGCTGTAGCTAGTCCTTGGGTGGTTAATTGCACTTAAATGGTAGCACAAACCTCTTTCAATTCTTGGCAGCTGTGGAGAAAATTTTGTAGTTAGTTTCTAATTGTATGCCACTGCTGCTTTAAAAAGTGTGAATGTAGAATTTTTATAGTAAAAATAAGTTTGTAAAATAAAAAAACTAATGTGTCTCAATCAATTTCGAAAATCGCAGTTTAAAAAAAAGTAGGCAAAAAATGGGGGTTTCACTAACAAATAAAAATAGTTTTTTTATTCTGTATTTTTCATGCACATGATAAACATACATAATATATGGAGTGGGCTCCCTATAATTTTCAAATATAATCATCCACCCTTGAGTTCATATTACTTTTACAAATCAACGTCACCAGCTAGTCCAAGCACGTGTGCATTCGTAAGTCATAGGTACGATATCTTGTAACAATGGTGTTTAAGATATGCCAAAAATTTAAACTGAATACTTCGGTAGAAAAGGTAGGGTTATCATGGTTTATTTGGATAATTTGTAGTATTTTATCACCATACAATTGAGGGTATCATCTCAAAATTTGTTTGTATTCCGGGAAATAGTGATTGATGCCTCACATTGACATGAATATCTTACAAAAATGCAAGCTTACAAACTAAATACTCATGCCCTCTTCTATCCACTGGAACTACCATGATCATGGAAAGCTCATTGCTAGATCTTGTGTGGTAATTGAGATTCCAACTTACAAAGCTAATTTGACTCCTCCCCCGGGGGTTTCATGTGAATCAAGTTTTAATAAGGCGATAGGATCTATAATATCTATACTTTTATTTTAGGGATAATTTCAGAAACCTCCCCTGAGGTTTTTGACTATTTCACTGACATCCCTTATAGGTTTAAAATTACACTTACCTCCCTTGAGGTTAAGTGTTTGGTTGCACAATCAACCCAAGTCAAAAAAAAAAAAAAACACTTAAAAAAGTATTTTAAGAAGAGAGATAAAAATTTGTTCCCACAAATACCCTTTTGGAATAATATAATGTGTATTAGTAAACTAATGAAAAACTAATAAAAACCATAAAATAAATTAGTAAAAGTGAGGGGAGGTTTCTAAAATGAGAAAAAGTTATCAGTATTTAAGTGCAGTAACGGCTAGAATTGCCACGGCTACTGGAATTGGAACAGTTATATTTACACATCTTTGCAATATCATATGAAGGTATAAACAATTCTCAAGGAAGAACATATTTTGTGTTTGAGTATTAACATTTTGTAGTTGGAAAATGTGATATGTTCCAACCATTTTTGCAAGCTAACATTGAAGTAAAGTTGCATAATCTATAGCCTCTTCAGTTGCAAAGGAGAATCATAGAATTCCCCCACATCATTTAGCATCAAAAACAAATATTGCAGATGTAATAGGAAGCCAATAGTAAGAATCCCAGAAAATGAAAAAAATCTAGACAAACTGTATTTTTGTTGTATAAAATGCAAATTCTAATCGTAATTTTAGTCGTTAATAAAGTCCACACAACTTAATTGTGCCTTAAGTACTAATTTGTTATGCATTAGCCTTCTAATACTTCATTTACTCATGGGTATAGCAGTAATTTCGCCCCATGTGACGTAAGGAGCTAGGCTCACATTTCTGCCGAGGGGAGGTAAGTGTAATTTTAAAACCTGCAGGGGAGGTCAATGAAATAGTTAGAAACCTGAGAGGAGGTTTTTGAAATTATCCCTTTATTTTATTGCTAATGCTAAACTTGAAGTGTATAAGGTTAATGTTCCCAACAGATTTACCAACAACAATAATATTTCAAGAACGCACTTTCAATTATCACAACAATTTGACGTATGATTGTTTTGTTTATGCTCAACCAAGGAGTTAGTTAATAGGAAGGGATTGTACAATAGCTTATTCACAAACTTACCAGTGAATCATGTTTGCTCGAAGTATTTATGGTAGCGTTCCATGTCCGTATATTCATCAGCATACGTATTTTCAATCTTGGTGCTTGCATAGAGTTAATTTCTTGTCAAAGTACTATAATCTTTGTGCCAAGTATCTTGACTGTCTAGTAGTACCTAATAGACATTTGTTAACGTATCAAAATGATGTTTAATTTATTATGTGAATAGATACAATCAAAATTATTGCACTGTGTATTTAGACACTTTTCAAAATTAACTATATTTTTTCAGAAAAATACTAACACTTGAGACTCCTCTTAATTAGTGTGCATTAGCCAAATTGCAATTATCTTTATTAGGGCATTTATATACTTAATCATTACACTGATAGTTACGTGTTTACCATAAATTTGTGAGAGCTCGCCCAATATCCTTTCTTGGCTCTAGGTACGTTCGTATCCTTCCCATTTCATGATTTCCTTCTTCAAATAAAGATAGCAAACATCTTCATTATTCGTTGTCCACCTTGGCGTTCAAGCATATTATTTCTTCTTCATTTTCAAGATTGCAACTCTTCTTTCTTTTCCCCAGACCCCAGGTGATGCCTTTGGGTTAAGCTTTCCATTCTCATGACTCTTCCTCACATACTTACTTTTGTATAGTCTTTTGCTTTTGTATGGAATAATATATTATCCCACAAAAAAAAAATGGCGTAACTTCATTTCAAATGTAATTCTATTTCATAGGAAACTTAATGCAACAAAAATTCTTTTCCTAATATAAGACCTTAATACCAGTAGTAGACAAATACCATCAGTAATGTTCAAATGGTATTCCAATTTGGAATTGTGACATTGTCTTAATTAATATGTTATGCTTGGGGTATTGTTATGCGATATCTTTGTGTGTGCGTGTGAAACTACTAAGATTATGCTCCTTTTTTTTTTTTAAATTGCATCCTAGGAAGCTATTATGAATATTTACTCCCTCCCATCTTATGAATAATTGAAAAAAGTTATCCCCTTGACTAGCCAAAATGGGCTTGGTCACGATCTCTCCAAAATGAAATGTTCAAAAGCTTGAGATAGTATTGATTGGGATTTTCTGAAACGAGGGAGAACTAGATTTGGCTTGGAAACACCGGAAGAAAAGAACTTAAAAAAAAAAAGATAAAAAAAGAATGTGAACAGAGCACAGGCCTCAAACTAATTGATTATACCTGGTATAATAGAGTTTCCTGTGATGAAAGTATTGAATTAAAGTTACATGTGTATATATATATATAAAATTTGTCAACCATTATTTTTCATTTTTTTATTTTTTGACAGGAAAATGATGGGAGCCGCCTAAGACTGCCACGGGAGCTGTGCTTTATGTTTGATCCTAGGTAGAAGCAACAACCTCAAAAAGAGGTTATGTTGGGTTGTAGGGGCAGGAAGTAATCATGACACCGGTACTGACTAGAATTTTCTAGGATTACTTAATAATCCATGTTCGTGTAGGTAACGTTCATAAGCAACCAAATTCGGTTTTCTGGCGTATAGTTGTGAACTTTTTAATACTACTAGATAAAAGCCGCTTGGGGCTCCTTCCACCTTTTTCGTCGTCCGGGCTGCTCCTGTGCACGTGATCCATTAGTGTTGCCTTGGTTTTTTTTTTTTTTTCAACTTCAGTCTGCTGGCTTTATTTATTAGCTGTAGTCGTTGGTTGCTTTGCCACACGTGATTCATTGGTCTTCTTTTTTTTTTTTTTTTCTTTCTCTTAGAAGTCTGCTGCGTGTGACACTAACTCATTTGCTTTCCTATAGCAGCTGTGTTTTAACGCGCTATCTTCTTCTCCCTTCACAAACGCAGCCTTTCTGTTACTGGAGAGAAGAATTGGGGCTGGTTTTTAACCTTTAGACTAACTAGGTTTCTGCACTCTCAATCTTCCGCAGAACACAATTGTTCGTTGGTTATTGCATGAGCTTTTAATTTGCTCAGTTAGCTATGCCCAGTCCATCAATTCATTGATTAGCTGTTCTCCCTTAATCTCTTCCACGCTTGTTGCCGCCACTTTGTCACCATCAGCTGCTTTCTTGTAGTTTCTTTTTGGGTGGGTAATTGACATTCGAATTGGATTTTATTTAATTGTTGATGGATTTGTTCAGATTTTTTCACCCCCTTTTCCTTGCCCTACAATCTCTAATAAGGAGGTTATGCAGGTAATTTCGCGCAGAGGTGATGTGAACTGTGGCGCCGGATTTTTCCCAACGTCTCTTCTCCTGTCGATGGCTGTTGTTCAGTTGCTGATGATGCCTACTGCATTGGTTTTGTTGATTGATTTGAGATGGGTAATTGGTCCTAATATCTTTTCTTTTCTCCCAATCTAAATTTTACACACTTCCATTTTCCTTTGTTTTGCCATTGGCTTTTCTCTGTCCTCTTAACTCTTAACCTTCCAGTTGTTCTTGCTGCTCTTCAACCGATTCATGAATTTTTTTATTTATTCCCTTGTCCTCTGAATAGAATCTTTGCTCCTTACATTTATACATAGTTTTTATATATCACACTGCTTGCTGCTCGAAAAGTTCACCAAGAAGAAATAGACTTGCGTGTTTTTTCTCATCTATTTGTTGGTAATTTTTTTGAGATTTTTTCTTCATGTAATTTTCCCCTTTTAATACTTAGTGCCTTGTATGTTGTTTTATTTTTTGCTTCTTTTACCAGATGATCTTTTTTGTCCATTTGCATGGTTACATTCTTTCTTTTTCCCCTCTTTAAAGGGGGGAAAAAGCTTCATCTGCCTTGCTTTCTGGTCTTTTTATGCGTTACCAGTGCTTGTTCGCTTGTTTGTTAGAGAAAATTAGATCTTCCCCATCATAAAGTTTTGATCTTTTGTTTAATCATTCAGCCTATTGCTATTTAGTTCATTCCTGATCATGTGCTTTGATTATTTTGTGTTCAGTGGTTCACAGACTCCTTCTTTTTATTTGAGTAGCTGCTTACTGATGTGTACACTTTATACATTTAAGCATATTGCGGCTTTTTATTGCTCTTCTGACTATTTTTGTGTTCGTTTTATATGATTGGTTCAGAATCTGCTTGCATCCTTCTTACTTTTGGATCGTTCTAAGGTTAGTCACTCTTCTTTACTATGTGACCTATTATCAGTTTCCATTTTTCCCAATATTTTCATTGGTTGCTCATTTATTTTTGGCCAAGATGCTTATTTGGGCACCACAAAGGGAATGAGTTATGGTTGCTTTTCCACAGTTAATAGTTCTTTGTTATGGTTGTCTGCTTAAGTATATCTATATATTTTTATCTAGGACCCACAAAGGGAATGAGTTATGGTTGTTTTTTCACAGTTAATAGTTATTTGTTTTTGTTATCTTCTTCTTAGGTACATTTATATATAGATACACATTTTTCCACTTCATCAAAGGAGTGGCTTTTCTGATTACTAAATGAGCTCTCTTCAGTGCTGGCTCAGTATAAAAGAAAGCACCTGACTTTTTAGAAAGCTAAAAAAAAAAGAGATATAAATGCTTCTTTGTTTATAGTTTGTTTTGATTTCCATTGAACATCTGCCTATCATTGGTACCTCTTTGTCCATCTGCATGTTACATTCTTTCTTTTTCCTTCAAAGTGGAAAAAAAATTCCTTCTGTGTTGTTTTTTTGCTTTGAGATGCATTAGCAGTGCCTGTTCGTTTGTGTGTTGGAGAAAATTAATTTTTTCCTATCATAATATCCTGCACTTTTTTTTTTCATTGATTGGTCTATTGCAATCCAGTTCACTCCTGATCCTGTTTTGATAGCTATTTCTTAGTTAATAGTCTAAAGATTTTTTCTTTTAGCTGGTTCAATTGTCCATTGATGTCGTGGTTTCTACATGTTATATATCTCAACATAGTAAAGGTTTCTATTACTATTATGTCTCATTTTTTTTTGCATCTTATATGATAGGTGCATAATCTGGTTGTATCCTTCTCCCTTTTCGATCACTTTAAGGTTAGTTGCTATTCTTTGCTCTACATCCTCTGGTTGGTTTTGTCTTTTGATAGTATTTCCGTTTGTAGCCCTGTTATTTTGGCCACGGAGCTTAATTGGGATTAATAAAAGCAATAAGTTATGGTCGTTTTTCTACTGTTAATAGCTTTTTCTTTTGCTTGCCTTCTGCCTAACTTCATATATGTACACATACATATGTGTGTGTGTGAGAGAGAGTGTTTATATATATATATATATATATATATATATATATATATATATATATATATATATATATATATATATACACATATATAGTTTTTCCCATTGAAGGAATGCCTTTTTTGCTGTAAATAAAGCGTTTACACTATTTGCTGCATTACACAACAAAATAATTGCCTTCGGCTAATATATATATATATACATATATGTAGATACCTCTTTGTTTGTAGCTTGTTCTGATTCTCATTTAACATTAGAGCAAATGTTTTGCCATCACACTTTAAAAGGTTGGTCATCAGAGAAGTAGGGGAAAAAAAATAATGTGAGAGGAAGTATTTAGAAAAAAAAAATTTTACAGGTGGTGCTAAAAAACCTTATACTTTTTTTCCACACTGTCAGGCTAAATCTGTTGACCCTTCCATTCCCATGATTATTTGGGAGTTTGCTAGCTAGGATTTCTATTTTTATTTGGACCTTAGGTCAAATAAATGCTCTAAAAAATTTATTCCCTTGTCCTCTGAATAGAAACTTTGCTCATTACATTTATACATGGTTTATATATATCACTTTGCTTCCCACTCATAAAGTTCACCAAGGAGGAATAGACTTGCGTGTTTTTCATCTGTTTGCTGGTAACTTTTCTGAGATTTTCCTGCGTGTCATTTTTTTTCCCTCTTTTTACTTAGTGCCTTGTCCGTTGTTTTATATTTTGCTTCTTTTATCAGATGGTCTTCTTTGTCCATTTGCATGGTTACATTCTTTCTTTTTTTCTTCTTTAAAGGGGGGAAAAAGCTTCATCTGCCTTGCTTTTTGTTCTATTTATGCATTACAAGTGCTTGTTCATTTGTCTGTTAGAGAAAATTAAATCTTCCCTATCATAAAGTTTTGATCTTCTGTTTAATCATTCAGCCTATTGCTGTTTAGTTCATTTTTGATCGTGTGCTTTGATTATTTTTTGTGTTCAGTGGTTAACAAATTCATTCTTTTTAGTGCTTTATTTGAGTAGTTGCTTACTGATGTGTACACTTTATATATTTCAGCATAATGTGGAATTTTATTGCTCTTATGACTATTTTTTTGTTTGTTTTATATGATAGGTGCAGAATCTGCTTGCATCCTTCTTACTTTTGGATCACTCTAAGGTTGGTCACTCTTTTTTATTGTTCGACCTATTATCTATTTTCATTTTTCCCAGTATTTTCATTGGTTGCTCATTTACTTTTTACCCAGATGTTTATTTGGGATCCACAAAGGGAATGAGTTATGGTTGTTTTTCACAGTTAATAGTTATTTGTTTTTGTTGTCTTCTTCTTAAGTACATTTATATATACATACACATTTTTTTGCTTTATCGAAGGCATGGCTTTTCTAATTACTAAATGAGCTCTCTGCAGTGCTGGCTCACTATAAAGAAAGCACCTGACTTCGTAGAAAACAAAAAAGACATATAAATGCTTCTTTGTTTATAGCTTGTTTGATTCCCATTGAACATTAGCTTATCACTGATACCTCTTTGTCCATCTGCATGTTACATTCTTTCTTTTCTTTTCAAAGGGGAAAAAAAAATCCTTCTGCGTTGTTTTTTTTGCTCTGAGATGCATTAGTAGTGCTTGTTTGTTTGTGTGTTGGATGAAATTAATTTTTCCATATCATAATGTCTTGCGCTTTTTGTTTCATCGATTGGTGTATTGCAATCCAGTTGACTCCTGATCCTGTTTTGTCGCTAATTCTTAGTCAATAGTCTGAAGATTTTTTCTTTTAGCTGGTTCAATTGCCCATTAGTGTCGTGGCTTGTACATGTTATATATCTCAGCATAATAAAGGTTTCTATTCCTATTATGTCTCATTATTTTTTTTGCGTTTTATATGATAGGTGTATAATCTGGTTGCATCCTTCTCCTTTTTCGATCACTTTAAGGTAAGTTGCTCTTCTTCACTTTGCATACTGTGGTTGGCTTGGTCTTTTGATAGTGATTCCGTTTGTGTCCCTGTTATTTTGGACACGAAGCTTAATTGGGATCAATAAATGCAATAAGTTATGGTTGTTTTTCTACTGTTAATAGCTTTTCCTTTTACTTGTCTTGTGCCTAACTTCATACATATACACATACATATGTGTGTGTGTGTGTGTATATATATATATATATATAGTTCTTCCCATTGAAAGAATGCTTTTTTTATTACTAAATGAAGCGTTTACAGTGCTGCTCCATTACGAAACAAAATAATTGCTTTCGGCTAAATATATATATACATATATATATATATATATGTGTGTGTGTGTGTGTGTGTAGATACCTCTTTGTTTGTAGCTTGTTCTGATGCTTATCTAACATTAGAGAAAATGTTTTGACATCACACTTTAAAAGCTTGGTCATCAGAGAAGTAGGGGGGAGAAAAAAATGATGTGAGTCGAAGTATTTAGAAAAAAAAAAATAGAGGTTGCACAAAAAAACCTTATACTTTTTTTTTCCCACTGTCAGGCTAAATCTATGGACCCTTCCATTCCCATGATTACTTGGGAGTTTTGCCAGCTAGGATTTCTATTTTAATTTAACCCTAAGGAAAATAAAATGCTCTCAATATATATATATATATATATATATATATATATATATACATAGATACACACATATGTGTTCCGATACAATATAGAGAGTGTATGATGAGCATTATGGATACAGTTTAGAAGATGGGATGTGATTTTATTTTGCAAGTTATTTGGGAAAATGTAAGGAAGATAAAGCAATATGGCTATGTTGCTTCACTTTTTCAATATGTTTGCTCTCTTACTTCACTTTTGCTGCTTTGTTTCTATTGGCTGCTTCGCTGTTTTGCTGGCTCTATCTTTTTCATTTGTCTATATGGCTATGCTATCTTAGACAGGTCCTTTAATGTGCTTTCTATGTGTTATTTTAAAATAAGTTTTCCCCTTTCTCTTCCTTTTGGTTGTTTTTCCTTATCGTTAAACTTTTGGAATTCGTCCTTAGTTGCATTCTTTTAGCTTCTACTTTATTTGCTGTTTAGATTCATTTTTTTTTCGGGTTCTTAAGAATTTCCTTTTTACTTTTCCTTTTATGACTTCCTTCAATAATGCTCAGCAATCAATTTAATTTTTCTTTACTCTTCAATCATTCCTTTAAATTAGATGGATAGGAATGCCCGCCGCCATTTGCGGTACGCAGAAATGTCATCTAATGAAAAAGATGAGCTATTGCGCCGTCGGCGAGAGTCTTATGCAGCAAAAAAAAATGCTACACCAAGCCAGCCTCATTTGGCTGCTCCTGTAGGAAAGCAAAACCCATCAAGGAAAAAAAAAACTTATATTACTAAGACACCCCTAGGCGATGTAGAAACTAGAGTCTACTTTCCAGATTCAAACAGTGCAGCTCCATCCCAGCATGCCTTTTCGATGCTTAGTAATGATCGTCCACACGCTCACACTGATAGGTTGAACCTAGAATCTTCCTCCGCTACTCCTTCTAATAAGATTGGACTAGATGATGACCAGTTGACCGCACTCTTTGACAATGTTGTTGCTAATCTAGAGTCCTCGCGTGCACATCTTAGCTGAGGATCAATGACATGACCACAAATGCGGGTTTTGTAATAGCTCTAATGTTGGAGGTAACATTGTTTGTTATCTTTCGCTGCTTTTATCCTTAGTTCTATCCCTTTTCCTTTAGAACCTTTGCTCTATGTGCATTAGTATATGGTCTATTGCTTAGCCATCTATCTATTTATCTTTTTCTATTTTTTGTTTTAAAGCTTGGTTTACTAAAATTATACCTGCATGCAAAGGTCCTTTCTTTGTTACTATTCCTGGACCTTCCATGTCTAAGGATAAGACCCTTCAACATGTTTTGATCAAGGCTACAGATATGCAAGAAAAGGAAAAGCCTTCGGCTTCCTCAGCTAAGCCTGCTAAGCATGCTAAGTCAGTGCCTCGGCCTCGACGGTCAGGTTGTCTTTTTTAACTTGCTACCCACGTTTAATTACCCTTCATGTCCTTCCTTTATTTTGCTCCTAACCTTTTTCCACTTTCTCCCCTAGAGTTCTTACTCTGTTTGTAATCACCTGTCATTTGATCGTTGTTCACTTGTTGCTTGGCACCTTTGTGCGCTAGGTTATTCTTAACACTTTTCCTTCCTTAGCATCTCTAATTATTCTTAAGTACTAGCTAATACTAAGCTTATTTACTCATGTCACAATCTATGTGACGTGTATTCTTCCTTCAGCAAAAGCAAGCAGTAGTGGTAAATCAGGAACTTCTTCTGTGGATTCTATCCCTACAAAACCTATGACTTTACCAGATGCTCCTAATTGCCAATACTGTGGAGCAAAAAGGTTTCACTTAGAACCAGCAAACTTTTTCTGCTCTGCTGGCGAAGTTTCTGTTCCATCACCAGCGATGCCTTATGATTTATATTGTTTGCTCACTGGTACTGATAAGGAAAGCATAGAATTCTGTAAAAAGATTAGAACTTACAACAACAATTTAGCATTTACTACATTTGGGGCAAAGTATGATTCAGAACTTACCAAAAATACAAAAGGTGTTTATGCCTTCCATGTTCAGGGGCAGGTCTATCATTTTCTTGATAGTTTGCTTACATCAAGTGATAAAAGTTCTGGAGTTCAACTTTATTTCTTTGATACAGAAGAAGAACTTTCTGAAGGCTCAACAGTTTAGAAAAGCTTCGTGAGAGTACACTTAAGCTTTTAATGCGTATTCTTACAAACAATCCTTACACTAAATTCTTTAAGAATCTTAGAAATATTCCTGATCTTAAGGATCATAAAATTTTACTCAATTCTGATCTTGGTCTAGACCAACGTGTCTATAATCTTCCTACATCCTCACAAGTTGCTGGCATCTGGATTGAGGGTGAAAACAGTACTACTGAAAAAGGCCCACATATTCAGGTGTATAGCCATTCTAACACAAGCCATCGCATCCAGCACTATTATGGTTGTTATGACTCGTTGCAGTACCCTCTTCTTTTCCCTCGTGGTGAAATAGGATGGCATCGTAATATCAAAAGAAAGTTCTCTCGGAAAAGAAAATCATCTAATATATGTGATGATGATGACCAACCTGATTGTTCATCAGCCACTAGCATTTCACATTTACTTAGTTCCGAACAAAAGGGTAACCCTTCCTCCTCTTTTTTAACATCTATTTAACACTCTGCAATTTTTTAATGCTTCCCCACAACATTCTTATCTTGTGTGAATGTCAATGTTACAGCTGCTAAGGTTGGAAACCAGCTGCATTTATGGTAATAACATTCTGGAGCCACTGCGTAATGGAAGCAATACAGTATAAAGATGGTTCACCTGTGTACCTCAACACCATAGGATAATTTTTAATGCAACTTTTGCTGACGAAGTAGAGCATTGTTCCTTCTGTTGATGGTCTAGCCGTTGCAGCATGAACTCATACCCTATCATATCTACAAAGAAAAAACTTAATTTTACCTTTCCCAGATGCTTCCCATTTTTTGAAAGGATTTTTACCTTTCACCATTGACAAAGAAATCGTTTGCTGAACTGGTTCAAAAAAAGAAGAAAGCACCGAGTTATATGTATCTTATTTTTGTTTATAACTCCATCTCATTTAATGCATACACTAAATGCGGACTAAATCTTTGCAGCCCAACACATGGTAGTTGAAAGTGTTAATTATAAAGATGGAAAGATATCAAAAACAAATCAATTTTTTACCAATTTCCTTTTCATACGTACTTCACTATTTATGAAGTTCCAGAGTAATTAAAGGTTACATTTATTATTCAACAACCTATCTTTACTCCTACTTTACAATTCATGCATCTATATAACTTTAATTCTTTTTGCTGTGTCAATACATTTACACATTTTCGACATTTTATACATTACTGTTTAATTAAAAAAAGGATAAGCTACCATCTAAGTGTACGCCTCCATATCGTTAAGCTGACCTAAATTGATACAATAGATTCTTACCTAAGCTGTAAAATTTATCAAACCTATCTTTAGGTTAAAAAAAAAAACAACAAAGTTAGTGCTGAAACTACGAGCAGTTCAAACGTGATATATATAACAACATATAAATGAAACGATTTTGGCCATTAAAATCATAACAATTGTTTAGTCACTTTTCCATTTAGTTTCCTTAATTTAGCCATTTTACTATAAATTTTACTTTTTCAACATTACCATCTTCTTATTTGTTTCGTAACAAACTCTATATTTTTCCCCTTTGTTTTTGTTTCTCTTGCTATGCAGATTTCATTTACTTTATCTCAATAAATCAGATAATTTAATAGTTTCTAAATTTTTTTTTGTATTACTAAATTAATTAATCGTTTACCTACAACTCCCATGGATTTTTTACTCCCCTTTGCATAACTACTGCATATTTAATTCTTATCATTCTTCTAAAGTTTAGTGGGCACAAATCTTTTATTACCGCAGCAGTAATTATTGCCTAGTTAATTATAACACATGCTAGAAAATTTCTATCTTCGTCGTCTATGATCAGATGAAGGGAAAGGAAGGTTTGGAATTAAGATATGTTATATGACAATTATAAATAAGATTTAACTTTCAAATATTTCTTCTGGTAAATACAAGTTTCTTCAAATATTAGAATCCTATGGTACGTAGTGCTTATTCTACCATAGGATCTACGTATTAGAATACTGTTCATCATCATTTCATTCCAATTTAAAACAATAAAATTGGAATACTTTTCATCTTATTTACTCAATTTTTGATAAGCACTTACAAGTCAAGTTTGCCTAAATGTGTTAGGGATAGCTCGTCTTTGTGTGTAGTGTATAAGCACTTATATTGAAAGAAAGATGGATCACGTAAGCATTGAAGATAGAACTAGCATATTTACCTATAGATAATCTTGCTAGAGGACTCGAAACTAAACTCATATTGGAGCACGGGCAGAAATTCTTAGATTTCTTGCAGCATGAGATTGTTTTTCCAAGATTTAGAGCAATCTTGAAGACTATTAATTAAGCTACATTCGTTTGCTTTATCTAAATGCTTGGAATGGAAATAGTTTCTGAAATAATTCTAAAGTTTTCCAAAAAAATTTCTTAGAGCAATAGTATCGCTCACACGTGTTATGCACAAATCTCTACTTCGCAAAGATGCTATTACAATCTAACCAATAAATTCAGGAATGGTTTACTAAAGTTTGTACAACCTAAAATTTTGATAAAGGTTGGAAGGCCAGCGCCTTCACACCAAAAAATTTAGTGTCTTATCAAAGGACTTTAGCATGTGAACTTGAAAATAGAAACTTAGATTTCAGTAACGAAACACAAAGGAAGAAGTTAGTTAATTTGATTTGTATTATAGATCCCACAAATTCTGAAGGGATTGCAAAGTAGATGCCATTTGATAACAGAAATACATTACCGGGTTGAGTTTCTCCTGTCATGAAATATGTGGTCGACTAAATATGCAGTTTTTGGAATTATTTGGTTGACATTTATAACTGTCCAATATTGCAATTATAGCAAATAGTTAGAATCCTACAGGAAATCAAGAACAGCTAAATAAAATTAAATTGAGGATCCTGCCACTATTTTCATGGATTACAATTAACTTTCAAACCTCTAACAATATAACACATAATTTAGCATCAAGAACTTGTCCAATATTTCAATAAGAATATTAAAATTATATAACTGTACAAGAGAAGCATTTAATACATAAAGTACTAAACAATGGTAGAAAAAAATTTCATTTCACCTAATGAACATTTTTCGTGAGTCAATTTACCCATTGAACTTCTGAAAGCGTACTATATTTTCATCATATAATGAATAACAGAAAGAAAATGCCCTAAGATGATAAACTGTGCATGCCACAAATTTTCAATTGCAAGAAAACAGTGGAAATTAAGGGAGTCGCCCAAATGATACATTCAAAAGATATAACGAGAAAATTGATACAAAAAAATCAGCTGGTGAATTGAGATTTTCTGTAATGCTTGGTGAGTGTTGGAGGAGTGATGAGTGAAGAACTTGTCCAAAGTTAAACGTGCGAAGATAAAAGACCAAAAGACACACAGCCAACAAACACCACTAAAAAAAAACATCAATGACTTGATCCATCAATTTCAGTTTCCTGTTCATCTTGGTTTCATTCAGTAAATTCGTTAGTTGTAATTTTGTATCCAGCTTAATGTATAGTCTTACTTTTCTTCTATTTTTATCAATTGGTGCGTCTCAATTGTATCAAATTTTGTTTATTGTGAATAGCCAAAAAGAAATCAAGTTCGTGATTGCCTTTGACCTGTCTGAAGGAATGGAATATCATATCTATCCAAAGTTTCATTCTTCCATAGTTGATGTCATATACTTCCGTCATCTGTCGTCTTTTGCACAGTAATTTTAAATTTTGAGTTTTTAAGACAAATAAAAATTAACAATCGTCTCACAATCTATGTTATCCTATACACACACACACACACACACACACACATATATATATATATATATATATAATAAAGTCGTACTCTCATACTTATCTCTTAACTCTTATCTCTTTTCTTTGTGTCTACTTGACAGAACGAGTTTTCTATACTAGCTTTCTCATCATTTAGGCACTTTATAATTTTCTAATTTTCTCTCTTCTATTACTTTTGTCTGTATTCTTTTTCCTCATGATAATATTTGTGATAATTTTTCTACTAATCTCTCCAAATTTCACTCAACCTCTCCTTTCTCTCTTTGCCTTTATTTCTTTTTTCCTCATGATAATGTTTTGTTATAATTAATCTCTCCAAATTTCACTCAACCATACTTCTCTCTCTTTCCCTTCATTTTTTTCCCATGTTAATTTGTTTGGGTTCTCTATTTTTTTTTATTTTCACAACTGCTTCTTCCCCCCCCCCCAAATTTTTGCCAGTCTTTCAATTTTAAAATATAGAATTTGAATAAAAATTTTTTATCATCTAATCTAGCCTCAAAATTCCTTATCTATTCTTTTAGCTGACAATTCTTTACTCAATGGGTAAGTATGCATGTAATGTTCATAAATAGTGATAAGGTTGCAAGTAGCACCAATTTGATTTGGGCGAATTTGACAGATGGGTGGATTTTTAATATAACCCTATGTAAAGATTAGAATATATAATTGCAAGAATAATACACCATATACTATGTACTATAAATGAAAATTCTAAATTTTGGTTGATATTATCATTAATATATTATATGACTTACAAAATTTAAAATAAGTTTTGATTTAATTTTTTGTTAATCATAGAACATGGCAAACAATTTCTTGGTGGCCCTGAAGCTGATGCAGCATGAGGCGCAGTTTTGTAGTAATATTCTTTATCACGTTTCACAGTGTTGTGGTCTAGACTATCAAGTTATATTCTCCCAATTATCATTCAATTTTAGCCTCTTATACCCTGATTTTCCGCAAGTATACGGATCGTGTATTGAGTATAGTGATAATTAGGGGTCGATCCCTTAAGGATTTTGGTTAAGTACGACGGCTTTTTGAGCTCACTTTATTCTCTAACTATTAATGATGAGTACAAATATTTATTATCGGGCGGTACCATCGTCCCTAGAATAAAGCAATTAAAACCAATCGATTAAGGTGGTTGAACCGACCCTATTTGGTGGTAAAGAAAAATAAATTAAAATAAGGAAATGTAAAAGGGAGAAAACAGACTGGCCGTTTGAAGGAGAGGGGATTGAACTATTAAAACTGACCACTAGGTGTCGAAGACATCCAGTTGGCGGTAAACAAGAAAGAAAATAAAACCATCCAACGGGGTATATCCTTCAATAGGCGGTGAAAGTAAATAAGTTAGAAGTAGTTAGAGATTAAGTAAGAGAGCTCCTAGGGATTTGAATCCCTTGTTAGGTTTAAGAATGTGTTCACTTGGTTAAGTTAGGTAATAAACTCGTGACTTGTCAAGGAAGTAATCTCTAATATTATTTGTAGCTTGCTTTCACAAATAAACAAACATACTTAATCTAAAACCTTTATCTATTATCATGATGAATTAGCTTAACATGAGCTCATTAAACTCAATCAAGTCACGAGAATGATTCCTCCTAAATGCATTTCCTACTATCGTGAATATGCAACTTAGTGCTCATATATTTTGAACCACACATGCAAGACATGTTCATGCACTAACATATGCTTGAATGATTCACAATTGACGATCAAACAACCATAAATATGAAAATCAATATATGAACTAACAACTCACAAGCTAACCTTTTAATCAACACAAGTGAATCACAACCAAACCCTTACAAGTTCATCCTACCCTAGGATGAAGAAGTTTAGCTATTCATGTAATTTAAGCATACAAAACTTATATAACAAGTCATGAAGGAACTTAAAGCAATAAGAGTAAATGATGAGGGTAACTTCTCCAATTGATGAAACAAGTCCTTTATACTTCACTTTCTCAATCTTTAAGTTAACTTTCAAGTTCACAAGGATTTCTTCTTATCAAAAGGACCTCTTAACTTGAGTCTAAACTAATTCTTCTACAAGAACTAGTTAAATTCTCCTCTCTTTTCTATTCTTTCCCTCTTTCTCCTACCTCACTTAATGCATAGAATACATGGGGTGTTTATAGAGGATTTTGAAGGTGGAAAAGATTACAAATGAAAAGACATAAGGTTGATTCTCGATTCTTCAAATCCAATTTGTACAGCTAGCAGCCGAAATTTTCTGACATATGAGCTGGAAATGAGGTGGGAAAAATCTAGAAATCGAATGCAAGTTGTGCAACGTGTTATCAGAGATCTGTGAGGCTTAGGGATTCGTGATGCACAGCTCATGGATCACCTCGTGGATTTAGTGTCATGTCTCTGCTGAGAGAGAGTCGTGAGCTTTTCAATTTTCTTCAACTGTCGCATCACGTTTCAGGTCGCGGATCAATTGCCAAATCACAAAATCTGAATGTTTCATTGAGAAGTTGATGCTTTTAATCTTCCAACTTTTGATCCTTTGGTTTCTTGATGATTGAATTGCATCATGATCATCTCAATTTGGAACTTCAACAACTTCAAGTGTTTTAATTTTCCAACTTTCCTTCCAAACTCTATTTCCTTTATAAAGCATTCAAAACTACATCATCTTGCTTAAAAAGCATTTCCTTTTTGCAATTCATACTTTGAATGTACAATTGTAATAAAGAGCTTAATTCCATCATTTTTCTTAATAAAACTACTTAAACTAGATAAATAAAATACACTAAAAAGAGCAAAATAATTACTTATCAAATTTCCCCACACTTAAATCATTACTTGTCCTCAAACATTTGTAATTTCTTAGCAACAATGGTTGAAGAGTCTTGAAATAAATTATGTGAACCTTAATAGTCGATATTCCATAACTTTAGTAATCAATCATTATGCAAAAATCTAATTGCCTTAAATACTCATAATAATCAAGTAAAAGAAAGATAATTATACCCTTAATTTAAACAAGTTAAATTCAATCTTTCTTTTCAACCTAATTACACAAAAAGGTAACTCATATAGTCAGTGAATTGGCTTTCCTCATTCTACAACCATCTTTTTCACAAAAGTTAACACTTAGACGGATTTATTCATATATATTTTTACTTAAATAGTAAAAAGTCTTTTGACGTGAAAGTCGACAATTTTAGATGAAGACCTCCGGTTACTCAACTCTTCACTTATTTTACTACTCCTTACTTTAGTGCCTTTTGATGTAAAAATCAACATTTTTAGATGAAGATTCCTAGTTACTTAGCACAAGAATTCTTAGAGTAGTTTTTTTTTTGGATGAAATTCCCTCTAAAACTTAATTCATAGAAGAGGTCACCTTTCTACTTAACTATATCAATCACATCTTTGTAGAAGTAAGTAAAAGAAAAGATTATTTAACAAGCAAGATTTTAAGCATAATTTTCCCTATTTTACAAGATATAATTTTAAACGACAATTTTTCTAATTACATAATAACTAATTCCAAGTCAAATGAAAAAAAAATGAATTTCTCAAGTCACATAAATCTATTTCAAAAAGATGAGAAAAATTGAAGAAGTAATACTTTAAACTTTCTCCTATGTGGACCAAAAAAATTTTCAAAATTTTTGGGACAATTTCACAATTTTGGACAAGTTTTTGAAAAAATTTTGACAGAGTTTCCCCTTATAACTGGACCAAACTCCCTACCAACAACCCAAATTATCAAACACTTATAACTACATAAATATTTCGTAGCACAACTTCAAGTCAATTCAAATCACATAAAGCATAATTAGAAAAGCAAAACCGTTAGATAATTCCCCCCACATTTAGTGTACACATTGTCTTCAATGTGTAGGGAAAATTCAAAAGCTAAACAAAAAACTCCCCAAAAAGTTCAAGGCAGAGATCCAGAAAATCCCAAAACATCACGAACATTCTTCTGCGAATCCATAATCCACTACATAAGTTAGGAGAAAAGTTCATAAGTTTTAAAAACTATTACATAAAGACTAAAATAATATTAAAGAAAAGGAAGCATGGTCTTCATGGGTGCGTGTCATCTTTTCCTTGAGCATCGTCATGGTCGCCTTGAGTTTGTTCGCCATCTCCTTGAGGAATGTGTATTATGATCTTCGAGGCGATGAAAGCAAGTACCCATGGTGTCTAAGCAGGAGTCCACTCTATCAAAAACCTCCTTTACTCAAGTCTCCAAATAACCAATGGCCGTCAATACTCGCTCCCAAATGGATCTTTGACGAGGAGGAGCGCGGAAGGGCGAGATTGAGGAATGGATGTTGAGGGACCAGCTCCTCCTTCTTCTTCATGAGCCGTATTCGAAGTTCTCCAATTTCTTGCTTGAGGGTGCTGAGCTTGTGATGAAGGATGTTGGTCGAGATAATGCTCAAGTCATTCAAAACACAGTAGTTGAGTTCGTAAGTAAACTTGACCGGTCTTTGCTTAACCCCATCTACGTTAACCTCCATCCTCTCAAAAAGTAGAGATAGAAGCTGTGGGAAGCCAAAACGATAAGTAGTGGTTGCATGCCTCCCCGCGGTCCTTAAAACAAATGATGATGTTCGGGAGAGGAATCTTGGCAAATGGGAAGTCCGGTAATGGAACATATTATCAAAAAAGTATAAATCACTATTGCTCACTTCATTCAAACTCCTCTTCTTGTAAATCACATTATGAGCAAATAAATAGATGATCAATCTTAGACGATCTTCACATTTGTTTGCCTTGACTGTCGCCTTTTGCTTGGAGCGAGTAAAATCTTGCTCAATTTGAAATCGAGCAAGTGCATGCCCTCTCTCCCATTGCTTGTCCGATGCATGAAATTCCTTCTTCAAATCCATAGGAGGACCGGCATTACTAACACCAAGGTAAGTGACCAAAGTATCGCGAGTGATTTCAATTTTTTTACCTCAAATATAGGATTTCACAATTTCTCCACTATGGCCATGCTTGTTCACCACATTAGCATAAAACTCTTTCAACAATTAGGGATAGTAGTGATCTGGCAATGATAGAATAGGACCCCAGCTAAGGATGTTAAATGCCTCGGTGAGTGTGAATTTGACATTCACATCCAGAGCTACATGCATCTCGAAAATAAAATCCTTGTGCTCTCTTGCTTCATACCACTCTTGGTTTTCTTTTGCAGTGAATCTAAGAGCATCATATTTTAGAGATGAAGGTTCTCTAGTGGTGGTGCGTCTAACATGTTGTCTCAGTTCTGGAAACAACCTCTCACGTTCTTCCCCTTTACCACTAGACTCCGAAGATGGAGAACGGCGATGAGTGGCTCCCCTAGTGCATGCCATTGTACTTATAAACTTATTCAAATTAATTTCCTACAATCTCAAGCATTAAGCACATTCACCAACCACTTATTTAAATGACTTAAAAACTTCTCAAATAGCAATTAAAAGCACTAAAATTACCACTTTGAGCCAAATGATGTCCAAACTATCAACAATTTGTTAATCCTTCTTTCATGCAAATTTCATCAAATTACCCAAAAATGACTCAAAGTCTCCACACAAGTAAATGAAATGCTCACATCAGGAAAGTAAAGACCATGAATATGCACAAGCTCACCAATATTAGCCATGTTCCATATATAGAATAAAGGCCAAAAATTCATCAAAATTGGTGAAAATGATCAAAATGACTTCAAAATTGCACAAATAAGGCACAAACAATATTCAAGAGCCATTAACGAAGTATACTCCCAAGCATGCCAAGCAAAATTTCCATATTTAGCATTTTAGAGAAATTTAAGAACTTAAATTGCATCAACAAGTTCCACATTCTCATAATCAATCATTAAAACATGCTTAACCATGGTCAAGGAGCATAATGGGAGCAAGAAACAACATCAAATAAGTATAGAAGTTTGAAACCCAAAAATTCACCAAAAACTCAAGAACATGAAATTGGGAATTTGAAATTTGTTGATGTAAGTTGAGAAATGTTACCTGGAATCAATAGAAGAATGGATGGGGAGATGATTGATGAAAAAAGCTCCTTGAATACACCACAAATTGACCTTTAATTTGAAGAATTGAATTCGAACAAACCCTGACTCAAATCTTCAAAAATCTGATTTTCAAGTATTTTTGTTGCATTTTAATCGGATGAAATGACTTCTAGATGCCCAAAATGTGTTAGGATGATGAAATTTGAGAAGAAAAACAAGGAAAAAGAGTGATTTGGTGAAGTGTGTGTGTGAGTGTGTGCTGGTGTGTGTGAGTCGCGAATCTGATTTTTTAAAACAGAGAAACAAGATCCGTGGACCGATCCGTGACACAAGAATCGCGGATCCGGGTCAGCGATGTACACATCACATTTTCTTATGCGCGAATTTGATGTGAAAGTCTCAAAACCGGATCCGCGAGGCATAGCTCGCGGATTTACTTACGGATCTTTCTGAAAATTTGAATCTGCAATTTTTCTGCAATAGTTTCATTTTTCAATCTTTTTCTGTATTTTTCAGATTAAACATCCTACTTGATATTCATATAATGCACCACTTCTAACACATGTATAATGATCTAAACAACATGTCTAACCTCATTTGTTGGATCTTTAACAACTAAAACGCAAATTGAGGTACCAAATTCATTGCATTTTGCATTTTACTATTCATGGCGCGCAAAAAGTTCACTTTTCCCATGCTTGATTTTCCTACAAAACAAACAACAAAACACACTTAGAAACATAAAATACACATGCTTAATCATTAAAACTTAAGTAAAATAACATAAATTGATGGGTTGCTTCCCAACTAGCACCTTTGTTTTAAGTCGTTGGTTCGACTCGTCTTCTTTAATCATAACACAGATACTTTAAGGAGTAAGTCACTCCTTTAGGAACCCATTCACCCTCAAGACAAGATTTTAAATGCTGTCCATTGACTTTAAATGGCGGACCTTGCTCGGTAGTCACCTCCACGGCCTCTTGTTTCATCCTACTCACATCTTGAGTTAGATTCTCAATTTCATCAATAGCATATATATGATTAGTAAATGAAGGAAATTTCTCAAGTTTATGCAAGTGAAACTCAATTTCATCTTCGCCTACTTGAAACTTAAACTTTCTTTTTTTAACATCAATTATAGCATCAGTCGGTGCTAAGAAAGGTTTACCAATTATAATTGGCATATGAACATCCTTTTCCATATCAGGAACAACAAAATCAATAGGAATTATGAAACCTTTGACTTTAATAAGCACATTTTCAAGCACAACAAGAGGATACTTGAATGATCTATCGGCCAATTGCAAGGAAATATTAGTACATTTTAACTCATTTAATCCAAGTTTCTGAGCAGCACATAAAGGAATTAATGAAACACTTGCACCCAAATCACACAAAGCGTGTGGAAAATTAAGGTTACCAATAGTGCACAGAATTGAGAAATTGTCCGGATCTTTCAATTTTGGAGGAAGTTTGTTTTGAATTAATGTACTACAATCCTTCGTCAATGCTATGGTTTCATGATCTTCCAATCGCCTTTTTTTTTTTTAAATGATCTTCTTAAGGAACTTGGTGTAGGATGGAATTTGAATGATAGCATCTACAGAAGAAATGTTAATATGCAATTGTTTAAACGTTTTAACAAACTTTTCAAACTCCTTGTCCATTCTACTTTGCTTGAGTCTTTGAGGAAATGGAATGGGGGGAATAGGAATTTTGGTTTTGGAGGATGTTTCTTCTTTCTTCCACTATTTCTTTACCTTTTTCCCCCACACTTACCCTTTGGTCATCACTCAAAATCTCATTTTCTTCACTCTTTTCTTTTCTCTCAAGTTCACTACTAACAAGGCCATCTAATTTCCTACCACTTTGGAGAGTAATTGCCTTGCAATATTTCCTAGGATTAATTTCGGTTTTGCTAGGAAACTCTCCTTGGTTTCTAAGGTTTATAGCATTAGCAATTTGGTCGAGTTAGACTTCTACGTTTCTATACATGGTGGTTAATTAGTCCATTCTCCCCTCAAGTCACTCAAAACTCTCCGAATTACCCTTATCTAATTTTTCCACCGCAATCTCCCATCCTGGTTTAGTTTCCATCGGTTGTTGCATTTTTTGAAATCTCGGTGGATTGAGATTGGTAGGATTTTGTTGATTATTTTGATCTCGCCACCCAAAATTTGGATGATTTCTCCACCCTTAGTTATAAGTATTAGAATAAAGGTTATTTTGGGTTGGACGATTGAAGTTGTTCACATATTGTACCTATTCAAAATTCACACAATTAATATCATCATGATTTCCTCCGCACATAGTACAACATGCAACATGAACATTAGAAGTTGAGCTTAAGCCAATCTCACCTTGCTTATTTAGCATTTTCACCATATTGTCCATCTTTGCATTTAACATGCTAATAGCATCTAATTCATACATACCTGCATGTCTTTTCATGTTACCTCTCTCATTGGCCCATTGATAATTGTTGGCCACTATTTCTTCTATCAAGCGTTGAGTTTCTTCACCCAATTTTCCCATAAGTGCTCCACCAGTGGCTGCATCAATATGAGTTTTAATAGGATAGGTTAAACTGTCAACACCAAATTTTGACTATTTCAATTGTTTTCTTATGTTTTTATCTATTAATATTTAGTTATTTATTTTTGAATATTCTAACACATTTTTCTTATTTTTGTAGGGTTTTTTTTTTTAAAAAAAAAAGGGGCTTAGAACTGAAACGCGGACCTGTTACGCGGAGTGGTCTGCGTAACAGTTCGCGTAACCTGATCAGAGGCTAAAAAAATTACGCGCGTGATTTTTTCAGCCATTTCCTTCCTCATTTCCAGCTGTATTTTTTGTGTCTTTGGCATCAAGAAACCTATTTAGTTAATGCCCAAATCACCCTTGATCCTTAAGACACAAATAAAACGCATCCAATGATCAAAATTAACCCAAGAAAACCCTCAAAGTATCTAAGCCTTTGGTTGTAGGTTTTAATGCCTATAAATCACCCATGTTAGGGTTTTCTGAAAAAAAAAGAGAAGAGGGAGGCTGAGAGTGAGCAGAAAGAGAGAAGAAAGAAATTAGGAAGAAAAAGAAAAACGACGGAGAATCAAAGAGAAAAAGAAAAAGAGAGAAAAGATAAAAACTAGAGTTTTCTTTTTTAATGAAGATTTCTTGAATTTTGGTGATTCCTTTTCGTTCTTTTCAAGCCTACGAATCAGGTAGTCTTCCTTTACTCTATCTATTATTTTTCTAGTTGAAAATTGCTAAAAATCAGACCTTTTGGTGGAACCAAGGTCTGAAATGTGTTTTTATTTAAGTTTTATGACATTTGATGATGATTATTGGTTGTTATATGAGCATGTTGTGTTTATAAATCCTTGGTAAGGCTCATAGTCTTGTTCTGACGTTTAAAATCAAACGTTTGATGCTTCTGTGTTGATTTTGTTGTGATTTCTGAAAAAATTTCTGGAAAGATGTTCTTCACGTTTTGAAGATGTGAAGAAACACGGGATACTTGCGCGGCTTACTTCGCGTAACGATCCGCGTTTCCTCTTGAATGTTTGAAGATGTGAAGAAACGCGGAGTTCTTGCGCGGATTAGTTCGTGTAACGCTCCGCGTTTCTTCTTGAATATTTGAAGATGTGAAGAAACGCGGGGTTGTTACGCATGACAGTCCGTGTAACCTCCCGCGTTTCTAGCCTGACAGTTCTTCCCTTTCCGCTTTTTTGTCTATTTGATGATGTTGATGCTTAAGATTTGGCCTTTTTCGGTTTTAGCTTGTTTTGACATGATCTGAATGATGATGTTTAATGCTTTAAATAGATCCCGCCTCGAAGATTTTGTTTGTGTTATTGTCGAAAAAGCGGAAGCAATCTTTTGATATTTTGAAGATGGGAAGAGACGCGGATCGTTAAGCGGCTGAGTCCGCGTTTCCCCTCTGAACTTTGCATTTTGCATGTAGCGCGGCTCTCGCGTTTACTCAGCGTAATCTCTGTTCCTCAGTTTTGTTGCTATTTCCTGCTCTTTTGTTCCAGAATCTTACTCTATTATTCGTATTTCCTAGTCTTGTCCATGTTGCTTGCAGAATCTGTTTTGATACCTTTTCTTTGAATTTTTGATTGATTTTTCCTTTAAATTGGTACCTTGATCCCTTTTGTTGACATTGAGTCTTAGATAACCATTCCCCTCATTTAAGGATTCAATTAAGGCATCACATCAAGGGATGGTAACTTCTTTCCCCTATTATGTGCTCTTATGTGTTTTTGCATGATCTTGCATGTTTTAAATTAAGTTTTCCTTTGCTTTTATTCATGTCTAGTATTTATTTATGTCATTTAATTTTTGGGTAAATCATTTGGAGGCCTTGGATGCCAAGTTGTAATAGACAGATTTAATTTTGCAAAAAGTGTATTTATTCTAGAAAAATGTAATAGTTAGATTATTATTCCGAATTTTTTCCCCTTAGAATGTATTTAGGTTCCCCCAATGTAATAATTAGGTTTTATATGCTTATTTTTGCATGCTTGCATGTTTATGTGTTTACTTGCTTTCCTAGGGTCTTGCATTTAGATATTATGCCTATGTGTTATGTGTTTATGTGTTTTATGTGTTTACTTGTTTTATTATCATGTCTACATGTTTATTGTGTAAATGTATTGACGTCACCACACTAGTCCAACGCTAGTTGTGGCCTTTCCTTTCGATTTCTCACTAATCCAATGTTAGTGAGAACTTTTAGACGAGGGCTAGTCCAATGTTAGACCCTTAAGGCCGTTCATGCATTAGATACAAATTTCACACACTTTTCATTTTTAGGATTTCTTTTTTCATTTTGCATGTTATTTTTTTTTCTCACATCCCGTATGCGAAACATCTCATTTAGTTTTCTTTTTCGTCAAAAAAATAGATTTGCGCATTTAGAGCATTACCCTTTAAATTAGGGAAAAGAGCGAGTATGGCTTCCTAATCTTAGCACGCTTTTATTTCCTTCTATGAAAAGGAAGATTTAAAGTCACGAACTTAGTTCCCTGCACCCATTATGTTGCATTATCCCTCTTTAGGATATACATGTGCATTATTTAAATTCTATCAAAAATCATTCTTTAAAAATCAAGTTTCTTCTTCCCATTTAGCAATTCAAAGTCAAAAATCCATTTTTCTTAAAAATTCATCTATTGAAAATTCAAGTTCCTCTTTGCACTTAAAAATTCATCTGTTCAAAAATCCAATTTCTTTTCCCTGAAATTTTACAAAAATTGCATTTCTTTTGAAAACCCTAATTTCCCGTTCTTTTTGAGTCTCATCATTTGCATTTTTTGTGACCTCCTCGAAGGATCAAATTTGGATGACACAACTAATGTGATCAATTCCAATCAAATCTCAAGGAGACATTTTGCCCCTCTCGATCCAATATTAGGTTTAAGTTTTGCATCCATATAGATAACATCCAAATGTGATAATTTTTAAAGTTAGAATTAGGAAATTTTTAACTAAATCTTGCAACTAGCTTTGGCTAGGTTAGAAGGGTGCCTTAGAGACGAGTAACATCGAATCTTTGCCTTCCCTTCTTTCAACCGTGACTCCCGAACCTTTTTCTCTAGTTTTTTAAAGACCTGGAGTCGTCTAAAAAAGGGTTTTCTTAGTTTATTTTCATTAATTAAATTTTTTGGGTGACTTAGTACACCTAAACTCCATACCAAGTGGCGACTCCAAACTTTTCTAAAAACCCTTTTTTTTAGACTTTCGTTTTTGGGTCCAAATCGTCGCATTTTTGTAGTCCCATGACCCATTTCTTTTTCTTTTTCAAAAATCAATTTCTAACCAAAAAAACCTTTTTCCAACTAAAAACTCGAAACGACGGGTTTTCATTCCCTCTTCCTTTCAAAAAATGGGGCGCGACATAAACTATTATAGAAGGTTTGTATGATTAGCCAATTGGGAAGTCCATGATGTGGATATTTTTGTTGTAAATCCTTGAAACTTTCCTATGTTTCATATAATGATTCTCCTTCATGTTGAGAAGAACTTGTTATGTCCATTCGCAACTTGGCTGTTTTACCAGGTGGAAAGTATTTATTCAAAAAAGTTTTAGCTAAATTGGCCCAAGTTGTAAAAGTGTTTGGTGCATGTGAGTTAAGTCATACCTTAACCTTATCTCTTAAAGAAAAAGGAAACAATTGAAACTTAATAGCATCTTCACTTACTCCATTGTGCTTGATTGTGCCACAAAATTTCAAGAAATTGTTTAGGTGTGAATTTGGATCCTCTATTGCATTTTCTCCAAATTGTTCTTTTTGGAGCATGCTAATCAATGACGGTTGAATCTTAAAGTGATTTGCTTGAATTGCCGGCCTGGCAATGCTTATTTGTGAACCATCCGTGTTTGGCAATGCAAAATCTCTCAAGGCATAGGGATTTGGATGTTCTTCCACCATAGTGCTAAGAGGAGCTAGTTAAATAGAAATTTCACCAATATTCTCCTCTATTGGACTTATTTATTGTTGTGCAAGACGCCTTAATCTTCTTAATGTTCTTTCAATTTCGGTGTCCAAGGGTGTGGTAACTCTTAAAGATTAGTGCATGCGCCATAATAAACCTGAAAATGAAAAACAACAATTAGTACTAGTTTCACTAATATACAAGAGAATTTGTACAAATTTAGACTAATAAAACTTGCTCTTGCCCTAATTTTATCCAAAAGTCCCTGGCAATGACACCAAAAACTTGACGTGGCCTAGGCTATCAAGTTATATTCTCCCAATTGTCGTTCAATTTTAGGCTCTTATACCCCGATTTTCCGCAAGTATACGGATCGTGTATTGAGTATAGTGATAATTAGGAGTCAATCCCTCAAAGACTTTGGTTAAGTACTACGGCTTTTTTATCTCATTTTATTATCTAAATATTAATGATGAGTGCAAATATGAATTGTCAGGTGGTACCACCATCCCTAGGATAAAGCAATTAAAACCAACCGATTAAGGTGATAGAACCGACCCTATTTGGTGGTAAAGAAAAATAAATTAAAATAAGGAAATATAAAAGGGAGAAAATGGACTAGCTATTTTAAGGAGAGGGGATTGAACTATTAAAACCGACCGCTAGGTGTCGAAGACATCCAGTTGGTGGTAAACAAGAAAGCAAATAAAACCATCCAACGGGGTATATCCTCCAATTGGCGGTGAAAGTAAACAAGTTAGAAGTAATTAGAGATTAAGTAAGAGAGTTCCTAGGGATTTGAATCCCTTGTTAGGTTTAAGAATATGTTCACTTGGTTAAGTTAGGTTATAAACTTGTGACTTGTCAAGGAAGTAACCTCCAATATTATTTGTAGATTGCTTTCACAAATAAACAAACTTACTCAAACTAAATCTTCATCTATTATCATGGTGAATTAGCTTAACATGAACTCATTAAACTCAATCAAGTCACAAGAATGATTCCTCCTAAATGCATCTCCTACTATCGTGAATATGCAACTTAGTGCTCATATATTTTGAACTACACATGCAAGACATATTCATGCAGTAACATATGCTTGAATGATTCACAATCGATGATCAAACAACCATGAATATGAAGATCAATACATGAACTAACAATTCACAAGCTAACCTTTTAATCAACACAAGTGAATCACAACCAAACCCTTACAAGTTCATCTTACCCCTAGGATGAAGAAGTTTAGTTATTCATGTAGTTTAAGCACACAAAACTTATATAACAAGTCATGAAGGAACTTAAAGTTATAAGAGTAAAGGATGAAGGGAACTTCTCCAATTGATGAAACAAGCCCTTTATACTTCACTTTCTCAATCTTTAATTCACTTTCAAGTTCACAAGGATTTCTCCTTATCTAAAGGACCTCTTAACTTGAGTCTAAACTAATGCTTCTACACGAACTAGTTAAATTCTCCTCTCTTTTCTATTCTTTCCTATTCTTTCCCTCTTTCTCCTATCTCACTTAATGAATAGCAAACGTGGGGTATTTATAGAGGATTTTGAAGGTAGAAAATATTACAAATGAAAAGACATAAGGTTGACTCTTTAGTCTCCAAGTCCAATTTGTACAGTAATTAGCAGAAATTTTCTAACATATGAGCTGGAAAAATTTGGAAATCGAATGCAAGTTGTGCAACTTGTTATCAGAGATCTGCGAGGCTTAGGGATTCGTGATGCACAGTTCATGGATCCGCGAGGCACACCTTGCGGATCACCTTGCGGATTTAGTATTCTGTCTTTGCTGAGAGAGAGTCACGAGCTTTTCAATTTTTTTCAACTGTCGCATTGCATTTCAGGTTACAGATCAACTACTGAATCACAAAATCTGAATGTTTCATTGAGAAGTTGAAGCTTTTAATCTTCCAACTTTTGATCCCTTGGTTCCTTGATGATTGAATTGCATCATGATCATCTCAATTCGGAACTTTAACAACTTCAAGTGCTCTAATTTTCCAAACTTTCCTTCCAAACTCTATTTCCTTTATAAAGCATTCAAAAATACATTATCTTGCTTAAAAAGCATTTCATTTTCGCAATTCATACTTTGAATGTACAATTATAGTAAAGAGTTTAATTCCATCATTTTTCTTAATAAAACTACTTAAAATAGATAAATAAAATACACTAAACAGAGCAAAATAATTACTTATTACATAGTAATTTTAAAATTTGAGTTTTTAAGACAAATAAATATTAGCAATCATCTCATAGTCTATGTTATTTTAATACAAAATTTTAATTTTATTTAGTGCTATCAATTAGGATCAGCGCATCCCAATTGTATGTATTTCTGTTTGTAGTGAATATTGGAGCTCACATCAAGTTTGCCCACCCCTTTGACCTTCGTGAAAAACTAACTTGGCACATACTCTGCACATTAAATTAATAGCCCAAGATGTAAAAATAATAAAAAATTTCAAGATATAACATCATTGAGATACAATTTTTTGGGTTGAAATTTTGATGCTCCCAAAACATTATAACTCTCATATTTTTAAGTTTCTTTAACCAATTCTTTCAGTTTAGAGAACCTAATACCTCAATTTTGTTGATTTTTAACCACTCAAGTAAAACCCGTTGGCCTTATTCAGAAATAGCTCAACATGTAAAGTTGGTGAATATGTTTATAACTGGGCATTAAATGTTGAGAAGATTTGGTTAGATGTGTTCTTGCATTAAGAAGGAATTCAAATGTTAGTTCTTTTTAAAAGCGTTTAAATGCATAGGCATAGGGGGTGCACTACATGTGATTGTGTTTATGTTAAGTCCTTAATTGTGCATATTATTTATGGATATTTTCCCCTAATTATGGCCTAAATATTGTGTTAATTGCTTGATTCTACTTATATTTGGTTTTTCAACCATGATTTAGGTCATTGGAGTTAAATTGGGAATTAAAAGGTGCAATTGAATGGAAATTCCAGAAGACAATCCCAGATAAGGCGCGGGCACGCTGTGTGTTGATTTGGAAGTTGCCTTTTTGAAGAAGTGAACCATTTTCCCACGGGAGACAATTGCTGAGTATTTGGAAATAAGGATTTCATGTATTTTTGGGAATTGGTCAAAGACTTCTTTTAATTAGGAATATTTGTAATTGGTTTCCATATTTATTTTGTTATGGTGAGTTAGCGAGTTAGATTCCAATTAGGATTCAAACTCTTTGGAGTCCTAATTTGGAAGGGAGATTAATAGCTTTATATTCGCTAGATTTAGGAGACAAACAGGGAGAGTTTTTCGTAGGTTATTATTCTTAGGTTTTAGTTTTTGATTAGTCTCACGGGTCGGCTTGAAGAAGTGCTCTGAAGAGGACGAATTGCTTGCCTGCCAAACTTGTGCCTTGCGTTGGATTTTGAAGCTTCAATTCGTTCTTTCTCTTCTCTTTTGTTATTTTATTCTTGAAAATTCTACAAACATCTTTTGTTGGTTATTTTAAATGAAGAGTGGCTAATTTCTTCGTCTAGTTGAAGGCTAATCGAGCTTTGGTTCATCAACTCTGTGAGACTTGTTTGGATTATTTTTATTTCATTAATTTACAAGTATTTGAATATTTTCTGTTGTTCATGTTTATGATTATTTCTTGCAATTAAATACCTGATCACTATTTCTTTGTGGGGATAATCTACTGTCATCTAGAGCGTAAATACGTGTCGTTTGGAAGGTTTTAGTATTTGTGACAATTGGCGTAATTGAGTACAAGAAACTTTTGGGTTATTGTCCGGGAGATATTCAATCTGGCTTAAATGAACCGAGCTTATGTGTTTGTTGGTTAGAATTGGTGGCTAATCTAATTGTTAATGCTGTTGGTGGGCTAAATCCTAAGAGCTTGTTTAGGGTTGTCTACTGGCAAGAGAAGTAGTTACAGACCTTGTCGTGGCTATCGACACAGTAAGGATTGGCAGGTTGTCAGAGCTTGTTGATGACCATAACCAATTTATTTGTAATTAATTGAATGCAATTTAGTGTCAGTGATCAAGTTGATGAAACCAAAGTGAGATTAGGCCTTTGACTAGATCTTGTTATTGATTGATTTATTTTCATATTTGATTCTGTGATCTTGTTTATTTTAATTGAAATTTTGTGGTGTCGTTTATTTTATTGGGTTTTATTAATTAGGAATTAATCGAACTCTCTCCCCATTTATTTTATATCATAGAAAATAATTCTTCCAGTTCCGAGGAGAGCGACCCTACTTGCCACTTACTCAAATTAATTAAATTCTGGTTAATTTACGGTATATCGGATTAAGTAAACTCCTTGGAATCGGGTGAAGCTAGTAACCCATTGCACATCCAGTCCACTCGATACTAGATTTAACTTCGGGAATATCTCTGTTAGGTTCTATTTATTTATTTTTGTCTGCTCGACACTGTCAAATTTTGGCGCTTGGGAACTTGGTGCCTTGATTGATTTATTTTACGTGAAAATTTGTTTTACTTTATTTTTAATTTTTATTTTATCATTTGCCGGTTTATGCCCGATCTTCTGCAGGTAATCTATGCGATCGAGATAGAGAAGACAGCCCGTGCATTAAGAAAAGATACAAGGCAACAAGCAGAGGAATCATCTTGCTCTCCTAAATTTAATTTGGCAGTAGATCTTGCTGAATATTTTTGTGAACCAGAAAGGGAGATTGAGACCATGGCTAACGAGAGGACCCTAAGAGAACTTGCTGCACCGGATTTAAATCAACAGCCTTTATGCATAACATATCCTACTTTAGAGGCTGCATTTGAGTTAAAATCTGGATTGATTCACTTACTGCCTTCTTTTCATGGACTTCCAGGTGAAGATCCTCATAAGCACCTCAAGGAGTTCCATGGTCATTCGACAATGAAGCCTCAAGGAATCAGAGGAGCAAATAAAATTGAGAGCCTTTCCATTCTCCTTAGATAAAGCTAAAGATTGGCTCTATTATTTGCCTTGGGATCAATCACTACTTGGGCTGAAATGAGACATCGTCTTTAGAAATTCTTTCCAGCTTCAGAGCTGCAAGCATAAGGAAGGACATCGTGGAATAAGGCAGTTCAATGGAGAGACACCGCGAATATTGGGAGAGATTCAAGCAATTATGTGCGGTTGTCCTCATCACCAAATTCAGATCAACTCCTCATCCGGTACTTTTATGAGGGACTCACTCCATCAGATAGAAGGTTAATAGATGCTGCTAGTGGAGGTGCATTAGTGAATAAAACTCCAACTGAAGCAAGGAATCTCATTGCAAGCATGGCTGCTAATGCCCAACAATTTGGAGAAAGAGCAGGGATAATACATCCCGTCCGAGGTCAATGAGGTAAATACATCTTCACTTGATCACAAATTAGATTCTCTAACATCTTTCTTTGGAGAAATGGGTTTGTAGGTCAAGTACAACAAGTGAAGACATGTGGCATCTGCATTTTACAATTACGGGCATGCAGCCGACATGTGCCCCACTCTCAAGAGGAGTCAAATGAGCATGCTAATGCAATTGAAGGATTTCCTGGACCACCTCAGAGGCGGTATGATCCTTACTCAAACAATTACAATCCAGGGTGGAAGGATCATCCAAACTTTAGCTATGCAACAAGACCTCCAGGATTTCAACCTCAGCAATATCAACCTAGACCTCCTATACAACAACAACAATTGGCTCCTAAGCAAGGTAATTCACTTGAGGAAATTGTTAAATCTTTAGCTACTAACATGCAACAATTTCAGCGGGAGACAAGAGCTAGCATTCAAAATATGGAGAATGGACAAGAGCTAGCATTCAAAATTTAGAGAATCAAATGAGTCAGTTGGCTTCCACAGTTAGTCGTTTGGAATCTCAGAATTCGGGCAAACTACCTTCACAGACAATCGTTAACCCGAAACAAAATGCTTGTGCCATTACATTAAGGAGTGGAAAAGAATTGCCAGAGCCTGGCAAGAAGAAAAAATCTGAGCAAGCTATTGAGGAAGAAATTCAAAAAGAGGAAGGGGTGACTCAATCTAAAGTTACACAACCACAAAAGATGGAAGATGAGCCCTACATCATGATGACACCTCCACCTCCATTTCCTAATTAGCCAAGGCCAAGAAGAGGAGGGAGAAGGAGATTAAAACCTTCCGTAAGGTTGCGGTAAATATTCCTCTTTTAGATGCAATTAAGCAAATTCCTTGATATGCTAAATTTTTGAAAGAATTATGCACTACTAAGAAAAAGTTGAAAGGTTATGAAAAAGTGCATATGGGAGAAAACGTGTCAGCAGTGCTACAAAAAAAACTCCCTCCTAAATGTAAGGACCCAGGTATGTTTACTGTCCCTTGCATGATAGGAAATGTTCATGTTGAAAAAGCAATGTTGGATTTGGGTGCTTCCATCAATGTTATGCCTCGTTCTATTTATAATTTGATGAATCTTGGGCCTTTAAAGGAGACGGGTGTAATAATGCAACTAGCTGATAGGTCAAATGCATACCCTGATGGTGTTTTGGAGGATATTTTGGTTCAAATTGAGGGATTAGTTTTCCCTGCTGATTTTTATGTGCTTGACATGGATGATAAGAATTCTCGAAATTCATCACCTATTTTATTAGGGAGACCATTTATGAGTGCCCAAACTAAAATTGATGTTAATAAGGTACACTCGATGGAATTTGATGGAGAAATTGTCCATTTTAATATTTTTGATACAAAGAAACATTCTAATGAGTCTCATTCTATGTGTGTTATCAATGTAATTAACCCTAATGTGCAAGAGACATTTGAGTTGAATGACAGGGGGAACTTAGAAGTGATGGTGGCCCAACATCGTGAGCAAATAAATGCAGACTTCAAATCATTGTGCGCTCACTTGAGATCATTCCTAAGTCAAAGAGCTCCACAATTCATAAGTGTAAAGACTACTCCATCTATGAAGGCTATCGAGGGCATATGGAGCAAGCAATGCAAAGAATTGAAAATTTTAGTCCTCCTTGATCCAATGATACTTTTTGTCTAATAAAGGCGTTAAAGAAAGGCGCTACTTGGGAGGCAACCCAAGAATTTTAAATTTTTCGTTATTTCTTGTTGTTAAATTTTGATTCCTCCATGTTTCGAGTTTTTAATTCTTATGTTATGTCTTTTTCTTGTTTTAACAGAAATTTTGTGTTTGTAGGCCTTGGGTGTGTGTGCCAAAACTTTGCTCAATGGAGTTTTTCGTTTGACTTGGACAGAAGACTTTCACAGTTAGAGCGTGCCTTGGCTGTAAGGAGGAAAGTCTTCTGGTCACATTTTTGTCTACATAAAATTTTTGGACAGAAAGGTTTCCAGGTTATGGCGTGCCTTGGTTGTACCGACGGAAGTCTTCTGCCCAAGAGTTAAAAAAAAAAATACAAGGGATGGACAGAAGACTCTTCAAGTTATGGCGTGCCTTGGCTGTAAGGGGGAAAGTCTTCTGCCCACAACTATAAAAAAAAAAACTTCTCACAGGTGATTCGAAGACTAAGGGTTCTAAGGCGTGCCCACGCCTTACCAACTATCACCTAGGAGATCTTGCCGCGCCACCCCCGAGTCATAGTTGATCGATACCCTCCTCCGTGATTCAGGGAAGTTTCGTTGTCCCCTAATGCTTCTTTTTCTTATTCTTTATCTCTTACATTGGGGACAATGTAAGGTTTAGGTGTGGGGGAGGAGTATTTTGGCTTTGCTGGTTTGAGTTCTAATTTTTCCTAGCTTTCAGTGTTTGTTTGTTTTCAATTTTAGTTGCTTGTTTGTGTTTTATTTTTTCATATTTTTAGTTGGTGATTGAGATGCAATTAGGAGTAGTGTAATGTCATTAGCATGAAGATTCTATTTACTTGCAATTGATTTGAAAAAGGGATGTTCTTGACATGACATATAGCCAATTGTGAGATTTTGAGCTTAAATATCTCATTATTCAAAATTTATTCTTCATCCTTTGTGAGTGTAATTATCACACGTAGTTAGTTCATTCTAGAACTTGCTATGATATACATGTCGAGACCACATTGTTGAGTTTGATGCATGAAAATGATAAGGGCAATTAGGTTTAACCCTTTTAACTTTCTAAAACCTATCCTAATTATGTTTTCCCCTAGTTGACCAAGTTTGGACCTTAAACCTTTTTCTTGGTTTAACAACACATTTTTATCACCCTTTAACCTTTTTCTTCTAAACCTTTTGTTTGAAACCAACGTCAGAGGGATGCCTCAATATTCTTTTGCATGAGGAAATCACGAGTCAAGGAAGCTGATTATATCTGTAGCCAGCAAGTGCTTTTATGTTCGTATGTTATCAGTGTTTTGTGCAAAGAAAAAAAAAAGGAAACAAAAAAAATCCCAAAACGAAAAAAAAATGATGAAAAGAAAAAGAAAAGAAAAAAAAAAAGGGTATGAAGCACTCTTATAAATAAGTGCCATGAAAGTGGGATTAATCCCTATGTTATGTAAGCACTCGCTATGCTTAGGAATTTGTTGTCATGCTTAAGAGTTAATTATGAAGATGCAAGTGATATATCAATTCATGCAAAGGACAATTGGGTATTCTCTTTGATATTTATAAACCTAAATTACCTTTTGTCTAACCTTTGCCCTAAGCCCCATTACAACCCTTGTTAAAGACCCTTTGATTCTTACATTTGAATTCATATTTAGTGGTGGAGATGTGATAGATTATCAAGCTTATGGCAATGACTTTCTATGGTGTTGATTTGAGTGAACATGTCCCTATTAAAAATCTTGAGTGTTGAGCGAATATACTACTATCTATGTGAGGATTGCCAAGTCTTGAACATCCTGATTTTGATGAGATTGTTAAGGATGTAGAGTATTTGTGCTATGAAATTATGCTATTTCACATTTGTCATCTTGATTTTGAGTTTTGGATTAGTAAATGCTTGAGGGCAAGCATTGTCTAGGTGTGGGGGAATTTGTTAAGTCCTTAATTGTGCATATTATTTATGGATATTTTCCCCTAATTATGGCCTAAATATTGTGTTAATTGCTTGATTCTACTTATATTTGGTTTTTCAACCATGATTTAGGTCATTGGAGTTAAATTGGGAATTAAAAGGTGCAATTGAATGGAAATTCAGAAGACAATCCAGATAAAGGCATGTGTGTGATTTGGAAGTTGCCTTTTGAAGAAGTGAACCATTTTCCCACGGGAGACAATTGCTGAGTATTTGGAAATAAGTATTTCATGTATTTTTGGGAATTGGTCAAAGACTCCTTTTAATTAGGAATATTTGTAATTGGTTTCCATATTTATTTTGTTATGGTGAGTTAGCGAGTTAGATTCCAATTAGGATTCAAACTCTTTGGAGTCCTAATTTGGAAGGAGATTAATAACTTTATATTAGCTAGCTTTAGGAGACAAGCAGGAGAGTTTTTAGTAGGTTATTATTCTTAGGTTTTAGTTTTTGATTAGTCTCACGGTTGGGCTTGAAGAATTCTCAAGAGGAATTGCTTGCCCTAAACTTGTGCCTTAGTTGGATTTTGAAGCTTCAATTCGTTCTTTCTCTTCTCTTTTTGTTATTTTATTCTTGAAAATTCTACAAACATCTTTTGTTGGTTATTTTAAATGAAGAGTGGCTAATTTCTTACGTCTAGTTGAAGGCTAATCGAAGCTTTGGTTCATCAACTCTGTGAGACTTGTTTGGATTATTTTATTTCATTAATTTACAAGTATTTGAATATTTTCATTGTTCATGTTTATGATTATTTCTTGCAATTAAATACCTGATCACTATTTCTTTGTGGGGATAATCTCATCTAGAACGCATAATACGTGTCGTTTGGAAGGTTTTAGTATTTGTGACAATTGGCGTAATTGTGGTACAAGAAACTTTTGGGTTATTGTCAGGAGATATTCAATCGGCTTAAATGAACCGAGCTTATGTGTTTGTTGGTTAGAATTGGTGGCTAATCTAATTGTTAATCTTTGTTGGTGGGCTAAATCCTAAGAGCTTGTTTAGGGTTGTCTACGGCAAGAGAAGTTTCTGAGACCTTGTCGTGGCTATCTCGACACGATGGATTGGCGGGTTGTCGAGCTTGTTGATGACCATAACAATTTATTTGTAATTAATTGAATGCAATTTAGTGTCAGTGATCAAGTTGATGAAACCAAAGTGAGATTAGGCCTTTGACTAGATCTTGTTATTGATTGATTTATTTTATTATTTGATTCTGTGATCTTGTTTATTTTAATTGAAATTTTGTGGTGTCGTTTATTTTTTATTGGGTTTTATTAATTAGGAATTAATGAACTCTCTCCCCATTTATTTTATATCATAGAAAATAATTCTTCCAGTTCCACGAGGAGGCGACCTACTTGCCACTTACTCAAATTAATTAAATTCTCGGTTAATTTGGTATATCGGTTAAGTAAACTCCTTGGAATCGGGGTGAAGCTAGTAACCCATTGCACAGTCCCTGCTCCAGTACTAGATTTAACTCAGGAATATCTCTGTAGGCAGTTAGGTTCTATTTATTTATTTTTGTACAGGCTCGACACCTGTCAGTTTACTCATATGATAAATTAGATATTAGTTAAGTATGCTAGTGAGTATTCAGTAGGCATCTATTAGAAAAAATCCTTCTTTCGTTGTGTGCATTTCTCAACTTCATATTATATTTTCAGAGTCACCTCTCTGAGCCTATAAATAGCAAAGCTATAGTATTTGTTACCTTTTGTTGTTTGACAATGGATCCAATTCAAAAATTCTCTATTTCTATCTTCTTTTTTGTGTTGAACATGTACTAACTTATGGAAATTTAAATTGTGTTTTAAAAAAGCGTTCAAATGCATAGGGCACAAGGAGTGCAATAATTGTGATTATGTTTACTCATATGATAAGTCACATATTATTTAAGTATGCTAATGAGTATTCAATCGGCATCTATTAAAAAAATTCTTCTTTCATTGTGTGCAATTTCTTAACTTCATATTACTTTTTCGGAGTCGCTTCTCTGAGCCTGTACATAGCAAATCTATAATATCGGTTTCCTTTTGCTGTTGGACTATGGATCTAACTCAAAATTTCTTTATTTTTGTACTCTTTTTTGTGCTGAGATGTACTAACTTACGGAAACTTAAATTGTGTTTTGGTGCTCATCCCTCTATGAAAACTGCCATGTTTAAGGTTCAAAGTACTCTATTGTATAGCTTTGATGATATTCCTCTTGAAAACCTTTTTAGATGAGTAGACAAAATTTACACATTTTACTTTTATTGTTGTACAAATTTAAGTTTTTGTCAGCCACAGATGTATAACAATCTCAATTAAACCCTTAGGCAAGTGATTGGTCTAGCCCCCATCCCTTGGAAAATGTAGAACATGGCAAACAACTTCTTGGTGGCCCTGAAGCTAATGCAGCACAAACTAATGCAATTTTGCTGTAATATTCTTTGCCATGTTTCAACTTCAAAAAAATGCATGCTTTGGTTGACTTTCACCAGCATAATTCCCAACTTCTTTTCCCTAAACCATGGCCTAAAGATCATAAATGGTAAAAGTTAGTTGTTACAGGTAGACAAATGAACTAAGTAAATGTTCGATGGGGCTTAAAAGAATTTCACAAGTTGGGTAGCAACAAAGATATCTTGACAAATGCTTTCCTCTCTTTTCCTCCCATTTTCATCGTGAATAGAATAGCACATTTGTACAAATTTAATGATTTCATTGATATAATAAGAAAGTTTAGTGGCAAACTAAAATTGTATTTACCCATCCTAATATTATTATTGTAAATTTTTTTTATTGTAATTGTTGGATATTGGATAGTCTTTTTTATTGGGCAATGTTGTTTGTTCTAGTTAATCATGGATTTGTGGTACAGTGGACTTCAAAGTTTGGACAAAACTAGCATAGTTTGTCTTTCAATATTCTTAATGAAACAAGAATAAATTCAACTAAATTAATTATGATTCTTTATGTTTAAGTTATATCCAACTATCTCGAAAATAACATTTGTACTTCTACATCGAATCAACATCAACTCCTGTAGAAATACAAGAAATTAATATATAGGGCTCCTTTCTGCCACACGTGCTCCGAATTTCTGGGAAACCCTACGTAGGCCTTCCCTACTGACGGCCAGAACCAGCAACGGATGGCAGGACAGGAAGCGGGTTTTCTTGTCGACAGCGTGGATTGTCTCGTGCCAGCCTTGCAGATCCAGTGACAGCAGGCGACGGCAGGGCACACCCACAGCAAGCGGTGGCGTGCGACTCTGCTGACTACCAGCATCTGGTCTAGCCACGGACATCAGCAAGCAACAGCAACCCAAGCCATCTTCACAGCGACGCGAGCGAAGGCCTGAGTGTCCATCCGAGTGGCGAGGAGTGATCAGCGAGAGGTTGCTGATATGGCCAGTGCAGAAGTCGCTGCTGTGCGTGGCCTCATCGTCTCCTGCAGTAGGCTACTTCATCTCCTTCAGATGTGTAGTGACCAGTGGACATCCGTGAGGTGAGGGCCCTGCGACCAGCGATGGTAGTAGGCTGCTGGTGCGGACATTGTAGTACATTATTGCTGCATTATAGTCTCTAACCAGTAGGAGTGGCAAGGCTGTTTCGTCTCCGGTCAGTGGGTTGCCTCGTTTAAGCCCGACGTGCTACATGGGTGGGTAGCAGCAAAGTCTGGATGGCAGGTGAGGGGCATCCACCAGATGTCCCAGGCCCTTGGTGTGGCCAGTCTTTTGCGGCAGTGGTCTTCGGGGAAGCCCAATCATCCACTCCTGATTTTGGATCTCCAGCTTTGTTCAAAGGAAAGCCGGCATTAAACATCTTTTAGAAGGAATTGCTGGTACTATCTGAGCCATTTAAGAATGCCTTGGTTGGGAGGTTTCGCGTAGGTCATTCGCCAATGGAGGTGATACAAAAATTTGTGGTGTCTCCAGAATTGAAGGGTGATTGCCCATTGGGGCTGTTAGATGATACGCACGTGCTATTTTGACCGTCGATAGGATTTCACATGGTTATGGGTTAGGAGGACATGGTACATTTAGAATAAACCAATGTCGATGTCTAAGTGGTCCCTAGACTTTCATTCGAACCGGGATTCTTCGATAGTTCCTCTGTGGATAAACCTCCCTGACCTGCCACTGCCGTTGTTCAAAATGCTATATCTATGTAAGATTGGGGCTCTGGTAGGTCACCCGCTCCAAGTGGAGACAGCTACATTGGATTTAAGGCAGCCTTCAATCGCCAGGGTGCTTGTTGAGGTTGACATTTCCAAGACCTCGATTGATAGGGTCTGGATTGGAGACATGAGTAACCCGACGAATGGGTTTTGGTAGGCAGTGGAGTATGAGCCGTGCCCAGAGATGTGTGGGTTTTGTAACAGGATAGCATATGGTGAAAGCTCCTGTTATAGGAAGCATCCTCAGTTGATCCCTCACAAGGCCAAGGCCGCTCCCTCAGGGGTGAATCAGTAGCAGCAGGAGCTGGAGCGCCGGGTGTATGTACCCAAACGTCTGGACATGGGGGGGACACAAATACCAATGGGATGCTGCAACTTTAGCTATTGTGGCCAATGATTTTCTGTTGAAGAAGGAGGATGAGCCTTTGCTTAAGAGGGATTGCTGCCCTCCATCAGAGTCTTCTAAGTCGATAGTGCTAGGTTTGGAGGCCAGTGGGAGAGATGTAGGGTTGGAACTGGGCCTTCACATGCTCTAGGTACAGGAGGCGGAAATGACGTAGAGAGAAGGGGTAGGGGCCTCTGAGTATGGATGAGTACAATAGCTTCCAGCCATTGCAACTACTTGATCAGGAGGAGGGGGACATACAGGGCTTGGACATGGCTAGACTCCCTTTGGGCTCACCATGTTCTTCGCCGAGGCGGAAAGGCAAGGGTCACATTAGGCGATTATCGGATGGGGGACAGAGCCACGTGGAGGTCTCGTTGGATGAGTTGAGGCGGTTTCAGTCACAGCTTGCTCTCCGGGTAGGAGGGCTCCATGGCGACACGGCAAAGATTCTGATATCGGTAGTTCATGTGGATTTGGAGGTGCAGGAGCAACCCGGTAAACAGCCAAGGGGGCTATCGAGAGGGGCTCATACCAGGGTGCCTGCTTTGCAATCTCAAGCTAAGTACTCTCTTCATTCATCCAATGTTAGGTCCCATTAATTATGTTGTGTGGAATATTCGTGAGGCGTCTCGAAAGGACTCCCTATGGTATGTATGTCATGTGTGTGTAATCATGTTCGCATGTTGATTTTGCTTGAACCTATGTCTGATGTGTCGCAATTGACGTGTGTGTGTATGTCTTTGGGTTTTGATTTGGCCCAGTCTTTTTTGGAGGGTAAGATCTGGATTTTCTAGATGGACATGTTTGCTTGGTCTTTTACTCCATGTGATGGGCAGATGGTTCTTGTAAGAGTGTCCTTTCCCTCGAGGATTTCAGTCTACTTGTCGGCAATCTATGCGAAATGCACTAGGGTAGGGAGGAGAGGGTTGTGGAATACTCTCCGGTCTCTCCAACTGCATGAGCCGTGGCTGGGGATTTTAATGTGATAGCATCAGTCACAGAGCGGGAAGGGGGGATGGCGCCGAATGCACAGAATATGTATGAGTTCACTAATGCGATGGCCCAGAATGGGTTGGTAGAAGTGGAATTTGATGGATCGCCATTCACTTGGACAAATGGGAGGGTGTGGCAGCGTCTGGATCGGGCTCTAAGCAATGCCGCTTGGTCAGAGGTGTAGGAAGTTACGAAAGTCTCTCGTTTATCGCGGGGCAGGTCCGATCATCTTCCCTTGCTTATCCGGTGTAGTAATATGGTTGGGCGGAAATCAGCATTTCGATTCTTGAATGTGTGGCAACACCATCGAGACTTTCTGGAAGTGGTGCGTTCTGAGTGGGATATAGAGGTGGAGGGGGTTGGGTTTCAGAAGTTCTGCTCGAAGTTGGGACGGCTGCGGCACAGGTTGTGGGAATGGAATTGGGCAGTCTTTGGGGATATCAAGAAGCAGCTTATTCAGTTGGAGGAGAGGCTCTTGTAGGCGGAGTAGTTCTATGATCAACATAGGGATGAGGAGTCCAGAGTGCAGCTTGGCTAGGCACGAGTAGCCCATACTCGCCAACTGAAGATTGAGTGCGAGTTTTGGAAGTAGAAGTCAGCTATTAGGTGGATCAAGGCAGGTGTTGCAAACACCGCCTATTTTCACTCGGTGGTTTGGTAGAGAAGGAGCTCCAATCACATTGCCTGTGTCAAGGATGGTGCAGGGAATTGGGTGCAAGAAGCTAGGACCATTAAATGCTTGGTGGTGGAACACTTCTCGGCCTTATTCCGAGCCGATCGGAGTGTGTTGCCCACAGATTCTATTCCATATTTGCTTCCCCAGGTGACAGGTGAGGCTAACGAGAGGCTTGCCGCTCTTCCTACTCTAGAGGAGGTGAAGGCGGTGGTTTTTTCCTTAGACCGAGAAAGTGCGGCAGGTCCGGATGGTTTTGGGGCGGGTTTCTACCAATTGTGTTAGGAGATCATTAAAACTGATCTGTTCGAGGTGATACTAGATTTCTTCAAGGGGTTCCGTTGCCCAGAGGAGTCACAAGTACTATGCTAGTTCTGTTGCCGAAGCGAGATGGGGCTAGCACTTGGATAGAGTATCGCCTAATCAGCTTGTGCAATGTGTTGTCAAAGATTGTATCGAAAATAATGATGAACAGGTTGAATGAGGTTCTTCCGGCACTTATTTTGGAATGGCAGACAGGCTTTGTACTAGGGCACGACATTCTGGATAATGTCCTGCTCGCTCAGGAACTCGTGACTGATCTAGATAGGCGATTGGTGGTGCCTAGGGCTGCAAACGAATCGAGTGCAGTCGAGTTTTGAGTTTATCTAGCATAGCTCGACTTGTTTATCCATTGGCTCGAGTTCGAGCTCGAGCTCGACTTGCCAGGAAAATTGAGCTCGAGCTCGACTTGATGAAGAAAGAGCAGGCTCATGCTCGACTCGACAAGGCTCACGAGCAGCTCGAACTTTTTGGCTTGCAAGGAGCTCGATTCCTTGGCTCGCGAGCAGCTCGATTATTATCTTTGGCTTGTTACCAGCTTGATTTTTTTGAAAGTTTAGGCTACTAAACAACCATTTGTCCTCTTGTTCCTAGCCAAATTTGAGCATAATACCAACCTACAATTCAAGCTGCAATTGATTGTAGTTTTTCGCTTGTTCCTGATTCAAATAGGCCTACAAATTATCCTTTAATACAAAATAGAAATAAATGACCACATAAAGTCCAAATGTCTAACTCTTAACACACTTCCAAGTGTTAAACCATTCGCACAATCAATCAAGTACACAAAGTTCAAATGGAAAATGCATTGTCACTTTTGGCCACTACTACACATGGCATCTTCAACGTGCTATTGATGACAAACAACTATGGACCTATGAACAAACCATGAAATTTCCAGTTAAGAAAAAATGACAAAAAGTAGCATTAAACAGCCTAAAAGAAGCTCGTAAACAATGAAGAAAAAAATCTAAAAGCATTAAACAGCCCAAAAAAAGTCAAAAAATAGTGAAGTAAAAATGACAAAAACTAGCATTAAATAGCCCAAAAAAAGCTAAAAACCAGTCAAGAAAAAATGATAAAAAAGTAGCATTAAACAGTCCAAAAAATGCCAATAAACAATCAAGAAAAAATTACAACAACTAGCATTAAAGAGCATTGAAGAACAAACAAAAGAAAAACAGAAAAGAAACGGCAACATGTAAAAAAATTTTGGTGACCTCATTCTGACTTTATTGCTGTTGAGTTGCGAAAGCTAAAGGTACAGAAATAGTGATATAATAAGGTGAAAGAGTCCTAGAAAGTTGTAAAAAGAATCAAGGAAAAGAATCGAAATGACATGAAAATGTAGTATATGGATAAGAAAGAAATTGAACTTGAGCTTTATTCTTCTTGTCTGACTGGAATACAGAATCCCCAGCAGCACAGACAAAGACAAGCGGCTCTAGGTGCACTTATCACTTTGCTACCAGTCCACATTCACATTTCCTCACTCTTTCTCTCTCACATCAAAAGAGAAGCTTAGAGGGAGACAGGATACAGGTTGCATCTACTCCTACCATTCAATCAGAACATGTGCATATCATAATTAGGACCTGACGGAATTTACCAAAGCAGATCTACAAATGGAAGAAAAAATGGCCTCTATGATACTATTAGCTACTGTCTTTGATACTAGATTGAGCACAAACAAATTTATACGCATGACGATTTACACGTTTAACAAAGGATTAATTTCAGAAACCTTCCTCTAGATTCATCCTAATATCACCTAACACTCTCAAAGTTTTAAAAATCTCACTTACATCTGCTATCAATATGATGTGACGAGACATTCCAATCAGAGGTGTTGAAATGATAATGTTACCCTCAATAGTTTCCTACTGTTTTGGGTAGAAAGAATTTGGGGAAAAAATCCTACAAACTAAATGTCTAAAAACAAATAACAAGAATAATATCTAAAATATTTTTCTTCTTCTTTGTTGCAAAAATCTTTACTTTTAATATTTATTTTTGCTATAATTGATCTCCAAAAATTTTCACTCTAATTTCCTTCTTTGTAGCAAAATTTTTTGTTTCTCTTTGCTATTTAATTTCCTCCTTTCCAATTAATCTATTAGAATTTTTTCTTGTTATAATGTTAAATAGTTTTAGAAGTTACCCTTGCATACAATAGTATTCTCTAGATATAAAATGATTAAATTTATTACTTATTGCACTTACACCTTTTCATATTCTAAATTTAATATTTAACCATATTTTTTTTTCATATTTCAAAATTTATAATCAAATTGTGTGGGGGTAAAAATGGAAAGATAATATAATCTCTCTCCTCCAATGTAGTTTTCAGTATTACTTTTACATATAAGGGGTGACAATGTTACATAAATTGCCATTCAAGGGGAGCTATGTGAAAATTCTAAAACTTTAGCGGTGTTAGGTGATATTGGGATGAACCTTAAGGGAGGTTTCTGAAATTAACCCTTTAACAAATTAGAGTACAATTTATTCTAATCTCTCTATCTCTCTTTTTGCCCCTTCCGCCGTTCTTTATGGTTTTGGAACTACTTACTGGCTAAACATTGTCTGCTCTTACCAATTCAAATGAAATACAAGCAATCGTTCCTTTGACCTGGTAGCATCTCTTTTTTCTTTTTTCTTTTTTGCATTATTATTTTGGTATCAATATCTACGTAGTTTCATTTTCTTTTTGCCCTGTTAATGATGACTTGTAAATGATCCACAATGCTATTGCAATGATAACATATATTTCAATTGGATGTTAAGACTCGTATATTGAAATTCTATTAATAGAATTTCAATTGTCTATAAATAGCTTTACTTTGAGGACATGTGTTATTATTTAGTGAAGACTGTTTGTATTTCTCATTGATGACATTTTCTTTAATAACTATAGAGCTTACATGATTAAAATTTCTAAACTATTAGTATTATAATCAATCATAAATTTTTGTTTTATAATTATTGAAAAAGTATTAATCATTTTCTTCAAGAGATGTACCTGACATTAATGATGGTTGTTGTTGATGATATTGTGGTGGCCTCGCCGCATAACTATAGTTGGGGTAGTTCCACCATCATTGATTATACATATTTAAATAAGGATTAAACATTGGTGGAGATGGGTTTTGGAATACTCCAACATCACAAACTTGGGCCTTCGTGTCATCTTGAAGTAGCAGGCACATGTCAGTTAGATGATTTAATTGACATGTTCCACAAGCATCGACCTGTTGCTTCTGTCCATTACTCAACTTTTGCACAAGAGAGGTCAAATCATCTAAATGAGGATCACTAATAGAAGAGCTCTCATTAAACCAATTAAGAACAAAGTCCAGCCTATCACCAAAATATTGAAAATTAGCAACCATCAACTAGTAAGAAAAATAAAGGAGAAAATAAAGCACTGAAAAAGGCACCAAAGAAATAGAACAAAGCAAAATGAAATAAAATAAAATAAAATAAATGAACTTGAAAATAAACAAATAATTCAAACACCAGTCCCCGGTAACGGTGCCAAAAATTAATAGGTGTCGAGCCTGTTCAATAATAATAATGAACCTAGTTGCCAATAAAAGTAGCCTTAAGTCAATTCTAGTACTAGAGTAGGGACTCTGAACGTGCAATGGGTTACTTCATTTACTCTTGCTCCGATAAGTGTGCTTAATCCGATATACCAGAATTTACTCACGAGAAATTATTAATTTGTATATAGGGTGTGACAGCCCCACCTCCCCCTAAGGCTGACCAGAGGGGTTGGCGGGTTGCCTGTCCAACTCTCGACAGAACTCACGCACTCAAAAATACTAACTTACGAGGATAAATCCAGAATCCATCTCAACAATAATAATATTGGAAATTGTAAAATAATATTTAAACTTAAAGAACAACTAACAACTTAAAACACTTAAAACCTCGAGCCATAGTTTAATACAATCCCATGAATTTGAATTATTCAAAACCAAAAGAATATACAATTCGTCTTTCCATACTTGAGACAAAAGACCAAAAACAAGTGCTAGACCTAACTAGGTCTCTGGATTCTCGTCACCTATTAAGGAAAAACAAAGGGGAACGGGGGTGAGCTAAAAGCTCATGAGTCTCCAAAAGTCATGCACATGCATATAAACAGTAAATTAATAGGCGGTAACATAAACACATGAAACAAATAAATTAAACACGCAAGTAGGATACGTTGGCTCTCAGGAGCTCAAATCCACAGTTCACGAACATTTAGAGTAGTTGACATTCCGTCGACTTTCAATCCAAGTAGACGACTCTTCACGCCAAACTCCTTCCACCGAACTTCCCCTACCGGGCCCGCACGCCAAACACTTAAACACTTAAGCACTTAACCACTCAAGGGACACGGCCAAGAGTGGTTATGCAACACTTTTCTTTTCCAAATTGTAATACAGGCAAAAACACTTAAGTCTCCAACTCTACTTAGAAGGGAACAATAAAGTATACTCTCCTTTAAGCGAGCGGTTGAACAATTTCAAATTCCACATTTTAAACACGTAAAATGTCACGAAGCACGTTCACGCACGAAGCATTTAAATTAAAGCATTTAACATGCATTGAAAACTCACCGACAACGTAGGTCTCGGAGTTCAAGTTTGGATCACTTTGAAATTCAGCACCACTTCCTAAAATATTTAAAAAGCAATGAAAATAAGTTCCTAGTTCACCAATCAACTCCTATTCAAGAAAGAAATCAAGTTCGATAACTTCCTACTTGAGCAGAAATCTTTAAAAAATCGTAACTTGAGTTATATAAGTCCAAATTTTGCAAACTTCATACCGTTCGAAACCTAATTTAAATTCCTAAAACTTTGTAGAAGGCACCAAGATATAATTCTGGACAGAAACTGCCCAGATTTTCGATTAAGAACAGCTACAGTACAAAACAGAACATAACAGGTTGGTTTTCCAGCCAACTTTGAAAATTTGCCAAAAATTGTAGGAAACTAATCGTCCTTTGAAATTTACACAGTTTAAATTCCTAGATATGAAGTTTTAAACACCACTAACGGCACTCAATTCTGGCTCTTGAGCAAGAAATTATGACTGTCCAAACATGGCTGGTTCAAAAACCTGCGTTTTCTGAAATCCAGTTTTACAGGGCAATGTTTGAAGCTTCGAATGAGTGACGAATTCTTTCTCAAAAATCACAAAATTTGGTAAAATAACTCTACCATATATAGATTATGTCCACACCAAAATTCAACCAAAAACTCTCATGGAAAGACAGCGTTTTTAAAGCTCAAAGTTTGCTCAGCAACCGAGTTCCTAATCAGTCAAGTTTTGGTCTTCTTCTTCTTATCACTTCTAACCTATATAAACTACCACCAAATGACCCCATTTTCGTCACCAACATAGTTTTAACCTTCCTAAACCTAATGGTGATAAAAAATGATGATGGGTTTTACAAAATAGGTCCGCAAATTCGGACAGCAGTCTGCCCATTTTCCAGCTTCTCTTGTTCCAACTTAACTACCATTCTTGCTATTACTTTTGAAGGGCTTTTTGTGGGAAACATTAACAACTTAAACCTCAACATTTAAGCATTAAAATTCAGCCTCTAAACCTACAAATATGCAGCCACAAAACAGGGGGAAAACAGCAAACTTTCGCCCTCTATTTCTTCCTCTCCAATTCGGTTCTTCCATTGAGGTTTTTCCTCCAAATTTCAACCACAAATTCCAACATATACACACACATTTCATCATTTAACAACACTAGCAAACAATTTCATACATTTTGTGGGAATTCCAAGAGCCCACTTATCAAATATAATCAACAAATGCATAATAATGAAGCTTAACATCTTGAAAATTTCAAAACTAACACAAGTCAAGGTTCTAGGAACCCATCAACATCCCAATTCTAATTTCATGCTTGGAATTTAAAGAATGGACAAAGATTAAGCTTCTAGGGTTTTACCTCTTCCAAGAAATTAGCAAGAAAACCTCCAAAGAACTAAGCTTCAACCACCCAAGAGCTTCCTTCTCCAAGTTCTACACCAAGCTTCAAGCTTGAGCCAAGATTAAGGCTTGATTGTGGTTGATTTGGGGAGGAAAATGGATGAAGAAAATGCTGAAATTTCAAGGGAAGGAAGAGAGGAGAGGGTCGGCCAAGAGAGGAAGGAGAAAAGTGAAATGTTTGAGTGGTATTTTTGTGAATAAATGGAAGAAATACAAGACAAGTTTTTAAGGGTCAAAAGTCCAAATGGAAATAGTAGTTTTGCTAGCAATTTTGGAGGGAAAATAATTAACTCTCTTGGCTGCAATTTAAAGGATAATCTCGGCTAAGAGAGAGAGAGAAGAAAAGGAAAAATTGAAGTGAATTGGAGGAAATTAAATGGGTAAACAGTCGCAGGTTAAAATCCTAACTTTCGGGAAATTTGTCCAACTAGGGTATTAAGGTTTCAAAACCCTACTTAATCTCACTTCTGGTCCCTTGATTATATTCCTAACCTACGAGTGATCATCCTTACATTCTATAGCTGCTTCACTCACTGCCCAAATTTTTACCTCGAAAAACGTGTTTTCTCATTTTCTCACGAATTAATACTAAAAGAGTGAATTGTGAAAAAGGTAGATGAAATATTGAAAATCTATGAGAAAATATGCGTGAAATAAAATTTGAATCACCCAAGAATAAAATAAATAAATAAATAAATTGAATTTCCATTTAAATTTTCTGGAGAATATATTTGAGAACGACTTTTAAATAATCAAACAGATTAAATGACAATATTAACAATATTAAAAATAAATTTTTGAGGGCCTCATGTAGGGTAAGTAGGGTCGTATTCTCAGGGATTGGGGAAAATTCACTTTTTTTCAATTTAAAGAGAAACGGGGAGTTTTGAGAATTAAAGATTAACAAAGTAATACCAAAGGAATAAAATGTGAAAAATAATCAAAAGAGGCAAATAGTAGGAAAAGCTCTAGCCAAAATAAACTTCAGCGATGGTTCAGGCAACTAATTGTTGATGCAAATATAATTCTAACATTCGTCAATAAACAGGTTTTTAATTGCCGATACGATCTGACAATCAGTTTCTCCTTATTGTATCGATAGTCAAAGTACAATCATTGACTATTTCCCTAATCTAGAAATAACCCTAAGTATGACCATAGGATTTAATTTCTCATTTGCATTAAAAATTAGAGAAACCCTGTACTAATTAATAAACACGCTACAAGAGTTTATTTATAGTAGGTTGTACGTTTTCTTGACACAAACCCAATTATGCCAGTTGCTACTGGGATCAGAATAATCAAATAATTACGGATTCAACTATTCTAATTAGCAAATAGATCACATGAGTAATTAAATATTGCACATTTATTCAATCACACACAATAATCATCATCAATAAAAGCAGAAAACTTACAAATACCAATGAATAGAAGAAATGAATAAAATCAATTAGATCTCATAGTGATAGCTGAACCAAATCCTCAGTTGCCCTTTGACTAGAAATACGAGATTAGTTCTCTATTAATAGATAAGGAGCCATGCAAAAATCCATTGAAAGTTCACAAATATTTGTTTTCTTCTAACTGTCGAGAGAACAAGAAGGCAAAAGCCCTTGCGTTATTTTTCCTTTTCTTCTCTCAAGAGCCAAAAACCGTGAAGGACTAAAATCCGAGAGAAGTATTCTCTCTGTTTTTTTTTCTCTTTATTCTCTTGGATCTGCCTCCCCTTGAGAATCTAGAGTCTCCTCCTATCAATCTAATCCCACAAGAAACTAAACCTACTCCTATAGGAAAGCGGAAAATAAGAATCCTTCTCAGGATACAATTCTTTTCTTCCTAATTGTGAATAATATGAAGTACAAAATAGGAAAGTTCCAGCAGTTGTCAATTTGGAATTTGACTCAGATTAGGAAACTGCTGGATGTCTATCCCGACTTTCCAGTTTTTAACCCTAAAATTAGGCGCTCCTACGTGCAAACCACTAGAAAATCTTCATTTTAACACTTTTCATTCCAATTCCTGAAATTAATATAAAATACCAATTCTAAGTAGAACCAATCAAATGAGGCGATATTTGGTATAAATAAAAAGAAAACTATAAGCAAATATACCAACTAAATGCATCTTATCAGTATCCATTTTTTTTAAGTGGGCTATTTTAAATGCAGGAACTCTGACTTATAATTCTTCTTATCTTACAATCTAATTAAACTCGCCCCCCCAAATATGTAGTAACTTATATACACTTAAAACGAAAACTTATACGCACTTTGAATACGTTATAGGGTTCATTCTTCTACAAAACAAAGAATATGCTTTAGAATAGAAGGATATATTAACAAGAATCTTTTTTTAAATAAAAAGCAAACTTTATTAACAAATTACCAGAAACCATTCAAACCGATTTGATTTATATCTCTGCCTTAATAGCAAGTTCTTGAAATAATAGCTTTGCTATTTAATGACAAATAAAATAGATTTGAAAAATTTTGAATAGATTTGAAAAATACAATAAATTCTCAAATGACCTTCTGGCAAGATAATTCACTATAACTACCTTTCATACATAACGCAATCGCCAGATTTGCTAAATAATGTTGAAAAAAAATTGAACATACAATAGAAGAGTGCAGAAACTTTCGTTAATAATTTTCTTAAAAGATAGGGAGTTTGTTAACAATTTTTGAGACATGTGAAAATACTATCTTTAAGGTGTTATTGCCCTTACTACTCTAAGTAGTTTGTTTTGATTTAAACAATATACCTTAGGATACAACAAGAATGAAGAACTTTTAATAGCAAAATCAAAAGATCTTTTACCAAGGAAGGATCAAATGGTTAAGTTAGTTTGTATGTTAGGAACTTGTAATTTATATAGGAAGTGACATCCCAAAAGATACCAAAACTAAAGAATCACAATTTCCTCACTCAAATGACCATTAAGAGGCTGCAAAAATGTCAAAACCATTCTATCATTGTAATGATCATCAAGAGGTTCTTTAGTCTCCTTTAATGGATAAACAAACAATCGTTTCGAATCCATAGTCAGATTGGCTACGTAGTCGGTCGAATTGGTAGGCCAGATTCTCAAATCCATGGCCGGATTAATTGTATAGTTGACCGAATTAGTGGGCCAGATTTTATTCGGATAGTTATTTACATTTTGCCTTGAAACCAAGGCACGAATCCAATCCACAACTTTCACAATCCATGGGTGCATTCAAATCCGGTCCAGAATCATACATCAATCCATGTATTGAAAACGGTTTCTTTGTCCAAAGTTATGAGTTTTAACAAGTTTTCTCTGATAATGACTTTCACAACTTGCAGTCAATTTCCACAATTTTCCAAACTCACTTCTAGCTCAATTTTTAGAAAATTTCGGCTAATAGTTGAACAACTTGGATTTGGAGAAACAAGAATCAACTTTATGTCTTTTCATTTGTAATCTCTTCCATCCTCAATCCTCTATAAATACCCATATATTCCATACATTAGAAGAAAAGGGGGGAAGAAGAGAGTAGAGAAGTGAAACTAACTAGTTCTTATAGACAATTAATTTTAGAATCAAATTAAGAGGTCCATTTAATAAGGAGAGATCCTTTTGAACTTGTAAGTGAACTTCAAGATTGCAAAAGTGAAGAATAAATAGCTTGTTTCATCAATTGGCGAAGTTCCTTCATCCTTTACTACTTATTTCTTTAATTTCTTCCATGACTTATTATGCAAGTTTTGTGAGCTTAAACAATATAAGTAGCTAAGCTTCTTAATCCTAGGGGTAAGGTGAACTTGTAAGGGATTGGATTGTGTTCACTTAAGTTAAGTAAAGGTTAGTTTGTGAGTTGTTAGTTCATGTATTTGCTCTTTATATTCATGGTTGTTTGATCATCAATTATGAATTATTCAAGCCTATGTTAGTGCATGAAATATGTCTTGCATATGTAGTTCAAAATATATGAACCCTAGGTTGTATGTTCACGTTAGTAGGAGATGCGTTTAGGAGGAATCATACTTGTAACTCATTGACTTTTTGAACTTATATTAAGCTAATTCACCATGTTAATAGGTGAAGGTTTAATATGATATGTTTCTTTATTTGTAAAAGCAATCTATAAATGAAATTGGAGGTTACTTCCTTGACAAGTCACAAGTTTATAGTCTAACTTATTTGGAGGTTTCTTTTTCTTTAGTATTATTTTAGTTCTTATGTAGTAGTGTTTTTAGACCTTATGAACAATTCTCCTTCCTTATGCAGCGAATTATGGACTCGTAGATGGATGTTTGTGATGATTTGGACTTTCTGGATTTTCGTATTATTTATTTGGGGAGTTTTCTATTTTAATTTTTGTATTTCCCATACAAATTGAGGACAATGTGTATTTTAAGTGTGGGGGAGGAGGTTTATATGTTTTTTATATGCTTTATATGCTTGAAATGTTTGATAATGACTTGGACTTGCGCTTGGAAATATTTTTGTGTCTTGCATTGTTGAAAACATGGGTTGCTGGCAGGGAGTTTAGTCCAGTTATGAGGGAAGACTCTGTCAAAATTTTTTCACACACTTGTTCAAATTTGTGAAATTGCCCCAAAATTTTTGCAAGTTCTTCATATTGGTCCACAAAGGAGAAAGTTTTAAGTATTACTTTTTCAATTTTTCTCATCTTTTTGAAATAACTTGATGTGACTTGAGAAATTCATTTTTCATTTGACTTGGATTTAGTTATTATGTAATTAGAACAATTGTCTTTTAGAAAGTATATTTTGTAAAATAAGGAAAATTATGCCTACAATTTTACTTGTTAAATGAGATCTTTTCTTTTACTTACCTATACAAAGATGTGATTGATATAGTTAAGTCGAAAGGCTTCCTTTTCCATGAATTAAGTTTAGAGGGAAAACTTTATGTTAAAAAAACTCTAATTATTCTTGTGCTAAGTAATCGGGAATCTTTATCTAAAAATGTCAATTTTCGTGTAAAAAGGCACTTGAGTAAGGAGTGGTTGAATAAGAGAAAAGTTGAGTAATCAGAGATCTTTACCTAAAAGTGCCAACTTTCGCATCAAAAGACTTTTCCACTATTTAAGTGAAATATAATCCCTCTAAGTGTTAAGGAAGAAATGGTTGTGGAATGAGGAAAGCCAATTCATTGACTGTATGAATTACCTTTTTGTGTAATTAGGTCAAAGAGAAAGGTTGAATTTAATTTGTTTAAATTAAGGGTATAATTATCTTTCTTTTACTTGATTATTATAAGTATTTAAGGCAATTGGAATTTTTGCATAAAAATTGATTACTAAAGTTGTGGAAAATTGACTTTTAAGGTTCACATGGTTTATTTCAAGATTCTTAAATCATTGTTGGTTAAAAATTGCTATTGCTTGAGGGCAAGCAATGATTTAAGTGTGGGGGAATTTGATAAGTAAATAGTTTTCCTATTTTAGTGTGTTTTATTTATCTATTTTTATGTATTTATAATAAGAAAAATGATGAAATTAAGCTCTTTTTGATTAATATGCATTCAAGTGTAAATTTTAAATAAAAAATGCTTTTTAGCAAATTAATGCACGATTGAATGTTTTTATTGAAGGCAATGAAGGTTGGAAGAAAAGTTGGAAAATTAAAGTATTTGAAGTTGATGAAGTTCCACATTGAGATGATCATAATGCAATTCAATCATCAAGGAACCAAGGGGTCAAAAGTTAGAAGATTTAATGCTTTGATTTCACGACGAAAAATTCAGATTTTGTGATTCTGCAGTTGATCCATGACTCGAAATGCGAAGTGACAGTTGGAAAAAGTAAACAGCTTGTGACTTTCTCTTGGCAGTGACAGGACAACTGGATTCGCGAGGCGATCCGTGAGCTATGCATCACAGATCTAGCTTGCGGATCTCTGATAATAACTTCCACAACTTACAGTTGATTTCCAGAAGTTTCCCAACTCACTTCCAGCTCAATTTTTAGAAAATTTTGGCTGATAGTTGTACAACTTGGATTTGGAAAATCAAGAATCAACTTTATGTCTTTTCATTTGTAATCTTTTCCATCCTCAATCCTCTATAAATACCCCATGTATTCCATACATTAGAAGAAAATGGGGGAAGAAGATAGTAGAGAAGAAAAACTAACTAGTTCTTATAGACAATTAATTTTAGAATCAAATTAGGAGAGATCCTTTTGAGCTTGTAAGTGAACTTTATGATTGCAAAAATGAAGAATAAATAGCTTGTTTCATCAATTGGAGAAGTTCCTTCATCATTTACTACTTATTTCTTTGTGTGTTTAAACAATACGAGTAGTTAAGATTCTTTCCTAGGGATAAGATGAACTTGTAAGGGAATGGATTGTGTTCAATTAAGTGAAGTAAAGGTTAGTTTGTGAGTTGTTAGTTCATGTATTTGCTCTTTATATTCATGGTTGTTTGATCATCAATTATGAATTATTCAAGCATATGTTAGTGCATGAAATATGTCTTGCATATATAGTTCAAAATATATAAACCTTAGGTTGCATGTTCACGTTAGTAGGAGATGCATTTAGGAGGAATCATACTTGTAACTCATTGAGTTTCATGAACTTATATTAAGATAATTCACCATGTTAATAGGTGAGGTTTAATATGAGTATGTTTGTTTATTTGTGAAAGCAATTTACAAATAAAATTAGAGGTTACTTGCTTGACAAGTCACCAGTTTATAATCTAACTTAACTAAGTGAAACACATCTTTAATCGAACAAGCGATTCAAATCCCTAGGAACCTCTTACTCTACATTAACTACTTTAACTTGTTTATTTTATATCACCAATTGGAGGATTGCCCTGTTGGATGGTTCTATTTGTTTTCTTATTAACCACCAATTAGATGTCATCGACACCTAGTGGTCAATTCTAATCGCTTTATCCTCACACCTTAGGTCGGCTAAGTCCGCCTTCTCCCGTTTACATTTCTTTTTCCTTACTTTAATTTACTTTTCATTTACCAGCAATTAGGATCGGTTCTACCACCTTAATTGGTTGGTTTTAATTGCTTTCTATAGGGACAGAGATGCCGCCCGACATTTCATATTCTGCACTCGTCTACTATTTGCTATTTAGATAATAAAGCAAGCTAAAAAGTCGTAGTACTTAACCAAGTTCTTAACGGATCGACCCCTAATTATCACTATACTCAATACACGATCCGTATACTTGCAAAAAATAGGGGTAAAAAGGGTAAAATTGATTGATAATTGGGAGAATTTAACTTGACAGCCTAGACCACGACAGAATGAGCAATCACAGTTTGCTTCTTAGAAGCCCAAGAGATCACAAAACCACCCAATGTGAATATCCACCTGGTTATAGGATTCTTGTAACTCATACTAGTAAACCAACTAGCATCCAAGTAACCTTCAAGTACTACTGGAAATTTGTTATAAAAGAGTTCTAGACTCTTGGTTCTTTTTAGATAACCAAAAATTTTCTTAATGGTCTTCTAATGGTCCATACCAGGATTTTTAATGTATCTAGCAACTCTACAAACAGCATATGAATTATCTGATCTTGTACAATGCATTGCACACATCAAACTTCTAATTACACTAGTATATTCAAGTTGAGCAATTGGATTTCCAAAATTTTTATAAAACTTCAAGCTAGGATCAAAGAGAGTACTCATTTCCTTGACCTTAAGACGTTGAAACTTATTTAATATATCGTATCAATATAGTGAGATTGACACAAAACATAACACCCACTATGTTTCCTAACTTTGATGCCTAAAATAGTATCCATCTCACCAAGGTCTTTCATCTTAAACTTTGAAGAAAGATACTTCTTAGTGTCTTCTGTGAGGGCCTCAAAAATTTATTTTAAATAATGTTAATAACTATTATTTTAAATAATGTTATTATTGTTATTAATTCGTTCAATTATTTTAAAATTATATTTAAATGAATTTTTCAGAAAATTTAGATGAAAATTCAATTTATTCATTTATTAATTTAATTTATTTCGTCTTGAGGTGAATTGATTTTATTTCACCCTTAATTTCTTGTAGTTTATCAATAATTCGTTTAGTACTTAAAATTTGCTCTTTTATATCGATTAGACAGAAAATGAGAAAAAACACATTTTTCGAGGTAGAAATTCAGGCAGTGAGTGACGTAGCGATGGAGTGTAAGGATGATCACTCGTAGGCTAACAATACAATTAAGGGATTAGAAGTGAGTTAATAAGGGCGAAAATGATTAGGGTTGTGAAACCTTAGTGTAAGTTGGATTAACCTCCTTGAAATTAGAATTTTGTTTAGCCATTATTTCCTCCACTTAATTCACCCTAATTCACTTCCATTTTATTCCATTTCATTCCTCCCTCCTAATCAAGATTAATCCTTTAATCATTAGCTAAGTGGGATAATTATTTTCCCTCCAAAATTGTTAGCCAAGGGATTACTATTCCATGTTTGACTTTGGGGCTTAAAAGACAAGCTTTATGTCTTGTCTTTCTTTCTTCATTTAATTCACTCAAAAATCAAACAAAAACACCCCTCTTCTCCTTCTCTCCATGGCCGAACTCCCTCTCCTTCTCTTCCCTTGAGTTTTCATCAATTTCTTCTTCCAAATCCTCTCTAAAATCACTTACAAACTTCCAATTAATCTTGGCCTAAGCTTGGGATTACGGTGAGGAGCATTGAAAAGGAGCTCTTAGAGGCTTGAGGCTAGCAATCTTGGAGGAAATTTGTCAACTTCTTAGAAGAGGTAAATTGCTAAATCTTCCATCTTTGTCTATTGATTACAATTTTAAGCATGATATTAGGCTTGGGTGGTTAATAGGTTCTTAGAACCTTGATTGATGTTGATTATGTGGATTGAGTTGCTAAGCTTTATTATTTTGTAATTTGATGATTATGAGGAAAAAGTGGGCTCTTGGACTCCCACAAGCATGAGAATGTAATTCCTAGCATTATAATGATGCATTGTGTGTGATTATATGGGAAATGGTTAGTTGAAAGTTAGTGGGAAACCTCAAGGAAGAACCTCAAGGAAGAAGTGCAAAATGGGGGTTGATTTTGCTGTTTTTCTTTTAAAATTTCGTGGCTGTATTTTGGCTAGATTAAGGACTGAATTTGATGTTTAAATGTTGATTGTTAAGTTGTTATTTTTCCCCCACAAAAGCCCTACAAGAGTTGTTGCAATAATGGTTGTCAAGTTGGAGGCAAAATCTGGAAATTTGAGGATATATGCTGTCCGAAATTCTTGGACTGTTGAATGCTAAAAGTTGATATAAACTTCTATCATTTTTGACCAACCTTAGGCTTAGGAAGTTCAATACTAGTTTAGGTTCGAATTTGGGATCAATCGGAAGTGGTTTAGATGTATTAAAGGTAGTGATGAGAAAAGGAAGTGAAATTTGCAGGATTGATCATATGTGAACCAATCCAATTTAGGCGCATAGAAAACTGCCTTTCCATTCGAATTTTTGGTTGAATTTTGGTATGAACCTAGACTATATATGGAAGTATTAGTGTACTAAATTTGGTGATTTTTGACCAAGAATTCATCATTCAAATGAAGCCTTGAAATCTGCCCTGCGAAACTAGAAAACAGAATTTCAAAATTTTAAACCCCCTCTGTTTGAACTACTATAATTTCTAGCTCGAGTGTCAGAATTGAGTTCCATTGGTGGCGTTTGAATATTTTGACATACTAATTTAAACTGTATAAATTTGAGAGGCCAATTCATTTTCTGTAATTTTTGGTGAATTTTCAAAATGGGTTGGTCGATCAACCTGTTTTGCCCTGTTTTGTTACTGTAGCCTCCTGTTTCTCGAAAATCTGGGCTAATTCCGTCCAGAATTTTAATTGGATGTCTTCTAAAAAGTTGTAGAAATTTTCAAGAGGTTTCCAACGGTACCAAGTGTGCAAAATTATGACTTGTAAAACCCGAGTTACGATTTTTTAAATATTTCGGCTCAACATGGAAGTTTATTGAACTTGACTTGAGTCTCATTGAGACATTTTTAAAGACATCTATCAAATATTACTCTAGTGATTTGAATTAAAATACTTGTATTTGTCTCAGGTGATTGAGAAGATCTCGGAAAACTCAATTGATCTTGCGTGCTTTTGCCTTAGACTCTTGACTTCGGTGAGTGTCAAGTGCATGAATTGTTGAATTACCTAACATGTTTATTTGAATGTAACCTGTTGAGGCGAGAGTGTACTTTCGCCGTCCTCTTTACTTGACTTGCATGTACATGACCTGCTACTTGACTTGATTGAACCGAATGCCCATTGGAATAATCCATCGACTTAAAAGTTATAAATGGGGACCCAAACTTATTGGGATCCTTGGGACCGAAATGGCAAGGGCTTGGTCGGAAGCTTGGTGAACCTTAGGTACCGTTCTTGAGCTTGACCTATTGAAGAGGTCTTGCTCGGTATTGCTCGTTGTAGCTTTACCTTTATACTTACCCTGTTTGGTTTGTCCGGAGGGTGAATTGTTGACGGAGGTTGTACTAAGTGGACATTCTGGACTTTACCTTTGTTGTTGACGGAGAGTCAACATATGGGAGGGAATGGACTCAAGCTAATCAGGAAATTGGCTCCCCGAGAGCCCCGTATCCTTACTGTGTATTTTCCTGCACTAACACGCTTCACTGTGTTTCATATTCACTGTAGATAGAGAGGCTCAAGAGGGTTCTCCTAACCCAGCTCCAAGACTTTTGTCTAATGTGAGCCTCTAGTAGTGATTCCTTGGGAATGGTCTCCGGGTGAAAGTTGCAATAGTACAAGTGATTGTTTGATTTACATGCTTTTATATTTGAATTTACCGCCTTCCTACTTGCTTGATTATGTGTTTGCATGCCTTTCCTTGGCCTCACCGAAATGCTAGCTCACCCTAGTTTGTTTTCCAACGTGTCTCGGGTGGGAACGAGATCGAGGATCTAGTTACTTGGGTAGGATTTTCATTATTTTGTATAGGCTTAATGTTAAATTGTGAAGTTAATGGTTTATTGTACCTAAAATTGATGTTATCGGAATTTTAATAGACATTATTGAGGATTTATTTTTGTATGTTAACTATCATATATTGTTGGACCTCAATTAAGGATATAAGAATAAATGCTTGTATTATTATTTTAGAGATCTTGAAGTGTGATTATTTGAAGTCTGTACTATGATTGAGGGTTTGTAGTGAGTCCTGGAGAGAGTTAGGCAGACAGTCCGCTGATACCCTTGGGTTCGCCCTTGGGAGAGGTGGGGCTGTTACATCTTCCACACCTTTTACATTATTACTAACAATTAGCATATCATCTATATAGACAAAGATAATCACATAATACTCTTGAGTGTATCTAGCATAAATGCACTTATTAGCATTATTCTACCTAAATCCACTTGAGAGTAATATAGATTCAAATTTCTCATGCATTGTTTAGGTGCTTGCTTCAAACCATATAATGACTTAACTAGTTTGCATACTTTCTTTTCGTTTACAGGCATAACAAATCCTTTAAATTGTTCCATATACAACTCTTCATCCAAGTCACCATTTAAAAATGTTGTTTTAACATCCATTTGATGTACAAACAAATTATACAATGAACCAGGGACGGACCCAGAAATATATTTTGGTGGGGGTTGAACTACATTTAATTTTTTTTTGTGATGAAATAAATATATTTAATAAGTAAAATTTTGAAGCAATAATTATAAAAACAATAAAAACATATAATTATACATACCTAAAAATTTGTTATTGATTAACACTTGAAGTAGTGGCATTTGTTGCACTTGAATGACGAAGGGGAGGCAATAAAAGACTGAATTAGTAGCTTCTTTTGTTAGGTTGCCATCGTCTTTACATGGAAACAAACACAAATGTTTGAATAGCTCTAATTCTTGACTCTGGAGTCCAAGGAAAAGACTGTAGAATGAATGCCCTGGACAAAATAGTGACGTGTCTTTGTAAGAGAATGAATGCCATAGACTAGTACAAGACCCATACTACAGGAATCCTCTTTTCCGGCAGCTTGGTGGGGGCTTAAGCCCCCACCTGACCCCGCTTGGGTCCGTCCCTGCAATGAACTTAAGGACATTAGTACTTTTATAAATGTTATTTAACAAGTGGTGCATATGTATCAAAATAGACTATTTCTTTTTTTTTTTATTTAAATCCTTTAGTTACTAGCCTTGCTTTGAAGGTCAGTAACAATCCATCAATGGCATATTTTCTTCTAGATATCTACTTACAAAAAATTGATTTTGAGCCTTGAGGTAAATCAACTAGAACCCAAGTATTATTAGACAATAATGAGTCCATTTCATCATTTACTGCTTCTCTCCAAAATGAAGCATCTCTTGATGACATAGTTTTACTAAATATTTTAGAATAATCTTTTACATTCAACAAGATTGGAATCTTGTTTTGTAGAGATTCCTTATTGCCTTCAACTAAGAAAACAATAGCTGTGAAGATATGAAATCTGAAGATACATGATTTTCTTTTCTTGGTCTTTGACTTCTCTTAGGTTTTATAGGAGTGTCATCTACTTTCTTCTTATCACTTAAAGAGAACCAATATCTTGGAGTGATTCTAAATCATTAGTAGGATCCATAATAGGTTTTGAATTTTTGAGAAATTTATTCTAAAAAAGTTGCACATCTTTTGATTCAACTATAATATCAGAATCAAGGTCAAGCAGCCTATAAACTTTAGAATTTTCTGCATCGCCTATGGTTTGTATTTCTTATTGCTCGAGGACAAGCAATGATTCAAGTGTGGGGGAGTTTGATAAGTGTCTATTTTGTATACTTTAAGTATGTTTAACTATTTAGTTTTTGTGTGTTTTATAAATATAATTCATGTTTATGGTAAAGCATACATAAATAAACAAAATTGAGTGTTTTTGTGTGTTTTATAAAAGATGGAGTGTTGAACTTCAAGTGACACGGGTGACTTTTCTCCTATCAGTCTACAAGCACACCTTTGAGTGCCTTTTGTCCCAATTTAGTTCTTTTATTATCCGAGACCCTATAGTAAGCAATGCAACTCCAAACTCTAAGATAACTAAGGTTTGGTTCTTTCCTCTCCACACCTCATATAGAGAGACTTTTCTTTTAATGAAGGAATTCTATTATGCACATGATATGCAGCTAACAATACATCACCCCACAAGTTCTTTAGCAATTTAGAACTTACCAATATAGAATTAACCATGTCTTCTAAAGTTCTATTTTTTCTTTCAACCAAACCATTTTGTTGTGAAGTATAAGGTACACTTGTTTGGTGTATAATTCCATTTTATTCATAAAATATTAAGAATTCACTAGGAAAATATTCACCTCCTCTATCATTTCTTAATATTTTGATTTTCTTTTCTAATTAATTTTTAGCAAGTTATTTGTAAGATTTGAACATGGTAAAACTCTCATCTTTGCTTTTCATGAGACAGACATAAGCAAATCTTACACAATCATCAATAAAAGTAATAAAATATCTATTACCCCTTCTTGCTAGAAAACCATTTAGTTCACATGTATCAGAATAAACAAGTTCAAGCAAATTTGTATTTCTTTCAACCTTAGGAAAAAGCAACTTTGTTATTTTTTGCTTGAACACAAGTTTCACATTTTCTTTCTTCTTTATCAGCATATGCAATTATGCCATGTTTGGACATAAAATGTAATTTTACTATCAACATTTCCTAACCTTTCATGCCATAAAGAATAAGAGGAATTAACTATATAAGTAGAAATAGAAATTTTATTAATATTTAATTTGAACATTCAATCACATGAATAACCTTGTCCTGCAAACATACCATTTTTGGACAAGATTATTTTGTCAAATTCAAGTACAACTTTAAGCCATTTCTATTAAGCCTATTGGCTAATACAAGATTTTTTCTCATGTTCAGAACATGAAATATATTAGTGAGCACTAATTTCTTGCCGGAAGTGAATTGTAAATTCACAACCCCTTTGCCAGGCACCTTGACGGTGTCATGATTGGCTATCACAACTACATGTCCATCAGGAACATCTTTAGAGATCTTGAATACAGATTTGTCATTGCACACATGTATAGTTGCACCGGAGTCATACCACTAATCACTTGAGTTGAGCGAAGATGAAACTACGTTCAATTCAGAGATCATAGATATCCTCCATTGAGACATCGTTGCGACAGTTTCTACAATATCTTTCTTTCCAACAAGGCTTGATTGGGCATTGTTCTTCTTTTGTTTCTTATTCTGGTTGCATTCCTTCTTGTAATGCCCCTTTTGCTACAGTTGTAACATATTTAGTTCTTGTTTTTGTCATTTGCGCTTGTAGTATTTTTTCTAGAAGATTTTCTCTTCTTAGACCATTGACCATTGTTGTGATTTTTCCTTTCATCCGCATAGTTTGCCTTAGGACCAGATTCTGATTCTTTCTTTTGAAGAATTCTAGTATCTTCTTCTATACGAAGATGCTTCAGAATTCGGTCTATTGAGAATGATTCAATTGTGAGTAGAAGTTTCTTTTGATAATCATTCCAACTAGGAGGCAACTTTGATATGATTGCCCCACTTGCAATGATTTAGAAATCTCAACACCTACATCCTTAAGTTTTGAAACCAAAATTTGTAGATCATGCACTTCATCAAGAATGGAAGAACATTCAATAATAACAAAATCAAAATACTTTTTTATAAGAAATTTGTTCGCACCTTACTTTTGAGTAGTATATTTTTACTCCAAAGCGGTCCAAATCTCCCTTGGTGACTTGATGGATGTATACATGTCATACAGCCTATCCGAGAGCGTATCCATGATATAGTCTCTACAAAACACTTCATTATCTTCTAGCTTATGCCTCCGCCTTTAACTCCTCAGAATCACTATCTTTTGGCTCTGAATTTGGCTGATAATTTGGGTTAAGCACATAGGCTACTTTGAGGACAGTGAGAAAGAACAACATTTTATCCTTCCATCAATTAAAATTGGCTCCCATTCCCTCAAACCTATCAAGTTTGGTAACAATGTGGTTTATGGTTTTGAGAACATTTTCTATTGAAACTGCAATTGCACTCATAATTTGATGGATACTCTCTTAATTTCTCATGAAAATTATGAAACTTTTTTTTAATTGTAGAATTCTATGAAACCTACTGGAGAAAATTTTTTGACCTATTTACAGGATAAAAATGATTTGTGAGGCCTCTACTACTTTGTTCACTCTTGTAGTCACACATTCAGTGAAATATGATGAAAACATGATAACTGTCAGTTGTTAGCACAAATTACTTCCTTTGCACTTTGTTTTAATTGAACATTAAAAGGGTCAGTCATCCTAAAATTAGGATTAATTTCTTGTCGCCAATATTCACTTGTAGCATACCATATTTCAATGGATTAGCGTAATCCCGGATCTGATGAAATAGGATGAATTGACTTGGTATTTACAAAATACATAATTATCTTGAATATATTAACCATTTCTTTATTTTTTGAAGGGGGTCTGTGAGCCAATATCTGCCATAAAGGGACCAAGCCATAACAAATTGGAATTTATACGACTCAACTCCAACAAAATGGCTCAGATAGAGAATAAAGTTTAAAAGTCTTTTGAAATCTATATTAATCTAATAGATAACAATGGAGATTTTTAAATCTCTTAAAATTTCTAGAATTTTTTTCATTCAACTATTTCAGTACCCAAATGAGTTGAGTGGCAAGTAATGTTATAATTTCTCTCTTACTCCCAAAATCCCGAAACAAATAAGGAATTAATTTCAGATACCTCTTTTGAGGTTAATAACAATTTCACTAGCTCTTCTATAATTTTAGATATTACACCAGCCTTCCTTGATATATTGATTTTAGAATTTTTACTTCCCAAATAGCAGCCACTAGTTCAGAAACTATAGTTTCAGACTCATTTTTAGGATTTTCATCTTCAAAACATCCTATATCCAACTTTGCCTCAGATATGCCAAATGGTGTTATTTTGTCACAATTAAAATAATCCAAACAAAAAAGTATGTAAGGTTTAGAGAATTCACCTGATCAAGGAATATTTTGCTACTCCTTGTTTCTCGTCCAGTTAGTCTGTAAACTTTACTCCCAAGCTTCTGAGGATAGGAGACAAAACTTTGATTTAACAAGATTATCAGCACTACTCCTAACCAGGAGTTTTTTCTTCTTTAAAATTTGATAGGTAGTAAATATTTTTGGAAGGATTGACCATTCTCATCATAAAGTATACTGTCCAAATATACGACATTAAAATTTGGGAGACACACGGAGTTTGGAACAAACAAAAATATGTCTCCTCTCGGATTGAGTATTGCGATGTGAGGGCTTTGGAATAGCATCGAGTGCAAAATGTATCTTAACCTACCTCTGTTGAAATCAAATCACAAATCAGCTACATTATAGTCAGTTGCAGCTAGAATTCAAAATTTCACAATTTGAAAATCGGATTCCATCTATCCATCTTTGCTCCAACATATGTGAGATGAAAGTTGTTGAGACGATCAACTTCATAAAATTCAACTCCACTTGTTTATAGTCTTGTGCAAAACATGCCACGAAGAATGTGTCCTCAACTTTTAGATTTGGTGAAGAAGTCCACATCTTCTTCCAACTTTCTACTAAAGCAAGGGTTCTTACTACATTTTTTGCTAAGATGGGGCTTTAAAAATTAAATAAGTGAGTATCCTAATTAGCTATAATTTTACCTAAGGGCTTTAAAAATCGAATAAGTGAGTACCCTAATTAGCTATAATTTAACTTAAGGGGGTTTAAAAATTGAGTGGAGTAAATGATCAGAACTGCATCCTAGTGGGCTTTGATATTTGTTGAAATAGATGAGCACAACTCTGCATTATGAGTCATCAAAGTACTAAATGTAGAAGCAAATAACAAAGTGTCCTATTATGTCAAATACTTAAATGCTTCTAATTTAATATGGATTGCATGTGATCTAACTTCTAATCAGTGTTGTAATTATATGATTATGAACTTATCCACAAAGCTGCAAAAAATACACGTAAATATAGCAAAACTGTGAAATTGGACTGTAGGATGCAACTAAAAATACTTTTGCAGCATTCGTATAAGATATAATATGATTGAAACAACTTGTAATCTGTATACACATAAGATTGTCCCAAGAACTATACGGCTACGGTAGATCAATAACTTCTATAATAGAACATATGATGATTCCAAAAAGCAAATACCCAGGCGAAGCTTGCGTCATGCATGAAAAGAGAAATGTGTCAAGCACTTCAGAGAACAATATTTCTTGTTTTTTCTTAAATAGAGTTCCATAATCTCTGAATTTCCTCCATTACCTCTTGTTCTACATGCTAACATCAGACAAGTGTTTATAGAAGAAAAATACAAGTTCCACAAGCTAGGAGATTTTCAACAAGTAATCAAAGAGAAGGATTTGGCAAAGCATAAAGAACTTTACATAGTCTATTTTTCTGTTTTGTTTAAAATAAAATACCAGTTCCACAAGCTAGGAGATTTTCAACAAGTAATCAAAGAGAAGAATTTGGCAAAGCATAAAGAACTTTACATAGTCTATTTTTCTGTTTTATGTAAAATAGAACTCATAGACACAGCATTCATCATAGATCACACTAGGAGGAAATCTTTAAACAAAAATTAGAAGCAGCCCCACAATCCAAGCAATTCCAGAATAATTAAGTGAATGTTTAGCTGGTTTTGCTAGAGAAGCCACATAAGTAATACTCATTTCTCTCTAGCCTCAAGTTTGCATGGAAAAAATGAACGAAATTCTCATATTTTTTTCTGCCAAATAAAAAAGTAGCAAACAAGACATAGCTTGCGATGAAAAGGAAAATAAATTGTAGCAGATGTCAGCTTTAATTTATTCCATTGAATGACCTGATCACATGGTTAGACAAAATTTACACGTTTTACTTTTTCGGCTGTACCCGTGGAGGTAAGCTTTCATCAAGCACAAATAAGTAACAAACTCAGTTAATTCATTATACGCAAGATTGGTCCAGCCCCAACTTGTGGGAAAGTGAGAGCATGGCAGAGCTTATGATTTTGGCTCTGAAACTACTTCAGCACAAGGCACAGTAAAATTTTAGAATAAGTATAGCACAATCTATAGAATAAAAATTACAACCATAATAAATCTTGCACAGGTCTGTTCAACAGAAGTGCCCATCGGTTACTTATTAAAATGTAATTGAGGTGTTAATATTTTAAAAAAATAAAATTATATAAGAAAAGCTCATAAATTCAAGATAAGATAATAATTATTAGTATGTGTATTCACATAATAGGTTAGGTGTGATTCATAGGTCCTAACAAGTGTCTCCATTGGATATCTCTTCGGAAAACCATCATTTAAATGTTCAATTTACATTTTCCAAAGGTGATTCTCCATCAATTGATGAAATTGAGTTTCATTAACTAACTCAAATTCTTTTCTTGGTTTTCTTAGGGACGTGTCAAATTTTAGAGATGGCTTGCAATAGCCCATTGACAATATGTAGCAAGTTGCAAGTCACTTTCTTTGCAAATCTATGGCAACTGTGTTGGGCTAAGGCCATTAGACCGTATTGCCCAAGCCTCGTGAACACTAAAATGTAGTATTGAATAGCACAATTTAGAAAAGAAAAACAGCATATAACCATATTAATTTGTAACACTTTCAAATGTACTTGTAGATTTTCTTATGGTGACTTTCTATAAGAAGATGTTAACTTAAATGGATAGTTTGAGTGTGGTTCAGTTAAACTCAAAGATACGGAAAATTTTAAGCCAACTTTTTGGCCGATCTATGCAATTCTGCTCATGGGAGTAGCCCTGTATTGTTTCTACATTTTCTCTGAGGTTTACAGCTCCTGTTCCTCATCTCTATTGTTTCTACATTTTCTCTGATGTTTACAGCTCCTCATCCTCATCTTTGCCCTCTTGCCAAGTACTCCAGCGAAAATGCTGGAATCCAATTATTTTCATACGCCTAGTACTGGAAAATTTGTCACTAGTTCCCATTTCCAGGCTACGAAACAAGTTACTCAAACAATTTGGTAGGTCCCTCCAGCCGGTCTAAGATGCCACCCCTTAGGGCTTTCAAACTGAGCAAGAAAATGGTGCAGCAAAGAATGAAGGATAACATCATAATAATTACATTTGGTAACTATGCTTTCATGGATTTCATCCCAATCTGGGTAAAGCACATGACAGAACTGAGCATCGAAAACTCCTTGTTGATGCCATGGACACAAAGCTACTGGAGGCTCTTTACCGGAAAGGTGTTAAAAAATTGGCTTAATTTCTTTTAGGTAGGTTTCTTATTTTGTGACGACCCCACCTTCCCCTATATGGAAAAGGTCAGGTCAGCCTAACTCTCGCCAGGACTCACTCACTCACTTGTTCAATATAACTTAACGAACTAAAACCCTGGATACAATAATGAAGGATACAACGTCTTACGATTACACAACATCCAAGTTACAATTCGATAATACATAGTTCCATTATACAAGAGTCCATAAAAGGGGCAAGATTCAAAATTCTCCAAAATACATATCAAAACATATGAAAGCCCTAATCTCAAGGGTTGGCACCACTACTTGGTTGCTCATTTCCTGCTAAGGAAAACAAATGGAAAGGGTGAGGTAAAAAGCCCGTGAGTTCCCAAAAACATGCAAGTCACTTAACACATAAACAATTTCACTTCACAAGAACACTTGGAATATAAACAGATAGAAAAGCAATTAACAATACAATGTTAGATACTGGGCCTCGGGGCCAAATTCCACCTAAACTTGCCCACCACGAACCAGGTAGTTGACACTCCGTCAACTGTCACTATTACCATGTAGAACTTCTCTTTCTCCTTACTCCTCCAAACCCTCCACCGAGCCCGCACGCCAAACACTTTTCACTTCACTTTGATAGTGTACACTGCACTTTCACTTTTCGAGACAAGTCTCGAGTACACTTCACTTTATTTGAGTACTCTCCATTAGGGACAAGTCTATACGTCAAGTCCAGAGTACATTTTCAATTCACTTCACCTCACTGGGTTGTTGCTCTTTTGGAGACTAGTTCAAAAACTAAGTTCCGAGCATATATCACTGGTCTGAGTCACTGTGCTTTGTGACATTTAGGTAACCCTATGGCTCTTCCCTTTCTCCTCGACCTAGGCCTAGCCTCTGGTTCGAGTCAACGGGTTCACCTATAGGTCTCAGGGATTTCCTGACCTTTCCAAACACATGCAATCACTATAATGCACTTTAATGCACTTTACAATCAATCACTTCAAGTCACTTTCACAATCACTTTTACTCAAATGGAGTAGGTGCGATAAAGTACACACCATCCCCATCAGAGGGTTCAAAGATCAATTTTCACATAACAATCACTTCATTGCATTCATTTACAAACATTTGCACGTAAACACGAAACAAGCATGGAAACTCACCGAAGTAAGGTTCAGCTTCCACGTAGGGTTCAAAATCACCTTCTTGCACACTCCCTAAAATAATTTAAAACAATCAATGAGATTCAATTCATTCTTTTTCATTCACTAATCACAGTTCACTTCCACTTTTTAGTTTCAAACTATAATTTTCTAAAACTCTCTTGAGGAAAAGCCTTCATTTCACATAGCTCAAAGTTCCAAATAGATCCCCTTGGAAAATCACTTTATCATTTCAAAAGGAAACATCTCACCGATATACTCATTGGCACTACAAGCACGTTTTCTTTCACAAAACATTTAAGTGAGGTCTCACACCTCAAAAATCATTTTTTTTTTACACAATACGTTCGACATTCATTTTTGGCTGAAACTTCCATTTTGACATAAAACGCTTCATATCAAGCCATTATATTCAAAATCCCCAAAATTTAGCCAAAATACCGTAAAACCTTCAAATTCAGTCAAATAGCACTTTTCACTCAAATTTCATGAAAACTACACTTTTTACCCTTTTAAAATCCAAACACTCACTCACACACACATCCACATTTGAGCAATATACACATTTTTCTCAAAAAGTAAAACCCTTCGAGAACATTCACGACATTCCAAAATGAAACATTGAAATCACCAGGCATGGGTTTTGGCCATAACATACATTTTCCTTCAATTTTTCACAACCAAAAACCCTAATTTCTAACCATATCAAGACAAGTTCACAATTAACAATCAATTCCCAATCAGGTCCTCAAGTCCGCTACCTAGAGGCCACCTCAAGTCTGCTACCTAGGTTGGGATTTCAAGAGCCCAACTTCATCTTTTCAGATGAGATCATTTTTATCAATATAAACCACAGATCTACACTAATCAACACTAATAAAGCTAGATCTACAAGATTCGAGGTTTATACCTCCGGATCTATCAAGATCCAATGAGATCTGGCAAGATCCAACGGGATCTCTCGAGCTTTTCTTCAAGAAAGTTGCTTCCAAGCTTAATGGCTTCCAAAAACCTTGATCCTAACCCAAGATCTTCAAGATTTGTTGATAAATTCGCCTCCAAATGTAAGCCCAAGCTCGATCTTAAGTTTTTAAACAATCACTCTAGCTTTTCTTTTCCTTTCTTTTCCTTCAAAAATTCGGACCTCACTCTCTCTCCTCTCTCCTTGGTTCGGCTGCAATGGCAAGGAGAAAATCAAAGTCACAATCCATCATTCAAGTTTCATAGAGTCAAGTTCTTGTGGGAAGAAAAGAAAATGGAAAATCAACCTCAACTTACCTCTTTTTCCTTCCAAGAATTCGGACCAAAGCCCCTCCTCTCTCCTCTTTCTCGGCTGCTAGAGTGATGAAGATGATGGTGGTTGATGATGTTTGAAGCTCCAAGAAGATTGATGGAAGATTGGAAGAAGTTTGAAAACAATTTCTCTCCCTTTCTCAAGCTCTCTCTCTCGGCTCTTCCTCTCTCTCTATCTCCAAGTTCTAGCTGAAAATGAAATGTGAGGATTGGAAGAAAGTCAAGCCTTTTTAATACCAAAAAGTGCTTTTCCTAGTTTTAGGGGAAAAAGTGCTTTTTGGCACTTTATGTCGCGTCACACACGACAGTCTAATTTACACTGGTTTCTTTCATCCCGACATTGTCTCACCTTAATAATATTTTCAAAATATCACTACATATGCTCGATTTCAAGTCCAAGTCACTATTCATGCGTCGGAACAATTTTTAACGCTAAATTTTGGCCAAAACCACACACCGGCAAACAATTCGTATAAAATTCTCTAAATTGAGAAATAATCACTTTAAACATATTTTCACTAATATTTCAATAAATAAACTCACTATAAATATTATTATGCATTTTAGAAATAAATTCAAATTTTTGAGGCCCTCACAATTTTGTATTTGAAGTAACTAGTTTTCTAATTGGTTTAGTTATTTGGAATAGTAGCCAAGGAATTTTCTATTTGTATGGGTTTAGAAATTAGATGTTATTTCCCATTCTGTATAGAATTAGGAATTAGCAGTTATTTCCTGTTATTATTTGGGTGTTGGCCAAGTAATGTGATCTATAAATAGGTGGGGTTTGGCATACTACAAGGGAACACACAAGAAGCACCCAAGAAGCACACAAGGAGTGACATGTAACCTTACAGATGGGGTGAGAAAGGGTTCTTGGGAGGTGAGAAAAATTATACAAGGGTTGGACATGGACTTAAGTTGCATTCTTGTATGGGGTTTTCTCTCATAAGAAAGAATGGGTTTTCTCTTTGTGAACGTAGGTCCAATTGTGGAGTCGAATCACGTTAAATCTTATGTGTCGTTTGTGTCTCATACTTGTGGCTTGTTTGTTATTAAATTGTTGTGTACTTGATTTCTCAATAGTCATGTATTCCGCGTTCAGATCCCAACAAAAGATGTACCAATTTTTGATATGGGTAGCCTAGTGAGCACAATGGGATGCTAGCTGGGGCTTACCAAATTGAAACAAGATGCAGAGGGAGAGAGTTTTTCCTCATAGATGCTCTCCTCCCTTTTGGTTTTGAACTATTGTTGTGTGATACAGATACAGTTTGGTTGGAAAATCCCCTGTCATATCTTGCATGTTTCCCTGATGTAGACATACTGACATCCACTGATCAAATTGTACCAAATGCTGTCGATGACAGTTTGGACTTCTGCGAACAAATCCACGTTCATTACAATATAGGTATATTTCATTGGAGTATATCAAATTCCTCGAACAAAAATTGGCAAGCGAATGGAAAGAGCTGATTCTGGCAGATAAAGAGGGATGGGATCCACAAGTTTGAAATGACATTATCCGCAGGCAGTTTGGATCATTTGTTGACTAAGATAGTATACCTATTTATGCTTATGATGGAAAGCTCAAGTTTGGTTGTCTCCCAACAAGTATCTTTTGTAGTGGGCATACATTTGAAATATTTGAGTGTCATTCAATTCAACTAAAATTCCTTTGCTGTATACGTTGGGAATGTATTGATCAATGTAGATATAGTATGGAATAACCTATTACAAAGTACGGCAAATTGAAATCCAATTTTTTTTTTTTTGCCAGTCTATGCAACTGCGGTTATAGGAGCACCCCTGTATTGGTTCTACATTTTCTCTAATATTATAGCTCATCTTCCTCTCTTTTTCCCTCCTGTCAAGTATTTTAGGCCAAACCAGGTATCCAATTTAGCTTATGCTGCTGTTGGTGGGAATTTGTCACTAGCTCCCATTTCCAGGCTACAAAACAAATTAGTCAAACCTATTTGGGGGGTCCCTCCTGCTGGTTCTAAGATGCCACCTCCTAAGGCCTTCAAATTGAGCAAGAAACAGGTTCAGAATAGAGTGAGGATAATATTATAATAGTTACCTTTGGTAACTACGCTTTCATGAATTTCATCCTAAATTGGGAAAAGCACTTGACAGAACTGAGCATTCAAAACCTTCTTGCTGGTGCTATGGAAACAAAACTGCTGGAGGCTCATTATTGGAAAGGTGTACCAACTTTTGAGATGGGTAGATAAATAAGCAGAACAGGGGTTGGATGGGGCTCCAAAACATTTCTCAAGTTGGGAAGGGAAAAAGCTATCCTGATAAATGCTTTCCTCCAGTGTGGCTTCGAATTATTGTTATGTGATTCAGATACGATTTGGTTGAAAAATTCCTACCATATCTAGCACGTTTCACTGATGCAGACATTTTGACATCAATTGATCAACTTATTCCAACAGTTGTGGATGACAGTTTGGACTTCTGCAAACAAGCTCGCTTCTCATATAATGCAACGCTTATTTCATTAGGGAACATCAAATGCCATGAAAAAATGTGTAAAAGAATGGATAGAATGTTATGAAATAATCATTTTATTGTGGATGTCTATCACTTTATTATTATCTCCTAAATAAGGACGGATCTGTCACGTTCTACGAGATGATAAGGTTATCATGACACGATTATCGAGAAGACGATTATCCTATCTTATAACTTCACAGTTTATGAGAATATATCATCTCTATCGCTATCTCTATCTTATCATTTCACGACTTATGAGAAGATGTCATTTCTATTTTAATAAGAATACAATTGTACTTTGAACTCTTCATATCTTCCCCTATAAATAGGGGTTCACCCTTTGTAATTTCATAATGAATTGAAGTTCATTTGATTTTCTCTCTCTACTGTCTCTACTTCTCTCTCTACTTTCTCTACTTCTCTCTCTACTTCATATTAGTATTAGTTTTATAACATGTTATCAGCACGAGTCTCTACCATTAAGCATATATGAATAAAAAATCTCTGTCACTGCACAACCGTGATGCAGGAGATTCGACTTTTAAAGGAAAGAAAAGCACAAGGCTCTGCAAAAATTTTACTGGTGTTAGATCAATCGTCGGGCGCTTCCTTGGATGATTTCTGGTGAACTTTTGGAGGTAACATTTCTTACTTTTCATTCATTTTAGTCCTTTGTCTTTCGAGACACTATATGACTGTCTTGTGAGAAGATGCAGAGATATAGCTATGAATGTGACAGCCCCACCTCTCCTTAGGGCATGCCCTAAGGTATCAGTGGACCGCCGCCTACCTATCTCTCGCCAAGACTCACTCACTCACATAAATGATTACTAATTCTTCAAAGAAACAATTTAAGTACCAATCCCAAACTCACAATCAACTCATAATCAAACTATTTCAATCTCACAAACCCAAAATTTCAATAACAATTTAAACCAAACGATAACTCACAAATTCATTACTAAAACCTTAAAATCCCAAAATACAAAGAGTACTTAATTATACCTTCAAAGTTCATAATACAATACTCCAAATTCATAGTTCAAGTCTCTCAAGCCAGAAGTACAAGTAAACCCTAATTCTAAGGATTGGCGCCTTCACTTGGATTCTCAGTCCCTGTTAAGGAAAACAAATTTGAAAGAATGAGTTAAAAACCCAATGAGTCCAAAAAGGCATGCAAAGCACATAGCACATATGATATTTCACTTCAAAATTTCATATCTAGAAATAAACAAATAAGGAAAGTGATTAACAATATATAGGTAGGATACGGGGGCTCTTAGGAGCCAAGATCCACAAAGCTCGAACACGTTCCTAGTAGTTGACACTTCGTCAACTTTCATATAATCCATGTAGACCTCTACTTCTCCTTACTCCACTAAACCCCATCAGGCCCGACTCCCAGCACATAAGTTGTCACATAATTTGTCACATAAATTGTTTATTGCTCTTCCTAAGGACAAGCCATTCGCCAAGTCCGAGCACACATCACATCACATAAATAATCCGATGGCTCGTCATTTCTCCTCGGCCTAGGCCTAGCCTACACCTCGAGTCAAACAACTTACCGATAGGTCTTGGGAATTCCCAAAATTTCATACACACAAAAGTCACATCAAAACAGTTTCACAAATTTTTACTACTCAAATAGAAGTAAGTGCGATAAAGTACACACTACTCCATTTGGTGGTTCGATAAATCAAATTTTCACATCCAAGCAATTAATTAAACACAATTCAAATCAAATTCACATAATCACGCAGCAAGCATGGAAACTCACCAAAATAGCAAGGTTCGGTTTCCAAGTTGAGATCTGATTCAAATCCTTCCCGACTTCCTATAATCAAATAAAAGGAGGAAATAAGTTTCACCTCATAAATAGCGAAACTAAACTCAAAAGCTTATTCATGTGTTTTATCAAAATTCTTCACAAAATTCCTCTAACTTTGCTCAAACGAAAAGTAGTTATTCGAGTCGAAAATCATCTTAGAAGATTCCATTTTCAAAAATTGAGACATCAAATAACCAAACCACTCTATCGATGTACTCCATTCTCACAACTTGTAAATTTTAGTACAAGGAAATATAGCAGGCATTTCACCTCGAAAATTACTCATTCGAGTTTAAACTCAATACTAAACTTTTAATCAAGGTTTTAACACATGTTTAGAGCAATTTTCACCAAATCTGAAAGTACAAAATTCATGAAAAATAGATAAAACATTTCAAACCCTCAAATCTGTCCAAAAAGTACATTTATCCAAAAATTAGCGAAAACTCAACATTTCACCATTAAAATTCAAGATTTTCACTTCATTCAAACATTTACTCATAAATGAATATAATACATATTTATTTAGGCAAATCTAGCCAAGAAACATCATAAAATTTAAAAATCAAACATCATAAAATTCCAAGTGAGATTCGGCCAACCTTCCTACTGTTCCTTCAAAATTTTCAATTACATTTTAATCACAAAATGATCTCATCTCATAATAACAATCACAACCACAACTAGCCCCTCAAGTCCACTACCTAAAAGTCATCTCAACTCAACTACCTAAGTTGGAATTCAAGAGCCCAACTCAAATGTTCCATACATAAGTATTTCTAGCAAAATAATCCATAGATCTGAAAGATCTAATACTAATAAAGATAATACTAAGCGATTTAAGTGTTTTACCTCAAGATCTATCTAGATCTAACAAGATCAAGGGAGATCTTGTGAGCTCTTCTCAAGGATGACTTCTCAACCTTAGCAACTTCAAAAATCTCCGATCTTAGCCAAGGATCCGCTTCTTTGAAGATGATTTCTTCCTCAAAACCTAAGAACAAGAAATTGACAAGCCAAGGAAGCTTTCTTCCCCTTTCCTTTCTTTCTCACCCTCTTGGACCACCCTCTCTCTCTCTCTTCAAAGTTCAAGAGTGGCTGAAAATGGATCAACAAGAAGCAAGAAACAAGACTTTAAGGGGACCAAATGTGTGGCTTTCCTTAATTTATGGAAAAGTGGTGAAATGACCACTTTTCGTCGCGTCGACGCGTGACACTCTAACTTTTATTGGTTTAACTCATTCCGACATTGTCCAACCTTAAATATATCTCTGTAATATCTCTACATATGATCGGTTTTACCTTAAAGTCACTATTCACGTTTCGGAATAGAAATCGACATTTAAACTGGTCGAAACCAAACACCGGAAAATAATTTTCAAAAAATTCTCTAAATTGGAAAATAATAACTCAAAGTATATTTGGGATTAACAAATTATGGTGATGATAATGTCTATCTCATTGATAGTGCTACTATGCACACTATATTCCTATTTGAGAATGGGAGAAATAAATACAATCAGTGATGGTGGTAAAATAATTAAAAACTTCAGAAGAGCCACCACTATATTTCTCCCTGAAGGAGTAAAGTTTATTATAAATTATGTGCTATTCTCTCCCAAAATCTCAAAGAAATAAATGTCATGACAAATATTGAATCTCCTGAAGAGGTCGTTCCTGAAGAGCCAACTCTTGAAGAGTTTACTCCAGAAGAGAATGTGTGATAGCCCCACCTCCCCCTAGGGCGAACCAAAGGGTTTGGTAGACCGCCTGCCCAACTCTCGCCGGGACTCACTACGGACACCCAAATATCGAACCAAACATTCATTCGTAATGACATCGTTAAAAGATATTAAAATTACTAATAAACTCTCACAAAATACAAACCCCAAAATTTCATCAAAATTACATTGATAATAACTCATTGATAATAACTCCCAGAATACCTTAAACCATCAAATTCATCCATTAATTTCAATCTTTATACAAAATGAGGAAAACCTACAAAAGTTCTAACTTCCTCGATTCACGTGCCTCATCTCGAACCCTGTTAAGGAAAACAAATTGGGGTGAGCTAACGCTCAGTGAGGCCAAGAAAACATGCACAGGAAACTCAAAGTATTTAAATAAATTAATAAAACAATAGAAGAGCCAAACAGTGAATTTAACAATAAAGCTTTTAAACAATACAATTTAAAGGATACAGTTGCCGGCTTCACAAATCCACAATTCTCTGCAATTATTTTCTTCACCAGCATCAATTCAAGCCACATGTTGACACTCCATCAACCACTCACTCTCACAGTCCATATTCATCACTTTTCTCCCTCTTCCGTCTACTTACACCCCCTTGATCGGGCCCGAACTCCTAAATTTGAACAGTGATTGGCAACTCACTATGAGTATGCCAAGTCGGCGGACTCATTCCAACCGACGTGCTTTAAACAGTAAAAACCCATGGTTCACCCATCCCTTGCCCTAGCCCCTGTTGTCGGACAAGGTGAAGGGATCCCCGATGGGGTTTGGGCGTCCCCACAGTTATAAACAATTTAAACAGTTCAATCAATTCAAACAGTCAAACAAGTAACCATTTAAATAGTTAAGCTCATTTTGAGACAATTCAAGATTGTGAGCGCAATAAAGTACAAGCTCACCGAGGAACACAAGCATGCTTTCAATTTATTTACATCATTTAAAGCAATTAAACATGCACTTGAACACTCACCAAGTCAAAAGAGCAAGTAATTATTCACACGGGCGGATTACACTTCCGCAGGACCTTCCTCGAGGAAACTTTGATCACCTGAGGGCAAATTTTAATCACTAACCAGGCCAAGCGAGTCGGTATGCCAAACAGTGCATTTGAAGTATAGATAACTAGTTCCAGTAATTGGCACTTTCAAAGAAAATTCATAACTAAAGTTTTGCACATCGAAATTGGGCGAGGCTTGAGCTGTTGGAAACTAGATTCAACCCTCTAAAAGTCGTGAGAAAACATCAAATGTAAATTACCAAAGGAGGGAAGTAAATTTTGGAGATTAAGTGGCTGCTGAGACAAAATCCAGGGAAACAGGCAGAATTTTTAGTCATCTTTCAAGAATCACTGTACCTCGTAGGAATGGATTTAGTGTGCAACGGTTATACCGTTAGAAAGCCCTTCGAGTCTATTTGCAAATGCCGCTAACAGCACTCAATTTTGATTCTCGAGCGCGAAATGACAGTCTTTAGAACAGAACAAGACAGGCTGCCTAACAAAGCAGGTTTCCAGATTCACAGGGCCGACTTTGGTAAATCATTTGGAGGTCGAATACACATTGGATTGACAACCAATTTGGTACACATACTCTTCTATATATAGAATATAATCCTGTTAAGTTTCAGCCGTAGAATCCCACGGGAAGGTCAGTTTCCAAGTGTATAAAGTGTGTCCAGGCTTTCAAGTTCAAATCTGGAAATTTGTTCAACTTCCTACTTGGGCAGAAATTTTTGAAAAATCGTAACTTGAGTTATATAAGTCCAAATTTCACAATATTGGTACCGTTCGAAACCTATTTTAATTCTACAAAACTTTGAAGAAGGCATCAAGATAAAATTCTAGACAGAAACTGCCCAGATTTTTGATTAAGAAATACCTACAGTACCAAAACAGAACAGAACAAGTTGACTGTCCAGCCAACTTTGAAAATTCACCAAAAATTGTAGAAAATGAATTGAAATTTATACAGTTTATAGTCCTATGTAAGAAGTTTCAACATCCACCAACGGCACTCAATTTCAACTCTCGAGAAAGAAATTATAGCAGTTCAAACAGGGCTGGTTCGCAATTCTGAAATTTCTGATTTTCAAATTTACAGGGCATCATTCTAGACTTCTTTTGAGTGACGATTTCTTACCCAAAAATTACCAAATTTTGTACAATAATACTTCCATATATAATCTAGTTTCATACCAAAATTCAACTAAAAATTCCCTCGGGAATGTAGCTTTACACTCGTCCAAAGTGGTTGCAACATCATTGATTCAATCCTGCCAAGTTTCATTCCTTTACTTCTCATTGCTTTTAACACATCTAAACCACCACCATAAGACCTCATTTTCGAACCTAAGGTAGTTTTAAGCTTCCTTAACCCAATAGTGGTCGAAATTGATACAAGTTTAGCTCAAAACTTAGCACTAAAACAGCCTCAAAAATCGGACAGCATGCCTGCCCAATTTCCAGTTTTCCTTGTTCCACTAAAACACCAATTTTGCTTAACCCTTGAAAGGATTTTGTGTAGGGTAAATTAACAACTTAACCCTCACATTTAAGCCTCACCATTAACCTTTGAGCTTGTCAAAATCACAGCCAAAATATAAAAAGGAAAACTGCAATCTTTCTTCCTCATTTTCTTCCTTTCCCAACCGGTTTTTCCTTGAGATTTTTCCTCAAATTTTCAGCCACCATATACAACATATATACTTACATTGCATCATTAATCATGCTAGAAATCAGATTATCACAAGTGTGGGAGTCCAAGAGCCACTCATTCAAACCAAAATCATGAAAGACAATTTAATGAAATTTATCTAAAATTGCAAACCAACACAAGAGTCAACTTCATCAACAAATGTCAAGGTTCTAGCAATCTCTCAAGCTCCCAATCCTAACATCATGCTTAAAAATAGAATTAATACACAAAGATGCAAGCTTTAGTTCCTTACCTCCTCCAAGAAGTAGGCAAAAATTCTCCCAAGAAATGCTAGACTAAAGCTTCCCAATGCTTCTCCTCAAAGCTCCTTGTGAGGGCCCCAAAATTCAGATTTTATTTTAAAAATGCATAATATTATTTATATTATGTTTATTTATTGAAATATGAGTGAATATATGTTTAAAGTGAATATTTTCCAATTTAGAGAATTTTAAACGAATTATTTGCCTATGCGGTTTTGAATTAAGCTTAATTTTCTACCGAACATGATTAGTGACTTTAAGTTGAAATTAAGCATAAGTAATGATATTTTAGAAATATTAATAAGTTTGGACAGTGTTGGAATGGAGTAGAACAAGTTAGACTGTCAGCGACATAAAGTGCCCAAAAAGCACTTTTTCCTTAAAATAGGGAAATGGCACTTTTGTCCCCTTTAAGACTTGACTTTGGTCTCTTGAAGCTTCATTTTCCAGCTGCAATTTGGGCTTAGAGAGAGAGAGAGCAGCCGCCATAGAGAGAGAAAAGAGAGAGATTTGTCTTCTTAGTTTTCTTCTTCTTCTTCCTTGCTTCCAACAAGCTTCAAGCATCCTTAATCACCATCATCTTCTCCACTTCTTGCAGCCGAGAGAGAGGGATAGGAGAGAGAGAGCTGGTCCGGTTTCTTGGAGAAAAAAGAATCAAGAGAGAGAAAGAGGGTGCCATCCCAAAGTTTGGAAGAGAAAAAGAAAGAGAAAAGTGAAGAAATAAAGTTTGTTTGAGTGGTGGGTTGCTTGATCGTGAGCTTGGAGTTGTAGATCACCGTCAAAGTTCGAAGATCTTGGATAAAGATCGAAGCTTTCATGGTTGTTGAGCTTGGAAGGGGCCAAGTTTGAGAAGATATCACAAAGCCTCGGTGGATCTTGTCGGATCTTGTCAGATCTAGTCGGATCTTGTCAGATCTAATTAGATCTGAAGGTATAAAGATTGAACCTTGTAGATATAGCTTTATTAGTGTTAAATAGCTTAGATCTATGGTTGATTTTGGTAAAATGATCTCATCTGAAAAGATGAAGTTGGGCTCTTGAATTCCCAATCTAGGTAGCGGACTTGAGGTGGCCTCTAGGTAGCGGACTTGAGGACCTGATTGTGGCTTTGTATGACATTTGTGAAGTGTATCATGTTGTGGTTAGAGAGTAGGATTTTGTTGTTGGAAATTGTGATAGAAAAATGTATGAGATGGCCAAATCCATACGTGGTGATGTTAATGGTGTATTTCAAAATCTTGTAATTGTTCTTAATGAATGTCTGCCTAAGAAACTACATGTCACGCTCATTTGTGAGTATATGACTTTTAAAGGATAAAAGTGAAGTTTCTCGTGAGTTTTTGAATGGAAAATGTCATTTAAATGAATTTGACGGATTTACCGTCTTGTGACCAAATCTTATGATTTGAGAAATAAAGATATGGTTTGAAGTGTTTTCAAGTTATATTAAAGTACTATCAAAGAGTGAGTGTTGAGTTTGTGTTAAAAGTGATTTTGAGGTGATAAACCTCACGTAAGTGTTTTATTAAAGAAAATGTGAAAATAGTGCTTGGAAGAATACATCGGCGATGTGTCATACTTGAAATGAGATAGTGATTTTCCAAAGATCCATTTGAAACATTGTATTTGCAATGATTAAGTGATTTTCAAATAGGTATTTGAAATACGATGTCATATGAAGTGAAAATCTTTCCTCGAGAGGATTTTGGGAAAAATGTTGATTGAAACTATAAAAGTGAAAACGAATTGTTTTAGTGAATGAGAGATGAAGTGAATCTCAACCATTGTTTTAAATTGTTTTAGGAAGTGCACAAGGAAGTGATTTTGACCCCTACGTGGAAGCCGAACCTTATTACTTTGGTGAGTTTCCATACTTGTTATGTGATTATGTGAAAATGATTGCAACTGTGTTTAGTGAAGTGATTTTGAAGTGAAGCATAGTTTTCAAACCCTCGAATGGGGTAGTGAGTTTCAGTGTATGTAAAGTGTTTATGTGAAAATGATTCGAATTGTGTTGGTCAAATGATTTGACACGAATTTTGGATTTTTAAATCGATAAGTGGGGTAGGGTGTATTTCATCGCACTTACCTTTATTTGAAATAAAAGTATTGTGAAAGTGTTTGGCAATGTCCTATATGTCTGAGAGTTCTAACTCTCTTTTAAATGAAAATCTCGTCATGGTTTGTAAATGAATGATTTGTTGAAGTGATTTGCTAGTGTTTACAAAGAAATGATCTACCACTATTTCCAAGTAAAATGCTTTTACCAGTGAAATAACTTGTGAAGGATCTGTCAGTGTTTCGACTCCCTTTCTAAAGGAATGATTTATTGAAGTGATTGACTATTATTTCCGAGTGAAATGCTCTATAAGTGAAATAGTGATTGAAGAGAATGTGACGTCGATGGGCGATGTCCCTCGACTAGTTTCAATGAACTAATGTGATGTCAATGGGCGAAGTCCCCGACTAGTCTACTTTGTTGAGTCCCTCAAGTAGTTCACACGAAGTGATGTGACGCGTCGTTGGGCGAAATCCCGACTAGTTTCAAGTAAAGTAATGTGACGTCGTAAGTCCCTCGACTAGTTTCAAGTGAAGTATTGTGACGTCGTTGGGCGGAGTCCCTCGACTAGTATGCGACGTCGTAGGGTGAATACCCTCGACTAGTTTCAATGAAATAAAGTGACGTCGTAGGGTGAATACCCTCGACTAGTTTGCGATGTCTTGGGCGAAATCCCTTGACTAGTCTACTTTGATGGGCAATGTCCCTCAAGTAATTGTACGAGTGATATCCATTGAAGTGTTTATGCACTTGATCTAAATTGTATACTTGAAATATGGTTTGAACTGTTTTACATGAATTGTAAGCATTTTTGGAACTCACTGGGCTTTTTAGCTCACTCTTTCCAAATTGTTTTCTTTAACAGGGACCGAGAACCCAAGTGAAGGAGCCAACCTTTAGAGTTAGGGTTTGCTTTTGTATTGATGTGACAAACGTGGAATGTGATTCCGAGAGCTTTTGTATTATGAGAATTTGAACGTTTGATAAGTATTTTATGTAATTTGGAGATTGTAAGGATGGTGTAATGTGATTGTAAGCTATTGTTGAGTTTAGATTTGAGATTTGAATGTTAGTTTAATGTTTTAGCGATATTTATGTGAGTGAGTCTGGCGAGTTAGGCGGTCCACGGATACCTTAGGGTACAGGGAGAAGTGGGGTCACAGTGGTAATCGAGCTAGGCTTCAGATTTCTGTGGTGTATCCTAGATTACAAGTTTAGGATAACGGACTGTAGGATTAACTTGATTGTTACGTGAATTGGTGAACTTACTGTATCCTAGTGATTAAAGAAGATTTGTGACTTGAGAGTTTCTTGTATGGGATTGGTGGAAACAAAATTGAAGAACTAAGTAATGTTATATAGAAGTGAAACATTATGTGAGAGATTTGTAGTAAAAAATTGATTGAGACTTAAATGACTATTGTACTGTAGGTATGGGAGAAATTGGTGCAGCTATTGGTATTAGATATAGAACATAAGAAATTGAGATTTGCTAGTTAAGTCCTTATGTGATGATTTTGAGCTAAAATAAAAGAGGTTTCAAAAGAACAAAATGTGTCTTTCTACTTGTTTAACTACTAGAAGTTCTTCACCTTAAAGTTTAAAAGAAAACTGTGATGAACTAGTTTTATTTTTCAACCGATGGTTGAAGATGACACATATGTGTTTTAAATACTCACTAACATGTTGTTCTTGACATGTATGTGAATTTCTCTATATTTTTGAATTAAGAGTTGGAAAGAAATTTATGAGTTTGTTAGATTTCTGTATAGAGGAAAGTTGAATTTTTTCCAATCGTGTTTTTCAATTCTTGATTTTAAATTGATACATTTTCAGCATGATTTTGGCCATGATTGCAAAAGAAATCTTGAGTTTGAAAGAGATATGAACTTATGTTTTTGTAAAGGTAAACCTTGAACTTGAAGAGAGTTTTATAACCTCAATAGTTCTGGTTATATTTCCAAATGCTTATTTTGAGAAGTGAACATACAATTCAGGTACAAGGACTGAGAAAGTAGAGTGAACGTATATGAGAGCATGCAGTAAGTGTGATCGGGGATCAAGAATATATTGGTGACTTTGTGAATAGTTTAAGAGTTCAATAACTGTGATGATTGAAATGAGAGACAACTATGGGAATGGTTTAAGCGTTGGATGTATTCTTATAGTGGATTGTGTGATCTACTTGGTATGCCAGGTAGGAATGAGAATTGAGTTGATTGACCTCTTGGGTGGCCAACCCTAAGGTGGTGCGTGCTTCATCACACTTACCTCTATTTGAATGAAAATATTTGTGAAAGTGTTTCGAAATAACCTATGTGTGCATGTGAAATTTTGGGAATCCCCGAAACCTATCGGTTAGTCATTTCGACTCGAGCTGTACGCCAAGCTTAGGCCGAGGAGAAAGGGACGAGCCATAGGGTTATCAATGTGATGTGAAGTGAAGTGATATATGCTCGAGACTTGGCATTTGGACTTGTCTCGAAAAAGAATAATATACAAGTGATGTGATGTGAAGTGATATGATGTGAAGTGATATAATGTGATGGGATGTGATGTGTTCACGTTCCTGTATTTGCATGCTGGTGCAATTATTCTAACTACCATTTCCTTGCTTGATTCTATTTGTATGTGTGATGTGATTTGATGTGTTTCCTTTGAAAACGAATGTACTATTGTGACATACGTGAGTATTCCTTCTTTTGTTATGAAGATATAAAGTATTTTTGACTCCGTTTGGAATTCCATTTACTAATATTTTATTTTCACATTTATCTTAAACGTTGGCCCTCTAAAAGGATCATGGACAGTAGAAGGAGGGGACGAGGCCGTGGGAGAGGGTTTAGACAACCCCAAAATATGGGAGGTGATCGGAGTCAGCGGATGACCAAAATCGTGAGCCTAGGATTGAGGTTGGGGAACAAGTAGCTATTGCCATTAACCGCATGACAGATATCCTAGAGCATATGGTTAACCAACAAGGTCCTGGACTTGCCAATCAACCTATAGGCCCTGAAGATGGTGAGGATAGGGCCTTAGAATTTCAGAAATTTTTCCCACCTAAATTTTCTGGAGGACCTAATCCCGAAATGGCCGAGAAGTGGTTGGAGAGAATAAGTGATATATTCGCAACTCTAAACTATCCCGAGGAAAGGCAAGTGACTTTTGCGGTATTTCAATTTGAGGGAGCCGCCCGATCGTGGTGGAATATGATTAGGGTTAAATGGGAAAGAGACCAAACCCCTAGAACATGGATGAATTTCACTAGAGAGTTTAATGCTAAATTCCTCCCTCCCCTAATCCAAGAGAAGAGAGAAGATGAATTTATTAAGTGTCGACAAGGAACACTAAGTGTCGCGGAGTATGAGGCATTGTTCACAAAATTATCTAGATTCACCGAAGTTGGTGGCAACCGAACAAAGGAGAATAAGGAGATTTGTACAGGGGTTAAATGTGGAAATTCAAGAAAGCTTAGCAGCCCAAATTAACAACTTTAGTGATGCAATCGAGAAGGCCCAAAGAATTGAAAGTGCAAGGCTCAAGTGAGGGTTTTCAAGCAAGAAAAGGAATGCTCTAGTAGTAGCCGTGAACCCGTGGACACGAATGCTCCACCCCCCAAGCTTAGTAGAGAAATAAGTGAAGTGAACACCTGGAGCGTGAGGAGCTATGACAAGAGGGGCATTCTCGGTGGGTCACTAAGTGGAAAGGGACAATCAAGAAGTGTCCCGCAAAAAGCATTAACTCCTTTGCGATTTTTGTGGAAGACTAAATCATCTGGAGGATAGGTGTTGGAGGAAACAAGGAAATGTTTGCAATGTGGAAGTAGTGAGCATCGGGTAGCTACATGCCCCAAGGCCCAAGAGAGAAATGGAAGCCGAAGGACAGGCCAAACTCCAGTCAGGCTAGTGCTGTGGGAAAACGATCGAAGGTTCCATCTAGGGTTTATGCTATTGACCAACAACGGGTTTCTGACCTCCCTGCGGTCGTTGAAGGTATAACTTCCATCTTTTATCGACTAGCTAAAGTATTGATTCATTCAGCCATTACATTCATTATGAATATTGCCTTATGGGTGGTGCTGACCTAAAACCTGTGAGATTGCCCTATAATTTGGAGATTGGAACATTTTCTGGGAACCGGAGTTTGATTACTAACTTAGTACGTAAGGAGTGTGAATTTTGGTGGAGGGCAAAAGTTGGTAATAGGAAAAGTGAGTTGGATATTAAGGATTGAATGAGAAAATGGTGAAGAAGAAGTATCTAGAACTATCTGTATATAAAATGTGAATTTCGAGGACGAAATTCCTTTAAGGAGGGAAGGATGTGAGGGCCCCAAAATTCAGATTTTATTTTAAAAATGCATAATATTATTTATATTATGTTTATTTATTGAAATATGAGTGAATATATGTTTAAAGTGAATATTTTCCAATTTAGAGAATTTTAAACGAATTATTTGCCGGTGTGCGGTTTTGGCCGAATTAAGCGTTTAATTTTCTACCGGAGCATGATTAGTGACTTTAAGTTGAAATTAAGCATAAGTAATGATATTTTAGAAATATTAATAAGTTTGGACAGTGTTGGAATGGAGTAGAACAGTGTAAGTTAGACTGCCGCGCGTGACGCGCAACGTGACATAAAGTGCCCAAAAAGCACTTTTTCCTTAAAATAGGGAAATGGCACTTTTTGTCCCCTTTAAGACTTGACTTTTGGTCTCTTGAAGCTTCATTTTTCCAGCTGCAATTTGGGCTTAGAGAGAGAGAGAGCAGCCGGCCATAGAGAGAGAAAAGAGAGAGATTTGTCTTCTTAGTTTTCTTCTTCTTCTTCCTTGCTTCCAACAAGCTTCAAGCATCCTTAATCACCATAATCTTCTCCACTTCTTGCAGCCGAGAGAGAGGGATAGGAGAGAGAGAGCTGGTCCGGTTTCTTGGAGAAAGAAAAGAGCCGACTGAAGAGAGAGAAAGAGGGGTGCCATCCGAAAGTTTGGAAGAGAAAAAGAAAGAGAAAAGTGAAGAAATAAAGTTTGTTTGAGTGGTGGGTTGCTTGATCGTGAGCTTGGAGTTGTAGATCACCGTCAAAGTTCGAAGATCTTGGATAAAGATCGAAGCTTTCATGGTTGTTGAGCTTGGAAGGGGCCAAGTTTGAGAAGATATCACAAAGCCTCGGTGGATCTTGTCGGATCTTGTCAGATCTAGTCGGATCTTGTCAGATCTAATTAGATCTGAAGGTATAAAGATTGAACCTTGTAGATATAGCTTTATTAGTGTTAAATAGCTTAGATCTATGGTTGATTTTGGTAAAATGATCTCATCTGAAAAGATGAAGTTGGGCTCTTGAATTCCCAATCTAGGTAGCGGACTTGAGGTGGCCTCTAGGTAGCGGACTTGAGGACCTGATTGTGGCTTTGTATGACATTTGTGAAATGTATCATGTTGTGGTTAGAGTAGGATTTTGTTGTTGGAAATTGTGATAGAAAAATGTATGAGATGGCCAAATCCATACATTGGTGATGTTAATGGTGTATTTCAAATCTTGTAATTGTTCTTAATGAATGTCTCCTAAGAAACTACATGTCACGCTTTGTGAGTATATGACTTTTAAAGGATAAAAGTGAAGTTTCTCGTGAGTTTTTGAATGGAAAATGTCATTTAAATGAATTTGACGGATTTACCGTCTTGTGACCAAATCTTATGATTTGAGAAATAAAGATATGGTTTGAAGTGTTTTCAAGTTATATTAAAGTACTATCAAAGAGTGAGTGTTGAGTTTGTGTTAAAAGTGATTTTGAGGTGATAAACCTCACGTAAGTGTTTTATTAAAGAAAATGTGAAAATAGTGCTTGGAAGAATACATCATGATGTGTCATACTTGAAATGAGATAGTGATTTTCCAAAGATCCATTTGAAACATTGTATTTGAATGATTAAGTGATTTTCAAATAGGTATTTGAAATACGATGTCATATGAAGTGAAAATCTTTCCTCGAGAGGATTTTGGGAAAATGTTGATTGAAACTATAAAAGTGAAAACAAATTATTTTAGTGAATGAGAGATGAAGTGAATCTCAACCATTGTTTTAAATTATTTTAGGAAGTGCACAAGGAAGTGATTTTGACCCCACGTGGAAGCGAACCTTATTACTTTGGTGAGTTTCCATACTTGTTATGTGATTATGTGAAAATGATTGCAACCTGTTTAGTGAAGTGATTTTGAAGTGAAGCATAGTTTTCAAACCCTCGAATGGGGTAGTGAGTTTCTGTATGTAAAGTGTTTATGTGAAAATGATTGAATTGTGTTGGTCAAATGATTTGACAAATTTTGATTTTAAATCGATAAGGGGTAGGGTGTATTTCATCGCACTTACCTTTATTTGAAATAAAAGTATTGTGAAAGTGTTTGGCGTTGTCCTATATGTGTGAGAGTTCTAACTCTCTTTAAATGAAAATCTCGTCATGGTTTGTAAATGAATGATTTGTTGAAGTGATTTGCTAGTGTTTACAAAGAAATGATCTACCACTATTTCCAAGTAAAATGCTTTTACCAGTGAAATAACTTGTGAAGGATCTGTCAGTGTTTCGACTCCCTTTCTAAAGGAATGATTTATTGAAGTGATTGACTATTATTTCCGAGTGAAATGCTCTATAAGTGAAATAGTGATTGAAGAGAATGTGATGTCGATGGGCAATGTCCCTCGACTAGTTTCAATGAACTAATGTGACGTCAATGGGCTAAGTCCCCGACTAGTCTACTTTGTTGGGCGAGTCCCTCAAGTAGTTCACGAAGTGATGTGGCGTCGTTAAATCCCCGACTAGTTTCAAGTAAAGTAATGTGACGCGTCGTTGAAGTCCCTCGACTAGTTTCAAGTGAAGTATTGTGACGCGTCGTTGGAGTCCCTCGACTAGTATGCGACGTCGTAGGGTGAATACCCTCGACTAGTTTCAATGAAATAAAGTGACGTCGTAGGGTGAATACCCTCGACTAGTTTGATGTCTTGCAAATCCCTTGACTAGTCTACTTTGATGGGCAATGTTCCTCAAGTAATTATGCAGTGATATCCATTGAAGTGTTTATGCACTTGATCTAAATTGTATACTTGAAATATGGTTTGAACTGCTTTTCGTGAATTGTAAGCATTTTGGAACTCTTGGGCTTTTAGCTCACTCTTTCCAAATTGTTTTCTTTAACGGGACCGAAAACCCAAGTGAAGGAGCCAACCTTTAGAGTTAGGGTTTGCTTTTGTATTGATGTGACAAACGTGGAATGTGATTCCGAGAGCTTTTGTATTATGAGAATTTGAACGTTTGATAAGTATTTTATGTAATTTGGAGATTGTAAGGATGGTGTAATGTGATTGTAAGCTATTGTTGAGTTTAGATTTGAGATTTGAATGTTAGTTTAATGTTTTAGCGATATTTATGTGAGTGAGTCCTGGCGAGAGCTAGGCAGGCGGTCCACGGATACCTTAGGGTACGCCCTAGGGAGAAGTGGGGCTGTCACACTCCTCACCCAAGTTCAATCTCAAGCCAAGATTAATGGAGGTTGTAGGTGGTTTAAGAAGGCAATTTGGTAGAAAAAATTTGATGAAATTTCAAGGGAAGAGGGGGAGGGGAGTTCGGGCAAGAGGAAGAGAGGAAGAGAGGGGTTTTTGTGCAATTTTGAAGGAATTAAATGAGAAGAGAAAGACAAGACATAAAGCTTGTCTTATGCCTCAAAGTCAAACATGGAATAGTAAGCTTAGTTAACAAGTTTGAAGGGAAATTAATTATCTCACTTAGCTAGGGAATAGGGAGTTAATCTTGGTTAGGAGGGAGAGATGGAAATGAATAAAATTGAAGTGATTTGGAGTGAATTAAGTGGAAGAAACAATGGTTAATTAAGATTCTAGTCCGAGAAGATTAATTCAACTTAAACTAAGATTTCAAATCCCCAATGATAATCACTCTTTTTAATTCACCTCTAGTCACTAGATTACATTTCTAACCTTCGGGTGATCATCCTTACACTCCAGCGCCACTTCACTCATTGCCCGAATTTCTACCTCCAAAAACATGTCCATATTCGTTTTTCACAATTAAGTGACAGAAAAATCAATTTGATGTTTAAAAATAGTTTTTAAAATAAAAGGAGGTAATGTATGGTGTAAATGCAATTATAATGATTTAAAACAATTATAACAAATATTCAGAGAAAATAAATAATTAATTAAATAAATAGGTCAAATAAAAATAAAATTTTCGGGTCCTCACAGAATGAAATCATAGAAAATTTGAAATTGGAGCCTACATAAAAAGAAGTTACATATTGTGTAGCACTTGGCATTATAAAAGAAAATGAGAATCATGAAATATATCGGTTGATGAATGTCGGTGAAGAAATGATTGGTCGAAATGGAAAGATGCGATCCAATTTGAATTGGATTCATCAGCTAAAAGAAAATATTTGGACCAGTAGTCCAAACACCTGAAGATGTTAAGAAAAGTATTTGGATCTGCAGTCCAAACACCTGAAGGTATTAAGCCTATAGTTTTTTGTAAAGACCTGAAATTGATTATAATGAGACATATTCTCCTATAATGGATGGAATTACATTCAGATACCTTGTGAGTCTAGCAGTGTATGAAAAACTTGATATGCATCTGATAGACGTGGTCACTGCTTATCAGTATGGAACATTGGATAATGATATATACATGAAAATCCCTGAAGGATTTAGCATGCTTGAAGCATGTAAATCAAGTTCTAAAGAAACTTATTCCATCAAATTGCAAAGGTCTTTGTATGAACTCAAACAATCTGGACGTATATGGTATAATTATCTTAGTGAGTGTTTACTCAAGAAAGGTTATGCCAATGACCCAATATATCTATATATTTTTATAAAGAAAGATGGGTCTAATTTTGTAATCATTGCTGTATATGTTGATGATCTTAATTTGATTGGAACTCCTAAAGAGCTCCAAAAGGCAGTTGAATATTTGAAATGAGAATTTGAGATCAAAGATTTTGGAAAACCAAATTTTGCCTTGATTTACAAGTTGAACATTTGGGAAATGAAATTTTTGTTCACTAAACTGCTTATACCCAGAAGGTATTAAAGCGGTTCTATATGGATAAAGCACATTGTTGAATACCCCAATGGTCATTCGGTCACTTGACCCTGTTAAGAATCCTTTTAGACCAAAAGAGGAAGATAAAGAAAATACTTGGTCCTGAATTACCATATTTTAGTGCTATTGGTGCACTAATGTATCTTACTAATTGTACAAGACCAGATATATCATTTGCTATCTTGCTAATTGTACAAGATCAGATATATGATTTGCTGTGAATCTATTAGCGAGATTTAACTCATCTCCTACAAAGCGACATTGGAATGGTATTAAACATATTTTTTGTTATCTCCAAGGAACAGTTGATTTTGACCTATTTCATTTCAATAAATCTCGACATGAATTGCTTGGCTATGCTGATACTGGGTATCTATCTGATCCACATAAAGCAACATCTCAAACTGGATATATATTCACATGTGGTGGTATAGCCATTTCATGAAGATCTACAAAGCAGTCAATGACTGCCACTTCTTCGAATCGTGCTGAAGTGTTAGCAATTCACGAGGTTAGTCGAGAATGTGTTTGTGAGGGCCTCAAAATTTATTTTAAATATTGTTAGTATCTATTATTTTAAATAATGATATTATTGTTATTAATTCATTCAATTCTTTTAAAATTACATTTAAACGAATTTTTAGAAAATTTAAATGAAAATTCAATTTATTTATTTATTTATTTGTTTAATTTATTTCATTTTGAGAAAAACTTAATTTAGCTCTATATTAATTTTTCAGGTAGATTTTCAACATTCCATTCATCTTATTTTAAAATTTTCTCTTTTTGTATCAATTATACAGAAAATGAGAAAAACACGTTTTTCGAGGTGGAAATTCGGGCAACGAGTTAAGTTGTACTGAAATGTAAGGATGATCACCCGTAAGTTAGAAATGTTATTCAGTGATTAGAGGTGAATTAAAAAGAGTGATTATAATTAGGGGTTTGAAATTATAGTTTAAGTTGAATTAACCTCATTGGATTAGAATTTTAATTAGCCATTGCTTTCTCCACATAATTCACCCTAATTCACTTCCATTTTATTCCATTTCTTTTCCCTCTCCTAATCGCGATTTACTCCTTAATCTCAAGCCAAAAGAGCCAATTAATTTTCCCTCCAAATGGCTAATTAAGTTCACTATTCAAGGGTGGACTTTTGGGGTTGTAAGGCAAGACTTGTGTCTTGTCTTTCTTTATCCATTTTAATTCTCCAAAATTGTTCAAAATCCTCTCATCTTCTCTCTCTCCTCACCCGAACTGCTCTCCTCCTCTTTCTCTAGTTTTTCCATAAAAAATTTCTTCCATTTTCTTCCCTAAAAACTCAACTAATCTTGCTCTAAGTAGAGCTTGATCTTGGGGCTTTGACAAGGAGCTTGAGGAAGAGGATTTTGTGGGCTCAAGCTTGCATTTTTCTTGGTATTTTGCTAACCTATGAAGAGGTAACATTCTACCAACTTCACCCTTGTCCATTTTCTTCAAATTCCAAGCATGAAAAGTTAGGTTTGGGTGGTTGATAGGTTCATAGAACCTTGATGGATGATGATTATGATGGTTGAAGTGTTAAGCTTTATTATTGTGTAATTTGATGATTATGGAAAGTTTGTGGGCTCTTGGAATTCCCACTAAATGTGTGCAATTGTTTGCTAGATGGTTAAATGATATTATATAAGTGCATTATGCTTAATTTTGGTTGCTAAAAGTTGGAAGAAAACCTCAAGGAAAATTCGGAGGAGGAAAGGAAGAAAATGAAGGAGAAAAATTCTATTTTTCTTTTAATCTGTGGGCTGTGATTTTGGCAAGTTTAAAGGTTAATTGGGAGGCTTAAATATGAGGGTTAAGTTGTTAATTTGGCCCGCACAATTCTCTTCAAAGGTTAAGCATTGATGATGGTTAGTTGAAACAAGGAAAAACTGGAAAATCAAGAGGACATGCTGTCCAATTTTTGAGGCTATTTTAGTGCTAAATTTTGAGCTAAACTTGTACCATTTTTGATCATCATTAGACTTATGAAGGTTAATACTAGTTTAGGTCCGAATTTGAGGCCAATCGGAAGTGGTTTAGATGTATTAAAAATGAGGATAAGAAAAGGAAGTAAAATTTGCAGGTTGGAGCAAACGCAAACCAGTCCAGTTTGGATGCATAGAAAACTGCCTTCCCAATCGAATTCTAAGTTGAATTTTGGTATGAATCTAGTTGATATATGGAAGTATTAGTGTACTAAATTTTGGTGATTTTTGAAGTAGAATTCGTCACTCAAACATAGCCTAGAAATATGCCCCGCAAAACTGGAAAACAGAAATTTCAGATTTGTGAACTTGCCCTGTTTGAACTGCTTTAATTTCTTACTCAAGTTTCAGAATAGAGTTCCGTCAGTGGCGTTTGAAACTTCTTACATAGTTATATAAACCGTGAAAATTTGAGAGGCCAATTCCTTTTCTGTAATTTTTGGTAAATTTTCAAAGTGGTCTGGTCGGACAGCCTGCTATGTCCTGTTTTATTACTGTAGCAGTTCGTTAAATTAAAATCTGGGCTAATTTTGTCCAGAATTTTAACTGGGTGCCTTCTACAAAGTTTTATAACTTTAAAAGAGGTTTCCAACGGTACTGAGTTTGCAAAATTTGGACTTGTATAACTCAAGTTACGATTTTTCAAAGATTTCAGCTCAAAATGGAATTTCATTGAACTTGACTTGAGTCTCATTAAGACATTTTTAAAGATATCTATCAAATATTTCTTTAGTGATTTGAATTGAAATACTCGTATTTGTCTCAGGTGATCGAGAAGATCCTGGAGAACTCGATTGATCTTGCGTGCTTTTGCCTTAGACTCTTGACTTCGGTGAGTGTCATGTGCATGAATTGTTGAATTACCTGACATGTTTATTTTAATATGAACTATTGAGGCGAGAGTGTACCTTACCGCACTCGTCCTCCCTTACGTGACTTGCATGTACATGACTGTTACTTGACTTGACTGGAACTGAATGTCGATTGGAATAATCCATCGATTTAAAAGTTATAAATGGGGACGCCCAAACCTCTTGGGGATCCTTGGGACCCGAGCCGGCAAGGGCTTGGTCGGGAAGCTTGGTGAACCTTAGGTACTGTTCTTTGAGCTTGACATATTGGAGAGGTCTTGTTCGGTATTACTCGATGTAGCTTTACCCTTTTACTTACCTGCTTGGTTTCGGGCCCGAGAGGGTAAACTATTGGACGGAGGTTGTACCAAGTGGAGATTCTACGGACTTTACCTTTGCTAAGTTGACGGAGAGTTAACGTTTGGGATGGAATGGACTCAAGCTAACTGGTGGAAATTGGCTCCCAGAGCCACGTATCCTTACATCGTGTATTTTTCCTATATGAACTGCTCACGGTGCTTGTGCAAATTCACTGTAGATAGAGAGGCTCGAAGAGGGTTCTCCGAACCCAACTCCAAGACTCTTGTCTAATGTGAGTCCTCGAGTAGTGATTCCTTGAGAATACGATCTCCTGGTAAAAATTGCAATAGTACAAGTGAATGTTTGATTTACACGCTTTTGTATCTGAATTTACTGGCTTTCTTACTTGCTTGATTGCGTGCTTGCATGTTTCTCCTTGGCCTCACCGTTAGCTCACCCTTGTTTTCCCAGTTCTGGAGTGGGAACATAGATCGAGGATCTAGTTACTTTGGTAGGATTTTCATAATTTTGTATAGGCTTAATATTAAATTGCAAAGTGAAAGATTTATTGTACCTGAAATTGATGTTATCGGAATTTTAATAGACATTATTGAGGATTTATTTTTGTAAGTTAAACTATCATATATTGTTGGACCTCAATTAAGGATTATAAGAATAAATGCTTGTATTATTATTTTAGAGATCTTGAAGTGTGATTATTTGAAATCTATAATGTGATTGAGGGTTTGTAGTGAGTCCTGGCGAGAGCTGGGCAGACAGTCCGCTGATACCCTTGGGTTCGCCCTTGGGAGAGGTGGGGCTGTTACAGGTGGTATCAGAGCCTAGGTTAAAGATCTATTTGGGATAATTTAAGGATATCGTTCTCGAATATAGAGTTGAGATAGCCAGACGTATGTCTACGGTTTTGCATCTCTCGAAATAGACGAGTTGTATTGGGATCTCTCAGATAGGTAGATAAGCAAAAGATAGGATTCGAATTCCTGAGTTCATAAGAGTCCTTATATTGGATTTCATAGAGTTGAGCTTTAAATGGTTAGAGCTCCATTGTGATTAAATATTAACCTGGCAATTTTGGTTTTCTTAGCTGGTTAAATTCGGGAGTTAAAGGAGTCTGTGACATGGCGAACTTGGCGGATTCATACGAAGATATAGAGGCTCTTCGAAAGGACTTAGGGTTTTAGACGGAACTTGCTAAATATTGGGAAGGACGATGGGAACAAGAATATAAGGAAAAGACTGAGCTAATAAGCAAGTACGTGGAAATGAAGAAGAAATATGAAGCCATACTAGAGGAGATGCAACATAAATTTGATCTGGTGCACTCAACTACCCAAATTGAATTTCGAGATACCCCTAACACTCAAGTTAGAAATCAAGAGGGAAGCTCTCTCAATGTTAAAGGGAAGCGTAAAGAGATTAACCAAGATGAACATGCTGCTGAAGGTAAAGGAAGGAAACTAAAATCTAGTGGACCTCTTACGTGGCGACTCAGAGCTGCTAAGTGTGATTTCTGTCAAAAACCTCATCCTACAGATGAGTGTTGGAGAAAGATGGGTGCATGTTTAAGGTGTGGAAGCCTCGAACACCTACTAAGGAACTGTCGTAAAACCTAGAGTTATATCTATTCTAGGAGTTTTGAACTCGGCACTTGATGTAATGATTAGTACAACCAAATGTTGATATTGTTTGGTCTTAAATCCACCTAGATGTAGGGTGAAAATTCAGTTGCGAATTAGGCTATGAAGATCTTAGACTTTTGAATGTTTTGTAAATGGATTGGTTGGGGTGAGGCTTGTGAGGCCTATGCTTGTGACTACATGACTATTTGTATTTTATGGCATCTACGTGTAGTATGTTTTGTGACCTTTTTGTAAAAAGAAACCACCAGGGCAATTCTCGTGTTGGTGGGTGCATATTTATTTACTGCTTTCACTGTTGTGTTTTTGTGTGGTAAAATGGTCGGGCAAGCGACATTTTGGTATGTTCTTTTGTATTAAATATGCCACCGTCACGTACTTGATTCTCTCGATATATATATATGTATGAAAGTTGGTCGGTTCTAGGAAATTCTCTTGTTCATTCCAAAAATTTAATTTGCTAACTTGCTTATTCTATTTTGTGTTAATTCATTACATTCCCTTTTATTCTATTTTACCTTGCTCTAGTGTATTTTATTTTATTTTATTTTCACATTTATTTTATGTCTACCTTCTATAAAGATTGTGGACGGTAGACGAGGCCAAAACTAAGATCGAGGTCGAGAACGAGGGTATGGGTCAAGGCACCCAAAGCAGGGGAGAGAATCAAGAGCCGAAGTCTAGGGTTAGTCAATGAGGGTAAAAAGATAATTCGTGGAGTGTATGTTGCCTTTTATTGGAGTTAAAGGGAGTTAAGTGTGAAAAAGGCGAACTAGTGAATAAGATAGATTTCATTAGAGTCGAGCAATGGAAGGGTGGCCATTGGCATCACCTCCGCCACTCATTCTTTACAAAACTTTAATTACACTTCATTCTACCATTTTATTTCGATTTCGCAAGAAAACAACTAGAGAGAGAAAAGAGAGTCTTGCTTCATATTTTATCTTTATTCATCCTTTTATCTTTCGAGAAAATCACCAACACGAAACTCTATTCTCCTCCTTCCTTGTAGCCAGTCCTATAGATATGAGAGAGGCGAGATTTTTCAGCAATTTCCTTCGCCGTTTACTCTTCTCTAGCCTGTTATTCAAGCTCCAAATAGAGAAGAAAGATTTCATCTGTTCTTTCATAAATTTTGCTCTCAGACCATTACCCCGTCCAACCTCACTTGCCACTGATCAAGTTCGAGAGAAAGGTAAATCTTATGACGAACCTTGAAGGTCTACGACTTACCTTGACTAGGGTAAATACTACGATAGTGGGAAGAGCTTGAACTTTTAGACCTATCAGTTTTATGGTTTAAATATAAGTTTTATGGTTTAAATCTAATGATTTATGGCTAGATAAGCCTAGGTTATTGAAGGGATCTCTTGAAAACCGAATACTAGGTTAGATGATTTGAAGATTTTCCCATGCTTGGGGTGTAAACTTGTTGGTGAATTTTGATAGGTAATAGCTTGATATATGTTGATTGTTACGTATTATGGTTATTTCATGAGATTGATGAGTTATAGTTGTGAGATTGAAGTGAGAATCTTGGTGGAATCTTTAGAAATACCCCCCTACTGGACGAATCCGTTCTGCTACCCTTAGCCCTAATTTTCTTACGAATCTTTGGTAAAATATTACTCAATAATTTTTGTTCAATGTTGACTTTTAAATGTGAGTTTAGAAGTTAAAAGGGATAATTTCTTGAACTTCGTTTTGCTAGATATCTCCTCTGGGAGCATTGCACAATTTTAGAAAATTTTGACATCGCGGTGAAAAAAATATATATATATATATAAAATTTTAAATTTGGGTTTTGTATGTTAGATTTGAAACTAGACAAGAACTTTTCAACCTTGTAAACTTTAGAATTTTGCTCAATCTCCATAAGTACCAATAGGTTTTAGAATTCACTAAAATGTCAGACTTGATCTGTTTTTCTACTCGCGAAAGATTATCACTTGAGGTCAAGTTTGTCTATTTACAAATTGAGTTTTTAGAAAATGTCTTTTGAACAGTTGTAGTACTCTGAGTCTATTTTCTAGTGGTATACAACTGGTAATTTTTTTGATTTATGGATATAAAAAGTTAGAATTTTCTGGTTTAAAGAAAAAGTGTTCTTTTAAAACTTTTAACTTTACTTTGAAAATGCCGATTTGATCTAATTTTGAATTCGTAGATGAAAAACGAGGTCTCTTATAGTTTTAAGTCCTCTTTTAAATGATGGTTTTCAAAACTTTAATCTCCTCTTTAGGCATTACAATAGTTGTTTAAGAGTGTGGATCTCCCTTTTCAATTGAGCTCTGTGATGGTTTAAGGGAATTAATTGGAGATAGTCCGTGTGTGGTGGTCATTGAGTGTAATCGCCTTAGGTGCTCAAGGTAACTTCTAAGAAAATTCCAAAACAGAAAAATAAAGGACTTAAGAACTAAGAAAATCTCTTTGGTTAAGATTCTCTGGAAAGTCATGACGTCGAGGAGGCGACTTGGGAAGTGGAAGAAGAAATGCAAGAGTATTCAGAATTATTTGTTTAGCGAGGTGAAAATTTTGAGGAATAAGCAAATTCCTTTATTGAAAATATTGTGGATAAACCAAGGTGACGAGGAAGTAACTTGAGGGTTAGAGGAAGAAATTCGGAGGAAATACCAAGCATTAATCTATAATTCAAGTATGAATTTCGAGGACGAAATTCTTTTAAGGGGGGGGAGAATGTGAGGGCCTCAAAATTTATTTTAAATATTGTTAATATCTATTATTTTACATAATAATATTATTGTTATTAATTCGTTCAATTATTTTGAAATTACATTTAAATGAATTTTTAGAAAATTTAAATGAAAATTCAATTTATTTATTTATTTATTTGTTTAATTTATTTCATTTTGAGAAAAACTTAATTTAGCTCTATATTAATTTTTCAGGTAGATTTTCAACATTCCATTCATCTTATTTTAAAATTTGCTCTTTTTGTATCAATTATACAGAAAATGAGAAAAACACGTTTTTCGAGGTGGAAATTCGGGCAATGAGTTAAGTTGTACTGGAATGTAAGGATGATCACCCGTAAGTTAGAAATGTTATTCAGTGATTAGAGGTGAATTAAAAAGAGTGATTATAATTAGGGGTTTGAAATTATAGTTTAAGTTGAATTAACCTCCTTGGATTAGAATTTTAATTAGCCATTGCTTTCTCCACATAATTCACTAGAGTTTTTTCCCACAAGGTTTTTTCTTAGTAAGGTTTTAACAATGCATATTCTTTGTGTAATAGACATTCAAGAGGGAGTGTTATGAAATAATTATCTTATTGTGGATGTCTATCACATTATCATTATCTTCTAAGTAAGGACGGAGCTGTCACATTCTACGAGACGATAAGGTTATCATGATACGATTATCGAGAAGATGATTATCCTATCTTATTACTTTATGCTTTACGAGAAGATATTATCTCTATCTCTATATCTATCTTATCACTTCACGACTTACGAGAAGATGTCATCTCTATCTTGATAAAAATACAATTGTACTTTGAACTCTTCATATGTTTCCCTATAAATAGGGGTTCACCCTTTATAATTTCATAATGAATTGAAGTTCATTTGATTTTCTCTCTCTACTTTCTCTACTTCTCTCTCTACTTCATATTATTATTAGTTTTATAACGTAAAATTGCTTCTAGCACATGAAAAATTATGGGTTCAACAGGGTCTTAATGACATTATCCGCTGGCAACTAGGACCATCTGTTGATCTAGATAACGAACTTATTTACGCTTATGATGGAGAGCTAAAGTTGGGTTGTCTTCCTTTTGGACGTGAGCACACATTCTTTTTTTTTTTTTTTCCTTTTTCTTTTTTGGTCCAAAAGATGTATCAACATCTTGAACTCGAGCCTTATCCTGCGCGCGCAACATTTCAGCCTAGTACTAAGGCAAAGCGTCACAGGTTTTGAGAAGCAAAACTTTTGTATGATCCACCAAGTTACTATGATGCCCCTAGAGGGTTCTTGACACTTCACCTTCTATAACCAAGAATGTGTACTAGTCGGAGAGCATAACTTTGAATCACGCTTTGTTCTTGTTAATTACCAAATAAAACAAATTAGGACTGCATTTGCTCCTGCATCATTGCTCAATTGTACACTGGTATGCCCCGTTTTTGGTGCAGGATGGATTTCACATCCTAGAGATTTGATAGGCAGTATTATGAGACAACCTTTTATCTGTCCTTTGGATTGTATATTTTAGGCTGAAATCATGGTTAAAGAATTGTCAAAGAAAAAATTCGGACCATCAATCAGGATTAGGGAACATTCTTTCTTTGACAATCCATCCATGCCCCAGAAGCTGAAAGATTCATGGCTCGATGTATATCTTTGTCAAGAGGGGTCACAATGTTGTCAAGTTTCACCAAATACTACAAGAAGTTAGACAGGAGTCCTAAGATTTTCCAAAAATAGCTCTGAAGAATCATACTGTATTCTGATCATTCAAAAATTTCAAAGTCATTCAGGTTCATCATGAGTAAAAATCAAACAAAGAAACTTACTGTTCTCGATCAAAAATCATATAGTCTAGGTAAATATTATTGTTGCAAACCAAATTCTATATTTGAGTAAACATATTTTTGCATGAAAAAAGTGGGTTGGAAGAGTGTGGTAGCAACTCAAAATAAGCCAAAATTAGAAAAAAAAAAAAGGTGAAATAAGCAAGAGGCTTTCTCAAATATTTTTAAAAATTTCCACTTCTTAGTAGTCAAAAATCAATTGTTTTGTTTTAATTTAGGTTTCATTATTTCTTTGACCATATTAAGAGATATTACAATAAAATTTGACCATATTAAGACTAAAACATTAATAGAATGTTCTGGATAAAATACCATATAGTCTAGCTAAATATTATTGCACCAAATCATGTATCTGAATGAAAATATCGTTGCATGAAAAAAGTGGGTTGAAAAAGTGTGGCAGCGACTCAAACTAAGCTAGAATTAGAAAAAAGGGAAGTAAACAAGAGGCTTTCTCAAATATTTTTTTTAATTTTCCACTTCTTAGTAGTTAAAAATCGATTGTTTCCTTTTAACTTGGGTTTCATTATTTCTCTGACCATATTAAGAGATATTCTAATAAAATTTGACCATATTAAGAATAAAACTTTAGGACTATGCTATAGTAATGCGAGTTATGCTAACGCTAGGGAGATAACCTGCAATAGTAAGTTTTTACCGTCTTTAGTGACAAATTCAATTTTTAGTGACTTTTCTAATATTGCAATGGTAAGTTTACAAAGAAATTTAGTAAGTATATCTCTTAAAACAGTAAGTTATAGTCATCAATGAAAATTTACATTTTCAATAAACAAACTTACTTACTTTTAATAAAATTTACCTTTTTTTGAATTCAACTTACTAGTAAGTTTACTAAGAAATTTAATAAGTATATCTCTTAAAACAGTAAGTTATAGTCATCAATGAAAATTTACTTTTTCAACAAATAAATTTACTTACTTTTTAATAAAATTTACCTTTTCTTGAATTCAACTTACTAGTAAGTTTACAAAGAAATTTAATAAGTATATCTCTTAAAACAGTAAGTTATAGTCATCAATGAAAATTTACTTTTTCAACAAATAAATTTACTTACTTTTTAGTAAAATTTACCTTTTTTTTGAATTCAACTTACCAATAAGTTTATTAAGAAATTTAGTAAGTATATCTCATAAAGCAGTAAACTGCAACCATTAATGAAAATTTACGTTTTCAATAAAAAAATTTACTTATTCTTTAATAAAATTTACCTTTTTTTGAATTCAACTTACTAATAAGTTTACTAAGAAATTTAGTAAGTATATCCCATAAAGCAGTAAGCTATAACCATTAATGAAAATTTACGTTTTCAACAAACAAATTTACTTTTTTTAAAAAATAAAATTTACCATTTTTTGAATTCAACTTACTAGTTAATATACTATGTAAAAAGGTAAATTTTGTCTATTTCTTAAATTCTTGATCATTTGGGACTCTTACTGTAAGTACCGATCCCAACATTAATAAATCCATCTCGAATGGCAAATTACTAATTTTTAAGTTCAAACTAAAATACAATTGCCCCCTCAACCTATTTGTCTGATTGATTGACCACTCCAAAGTGGAATTGATTCATGATCTCCTAATGGGTTGCGATTGAGAGAATTCCCTGAAAGATATTAAAAAAAAAAATTGTACTATTATCAATTGCTTTCGGTACTAGGAGATGGAGATTGAGGTATGCATACAATTTGAAATAAAATCTGAAATTTGTTGACTATTTACATTAATTTGATGATTATGGTTTGGAAATCGACATAGTGCATGCGTTGTGTAAACATTGCATAAAACTTGTACCGTATGCATAATTTTCACTGGAGATTTCTGAAAGTTACGCAACTTAATATATAGATGAATTTACTATAATTTTCAAAGATTATGCTACATTAATATAATTTCAACTTTATACGTACAATCTTGATAATCAATTTATTAAAATTTTATCAATTTATTGTATTCATATGGATTAACTTATAGAAATTGTGATGAATAAACAACTACCATTATATATATAACTCAATTCGGGATGATTTATTATTATTGTATATCAATCTTTCAATCTTTTCAAAAATTAAAAAATAATTCAAAATTTATAATCAAACAAATTTTATTACACATTTTATAAGGTCATGTGAATAGTAATTTTTTTTATAGTATTCTTGGAATTATTTCAATTAAATTTCCTAATGCTAGTTTCATATAAGTTTTTAAAGTAAATTAGTAAATTTATAGTAGTAAATTTGGGTCACTAGTCAAATTTACCATGTTATCATAAAATTTACTATGATTCTATAGAAATTTATTAGTAGTTGAATTAAACTTACTCTCTAAAAACTAACTTTGGGATATAAAGTTCTAATTCATTTATTCCATGAAAAAAAATAACTTTCATATATATTCTGATTTAATATTTTAGACATAAAAGTTACTAATTTATTAAGTTAAATTTCAATCATTAATAAAAAAATTTAGCACTATTTCAAGTAAACTTCCTAATAGTAGTTTCATATAAGTCTTTAAAGTAAAATAGTAAATTTTTACCACAAACTAGCAAGTTTTGATCAGTAATCAAATTTACTATGTTATTATATAGTTTACTATTATTTAAACTAAACTTACTCTTATAAGTTTTTAAAGTAAAATAGTAAATTAATACCACAAACAAGTAAATTTTGATCATTAATCAAATTTACTATGTTATCATAAAATTTACTAATATTGTATAAAAATTTACTATTACTTCAACTAAACTTACTCTTTAAAAGTAAGTTTGAGATGTAAAATAGTAATTTATTTTCAAAAAAAGATCATTTTCATATTATTTCTTATTTACCTTTTGAGATATAAAAGTTACTAATTTATTAAGTTAACTTATTCTTTTACGTGCAAAACTTACTACTCTTAAAAAGTAAGTTTAAGATGTAAAATAGTAATTTATGTTCAAAAAAATGTAAGTTTCATATAATTTTTACGATTTACCTTTTGAGACATAAAAGTAACTAATTTATTGATTTAACTTACTATTTTAGATGCAAAACTTACTTATCTTTAAAAGTAAGTTTCAGATATAAAATAGTAATTTATTTTCAAAAAAAAGTAAGTTTTATCCAATTTATCTTTTGAGACATCAAAGTTACTGATTTATTCAACTAGCTTACTCTTTTAGATGCAAAACTTACTTCTCATTAAAAGTAAGTTTGAGATTTAAAATAGTAATTTATTTTCAAGAAAAGGTAAGTTTCATATTATTTCCAATTTACCTTTTGAGACATAAAAGTTACTAATTTATTAAATTAACTTACTCTTTTTGATGCAAAACTTACTTCCAAATTTTTAGGCTAATTTTTAGGTATTATCTTATCTAAATGACCGGTCTTCCAAATTTTTAGGCATTATCTTATCTAAATGACCGGTCTAACAGGTAACCAAATGATCACTAAAAGTGTTTTACCTGTAATATCAGGTAAATTTTGTTTCGTTACTATAACTATCTTACTTGAGTATCTTCCAAAACTTTAATATAGTGTTCTGGATAAAATATCATGTAGTCCAGCTAAACATTGTTGTTGTACCGAATTGTACATTTCAATGAAAGTATTGTTGCATGAAAAAAGTGGGTTGAAAGCCGAGGCGGATTTACATTGGGGGCAGTGGGAGCAGTTGCCCCCACTGAACCCACAAAAAAGTTTAGCATATATGTAAAAATTAAGAAATTTGCCCCAATATTAAGATAATATATACCTACTTGCCCCCACTATTTTTACATCCTACCAAAATCCTTAATACATATATACATACATACATGTGCATGTGTGTGTATAAATTAATAACCATGTATTCTCACATTTAGAGATTATTGCTTACTGTCCTTCAAGAAAATATTTAGGTGACATCCTAACTCAACAAATTTATAGACAAATAACTAAATATTTCACTTCTTACTCTTGATCAAAACACCAATAGAAACTCAATTTTATCTGTATACTCTTTTGTTTCTTGTTTCTCAATATGTTATCAATGCACAAACCCATTTAAAAAGTATTGTTAAGTTTTTGGCTATAGATTGAAACTCACAAAAATTAATTTTTCTTCATTTCACATTTGCAAGAAAAAAAAAGTTAATTATGTACATAATTCTTAAATTATATTTTTTATTATTTGTTAAACATCTACATTTTAGTTCTTGGACACAGTTATGTTTATACATTATATTTGCCCCCACTAAGTTATATTTCTAACTCCACCCCTGGTTGAAAGAGTGCAGTTGCTACTCCAAAATAAGCCAAAATTAGAAAAAAAGGGAAGTAGGCAAGAGGCTTTCTCAAATATTTCTTTAATTTTCCATTCCTAGTAGCTAAAAATCGATTGTTTCCTTTTAATATGGGTTTCATTATGTCTTTTACCATATTAAGAGATATTCTAATAAATGTTGACCATATTAAGAATAAAACTAGGTTGAAAGAAAAAAGGGAAGTAAGCAGGAGGGTTTCTCAAATATTTTTTTTAATTTTCCATTCTTAGTAGTTAAAAATTGATTGTTTCCTTTTAATATTGTTTTCATTATTTCTTTTACCATTTTAAGAGATATTCTAATAAATGTTGACCATATTAAGAATAAAACTTTAATACTACGTTCTCGATAAAACACCATATGGTCTAGCTAAATATTATTGTTGCACACCAAATTATATATTTGAATAAAAATATTGTTGCATGGAAAAAGTGGGTCAGATGTTGTGGTAGAGACTTAAAATAAGCCAAAATTAGGCGGGGGGAAGAAGTAAGCAAGAGGCATTCTGAAATATATATTTTTTAAAATTTCCACTTCTTAGTAGTTAAAAATTGATTATTTCCTTTTAATTTGGGTTTCATTATTTCTATGACCATATTAAGAGATATTCTAATAAATTTTTGGTTATTCAAGAGTTAAATTGCATTCTTGTGAAACGTACAAAATTATTTTCTGTAATTTGAATAGTTCTCACAGGAGGTAAATGTAGTTCTCTGTAGAGGATGGTTTTATCATTTCCTTACGTTTATTAGCTCGGTTTGCATGCCATCAATCGTAAGGAGGTAATTTTGATTTATTCAAACCACAGGGTTGGTTTGTTGATTTGATCAAACCTTAGGGGAAGTAGACGTAATTAAACCTAACGTCAACATAAACTAGACTATTAACTTTTGGCATAGACTTAGAGAACCCAATACCTGAATTTTGCTCTTCCCTACCACTGAAATGAGACCCCCCCCCACCCCTCTTCTTTTTTTATTGGGTAGGACCGAAATAAGACTGGTTGGACTTATATGGATATATCTCAAACATGGAAAGTGGTGAATATTTTTTAATCATTGGATATTAAAATTTGAGAATATTTAGTGAGATATTTTGAATTAAAAGGATGGCTAGTCTCTCTTTGGTGTCATTTCCTCCGGTTCATATTTCTTTTTCAGCATCGTCTCTCTGAGCCTAAACATAGAAAAGGTACAAAATTTGGTTTCCTTCTCTATTTGATTACATGTCTCATTCGATTCTCTGTATGTCTTTCCCTTATTTTTTCTTGCTGCTAAAGATGGATTTACCCACTGATGTAAACTTAACTAGTATTTTAATCTTTAGTGGTCATTCTTCTGTAAAACAAAAATAGGGATATGGTCTAGAATGGAAAGCTATACAGAGAGATCTTCAGATGTGAACTGGTGTTTCATTTTCTTGATAAAAAAAAAAAGAAGGGAAAAAAGTTCAAAACGAAAGCTTATAACTTTGTTAGTGATTCAAACTCGAAATGCAATTCATTTCAAGTTCAATTTTGTTTTTTGCTATATGCGTTACTTATTCAAGTTAGTCGTGGGATAACATTTATATGATACTAGATAGGTGCACGTGCATTGCACGTGTAATTTTATGGATGAATATCTCATTAGTAATAAATGAATGCTTTGTAATATATGAATATAAGGGAAAGTAATGGTTGAATATTTCACAGAGGAAGTAATAATTTGTGATCATGTCATAGTGTCAATGTTTGTTCTTCAAAGAATTAAACACACAACATTATGAAAATGAATCTAGCAATTGCCAGTGTCTAGTTCTTTTCTTTTTTTATCTTTTCCTGAGAGTTTTGTCATGGATTGTATTTCTTCTGATTGTTGAGTTCTTGAGATATTGAGATAATTTTGTATCATCTTCCATGATCGACACTTCATCCTCATTGTCCTCTATAGTGTTTGTCTTTCTTTTTGTTGAAGGTTTAGCTTTCTTCTTTGTCTTCATGTTGATGGTACTTTCTTCAGTCTTTGTAATTGATTTTTGATCAACCTATTCAATAGTTTCTACAACAACTGATAATTGGCCATTATGTATTTTTGCCTTTTGGTCTAAGTTGATGAGAAACTTATACTCTTTTGTGCTTATTGTCTCTAGCTTGTCAATGAAATTTGATGTGCCAGTGTCTTGCCATTTAAAATAGCAAAAACTGGTCTAAGACATCATGTGTATTGACTATTGATATGGATATTAATTATTTTTATACCTGTTTAATTGAGTCAATGTAATCTTCCACAGGGCATCCAATGTAAAATGCTGCCACATCCTCGAACAATGTAAATTTGCCGTGTATTCATCTTGGACAACAATTAAATCAAAAAATATTTGTTTCATATGTGTATGTGTCATTAGATTTTTGTTAAAGAACTTGAAATTTGAAAAAATTATTTTTTATTGTGTCACAAGAAAATGTTACCTAGGAACTGATGTGACATTTGCAAAATTGAGGCATTGTACATTATCTTCTATTTTAACCACTGATCTGGTGCATTGCTGACATGCATCATACCACGGTCTTGATTTATTCTCACCAAGTCCACAGTTGCTTTGAAATAATAATTCATATTTTGCGGGTGCATAGATTTAGGTGTTTGTGTATTAAATCAGAATTGATAATGAAATATCTGTTTACCTCCTCTAGTGTTTCTCTTTTCTCTATGATGTCATGGAGGGCAACTTCTATGGTTTGTTAAATTTGCTTTTTCATTGAAAGCTCTTCCAAGTTTTTTGCCTCTGGTGAGCTCTTCAACCTATGGGAGAAATGATATGATAAGTTTAAAATCTTTAGTTTATGTATTCTTGTATACATAATTTTGGCTTACCAATTTTTCAAATCTTTTGCTTCTTTTGCATATGGGATTGATATCCAGTGTTGTAACATGAGTGATTTGTAAATCATCCTTTCCTATATAAGAAAATAAGGGTCTATATGGATGTATGAATCACTTAGGTTGATTTTGTTTCTTGTATTGATGTACGATTTGTACCTTGGTACACATTTTTCGTAAAGTCTTGAGAAGGGAAAGATGGGTCTTTCATGAACTTGGTTTTGTAGTATACTTCCTTCATTAATTGCCAGATCATCCCACATAGTTATGGTAGATGTTTCCAGACTGAAAATAAAATAAAACTTTTGTAACATAAATGTAAGGTATAACATAATTGCTGAAGGATTAAATAATTAGTTAATGTGCTAGAACTTACTTTTCATTCATAATGATTAGAGCTTGTCTGTAGGTAATTTGTTCGGGCCGCCTTTTCTTCTGATAGCATGATTTCACTTTGTATACAAAACCTAAAATATCTGCGTATATACATACACTTTTAGTACAAAATATTTATATTAAAAAAAAACTTGAATACTTGAATTGTATAAATCACATATTGGTGCTTCCATTTGCAACTGAGAAATGCTTTGTTACTGTATGAAGTTGTAGACAACATTGAGTTTGCTTATATCTTCTTTTGCCTTGGTTATAATTGTCTTTTGCTATAAGTGCAGCTCAAATTTGGGGTAAACATTGATAAATTGCTTGTTTATTAGATTGACGTTAGCATTCTGTATAAGATATGTGTTATTTGGGAAGAATGTAATATCAAATTGCTTGATTCTATCTCTAGATAGTATTCCTTGAATTTTTGTTCCCTGCATAGTTAGGTGTTATTATGGAGGTTAGACGTAATAGCTAATGACTCTAAAATGGGAAGTGAAGTGGGAGATTTGACATAAAGCTACAACTAGTGGGAGAATTGGCTTTGTATTTCTACTTTTTCTAATTAAAGTAAAAGTAAACTGGAGCAACTTGTCCAGTAAATAGAAAATTAGCACCTTTTTAGTCTATATTATGCAATTACCTTTATCTAAAGAACAACGATAGTGAATAGAAAATAAAAATGACGTTTATTGATAATAAAGATGAACTAAGTAAAATTGCAGCTTTGACCATCATTTCAAAACATTAGCTATCAAAATTGCGCTTTTAATTTCATTGTCTCAAAAAATTACAAATAAATACAAATTAAGGTGAAAAACATAGATATGGATAAGGAACTCACACAAAGGTGTTCGGAACTTAGAAATCAAAGAGATGAAAGCGTTAGCAATCGGACCTTGATTTCGCAATTACAATACTTCATTTAAAAAAAGATAAAAAGAAAACATATTATTATCTATATAAAGAGTTTGGCAAGAACACAAGTAATGCGGTGCTAGTATAAGTCGTCACAATGCAGAAACCAACATGTGGGGAAAAAAATGAAGCAAGTTTAATTAACATGTGGCTGATTTGTTACTAAAATGAATACATTCCATCTCGATCAGTTTGTTTAATATAAATGATATAATTATCAATTGTTGTGATAATCACCAATGTGCGTTCGGTTTACATGTTAGACAATTTTCCCTTATATTCAAATGTAAATTACCAATTTGTATTACACATCAAGATCTTGTAAAATTAGAATTCACCAATCAAAATTAGTTGTATGTCCTTTTTACAAAGAGATATGGACATTATGGCACTAATTATCTATGGGAGAATATTAGCCACAAGACATCAATGCCATAATGATCTTCTTGAACTTATGTCCTCCATGCAACAAACAAATTGAGATATTTGATAAGATCATACTGATAGAGATTTGGCTAAACTAACCTGTTAAGTTGGTCGTATGAAGCCGGAGGAATCCGATATAGCAATCTAGCACTCTTTGTGTTTTCTTTTTGTGTGTGCATAGGCAATCAGTACAGAGGATTAATTAGGTCTTTGCATTAGTGTGAGTATTTGTATTTGAATAGAAGAAGATATACAGCTAACAAAGTTTAAGTTGTAACCAAATTCTAAACATCAATATGTAGGCAAATTCTCTTAATTGTCCATGATACCCAATTTTCTTAAGTGTATACTGTTGGCCATATTAGGTTCTCTTAAGTGTATAATGATGGGCATATTAGACAAATCAAAAAGGTAAGAAAAACCCATGGGTAAATCATTCAAGACACTTTTATATATAGTATAGATAACACAAAATTTCCCAGTTGAAAAATCCATGTGATTTTAAAGTAACACTCATTGTAAATAGTTGATGGTAAAACCATACATCTACATCTGCGTTTGTCCGACAGTGAGAGGAGCGCGCCGGGGAGGTGTGTGGAGAGGTTTGAGGGCACTTATCTTTCTGGAAATAGAAAAATGGAAACAAAATTAAAATCTTTGGAAAATTCAGTACAAGTCAGGCTGAGTTTTGGACAGGTACACAATTAATTTACAGCTAATATTCATTAATTAGCTGAAGACAATTTTGTTCTTATTGTGATATTTAGTATTTAGTGCAGCCATGACAATTTTCGATCTCTTAGCACTGTACAATAATTTTCACCTCACTAATGTATTTAATTTTTTGAGCAAATTTGTACTCATTATTTTGGAGCAATTTTGTATTAATTTTCATCTAGGAAAAGTATGTGGCAAAACAATTTAAAAGTAGTTTTTCTTAGAAAAACTCTCTGTCCAAATTAAAGTTACCAATTGCATCTATAGTTCGTAAATTAGTGGTATGTTCTAATGCCAATAAACTGCGTTAAATTCTGTGACAAACTGCATGCTTATTGCCATACACCAATTAACATGTACTATTATCATACCTAAGACTCATAAATTATGAACGTGATTATGTATATTTTGGTTTGCATATTCATTTCTGTTTCATGTTAAGACTGTTGTTCCGGGTACCAACATTTTGTTTTTCCGTGTGATGCCAACCTTGTGGCATCTTATCTGCTGTAACATTTTTAATGCTGATGCTGAAGTGTGCATTTATATTAAATTGAATATGTGTAGTATTTGTTCAATAAGAATGAAGACACCATACCTTATGTTAGTTATCACCTTGACAAATTTTGATCATTTGAAGAAGTAAAAGCCACACAGGAAATGGAGAAGAAACGGGCTGCTGAGAGCGAGGGCATGCAACCCTCAGACAGAAGGTTTGCAGATATGCATTCCGACGTGCTGCTGAAGATTTTTGCTTCTTTCACTGTGATAGATATTATCATGCACATCGCTCCTGTTTGCAAATACTGGGAATCGGTTTGTTCTGAGCTGACAATATGGAAAGGCCTAGATTTGAACATGTTCAGAGGCTACTTTAGATCCAGACGCTTAGCAAGAGCTAATGAACGTGGGTTACTATTCTTCAAGGCTGCTCTAAATCTTGGCGGCCACAAAACGGAAAAACTCAAGTTTGATATTTCACCTGAAATGAGAGATGGGCTCCTGGTCTATGCTGCTAGAAGGTACTTTATTTTTCATTTCTTGTACATTGCTAGTATCTAGGCCTTATTCTTACTTGTTTAACATTTTTTTTGCGACTGATTAAAAATTTTGTGTTTGAAAAGTTAAATACGTGCATTTGTTTCAAATTTTTTATAAACTGGAATGTTGTTTGTCAAAGAATCTACGGAGGGTTACTTCCCACATATAATTGGTTTTTTTTTTTTTTTTTGAAAGCAAGTATAAGCAGAAGCCAAAGTACACAGTGCACTTTGTATTTATTTTATCTTTAAAAAAAAAGGAAAGAAAATCTGTAGCTCCTTGTAGAAGTGAAAAGCAAATTAAAACCCCTATATTATTCCTGTTTTTATGGTAACAAATCTATAGTCTAATGCTAAATAACTGATGTATTTATATTTCTAGAAACTTTTTTACGAGTTTGGCTATAAAATATACTAACACAACATTTCCATAATAGATGCCCCCATCTGAAGCACCTGGTGCTTCCATCTTTACTGTTATTAACGGACCAAGGACCATCAACAGCTTTTGAATTGTGGGAAGCACTCTTGAAACTCTGCACATTTCATTCTATACTCGTCAGCCTTCTGCCGGCATATTTCAAATCATTGGCCAAAACTGCAAGATTTTGACAATGCTCAGGCTTCGTGTGCGCGACCTTGATAATCAAATTTCTTCTGCCATAACCCATGCCTTACCAGGGTTGAAGATCTTCATTGTTCGATGTGACGCTATAGAAAAGGACGCCCTGGAGAATTTACTGGACAGTTTGGCAAACCTTGACGAAATCTACATCTCCATCACTGCCATTGGACTAGCAACAGAACCCTCTGGATTATCCGGAATTCTGGCACGCGTCCAAGATGAATCAGTTGTCCAGAAAGCTTCCAAGCTTCGAGTATTTCATTTTTGCCTAGGACCTTGCACAAAAGTTCTAGGTTAAATTGCCCATGTTAAGTGTTAACTAGCCTATTTTAATCATAGCCTAGTCAATTAATCTATGATACTGCACAATGACTTGTGTAAGAAGTGCGGTGTTTTAACCATGGAATGTTATGCATCCTTGGAAACTTCTTATTACATGTTCTCACATGCTTGCTTTGCATTTCCCCCAACAATATATCTTTGGGTAACTTCATTGTGTTTTACAAGTGTTTCTAAGAATCCTTGCATGAAAACTTCGACATCTTTACAAAAAATTGTCTTAAATTACTTTTTATGCTATTTTTTCTTGGCATATGGACTTAATATTCATAACTATAACATTGCGGTATATACAATAATGATCCGTCTGTCCCATTAATGACACAGTACTTCTCTTTTGGTGTACAAAACTTTTGCCATGTACGACACATGAAGTGCTCTAACGTCTAGCTCCACATTCCATTCAAAGACCCTGTGACATGATTAGACAATATTTGCACATTTAACATATTTTGTTGTACAAGTAAGTTTTTATCAACTATAGATATACAAGCATCTCAATTTATAATTCTTTCTGCAAATGATTGGTCCAGCCCCAACGCCTAGGAAAATGTAGAGCATGGCAAACAATTTGATGGCGCCCTGAAGCCATTACAGCATGAGGCAGCAGTTTTAATAATATTCTTTAGCCAAGTTTCAGCTTTAAATAAATGCTTTGGTTGACTTTTACCAACATAATCCCGAATTCCCTTTCCCTAAGGCCCTTAGGCCATAGCCTAAAGCTTATACATTCAACGGCTTTGTAAATGGCTTAAGTAGCGCATTCGAATTTATATGGCAATTTGGAAGTCAATTTTTGTTAACATATTCAACTTCTGTGCCAATACAAGGCCATCAGACCATAACCCAAAGCTTTTAAAGAGCAAAATGTAGTATTAAATAGCACAATCCACAAACATAATCTCAAATAGACATAATTACTCGTTAAATGTACTTATCTACAATTTCCATGGCGATTTACTATAAGTTGATGTTAACTTACGTGAATAATCTGAGTTTGATCCAATTAAAGCCAAATTCCTTGTGGGTTTCATTGGGAATGTATTGATCCTTGTAGAGGAATAATCAATTGAAAAAATATGGCAAATTGTGATAAGTGTTTATTTTGCATGCTTTTAGTATGTTTAATTATTTAGTTTTTGTGTGTTTTGTTATTTTGAAGGCTAATTAACTAGGATTTCTGGTGAAGTTTTGCATTTTATGGTTTAAATAGAAAAAATGCATTTCTATGGATTAATGTGGTGAAAACTTCATGTTTTTGTAGGATTAATTGCTCAATTATCAAATGAGGTAAAAATGAGAAGATATTTGCAAAGAAGCTTGGACAGAAAGTTGGAAAATTGAATTATCCGAAACCAATACAATTCCAAATTGAAATGAGCAAAATGCAATTCAAATATTGAGGAACTAAATGATCAAAAATTGAAGGATTTAACGCATCAATTTCACGACGAAAATTTGAATTTTGCAATTTTGAGCAGATTCGCGACCCCAAGACGCGAAGTGCCTATTGAAGAAAATGACCAACTCGCTAATCTCTCTCAGAAGAGACAAGGCACCGGATCCGCGATAGGATCCACGAGCCTCTGCCTCGCAGATTCGAGAAAAGGACATGAACAAGTTGCAGCCGAATTCCAGAATTTTCTATCTTATTTCCAGCTCAATTTTCAGATGAATTTCAGCTGCAAATTGCGTGAAGAATCTTGTGAAGTTGAAGAAACAACTCATGGCTAATCCAAAACACAATTTGCATCAACTTTACAACTCATTTGAGATTGGAATTCAATGGATTCAATGCATGAAGACACTTTGAAACCTTTCAAAAAAGAAAGATTCATGAAGACATTTTTCTTGACTTTTGAAACTCAAACTTTTCATGTGTTCACATGAGGAAGTTTTAGAGGTTTATGGAGGATTCGCTCTATAAATAGGGCCTTTGGTAGACATTTGAAAATAGAACTTTAGGAAGGCTAGAATCACTACCGAAAATGTAGTCTTCACTAGTTCATTAGCTTAGATAGTTAGTTGTGTAGTTATAGTATAATTCAAGGATGTTTAACTAAGTTTATACCTTGAGTTATGGATGAACTTTCTATATCTTGTTTGTTATATTTACATGGTTATTTGATGCTATTATTTTGAGCAAGTATTTAGTACTTTGGCTTTTATAATCATGATTAACCGGCCATTAATTGTGATCATCTCAAGGTATTAAGTTTAAATGAAAATGAGAATTTGACACTAGTTCATGAAGTGTTAAACCTAGGAAGTCACTCACAAGTGTAGGGTGCACCTTTGTGGCTTTAGTGATTTATTTCATGTAATTTCATAGAGCAAATGAGCTTGTAGTTAATTCCATAACCACAAGTGTAGGTGTGGTTTAGCTATGAGTATAGTTGATTCATTACGAGAGTATGTTTTACATGCATTAGGAGATTACGCCATGCTTAGCCAAGCTAATAGCGTTAATTCAACCGGTAGCTTCATTTGCAAGAGTAGTAAGGAATTCCATAACTTGAGGAGCTTTTAATTGCTATTTTACTCATTTTATTTCATGTTTGTAGTTTAGATTTACTTGCTTGCTTGTGACAGTCTAAATAATAGAGGAGTTTGAAAATCATCGGTACTTGACATTCTTCCCTGTGGGATCGACACCTAATCTACCCTATACTCGATAAACGATCTGTATACTTGCAGAAAATGGGGTGTTTAGGTTTTATATTAAAATTTGGTGTATGGTAAAATCTCACCAAGTTTTTGGCGCCGTTGCCGGGGAAGAATTTGTTCAATATCGGTGCTAAGAACAACTTTATTACTTTAGACATTTTTACATTATTTTCGTGTTTATATAGTTTCTAGTCTACTTAACTAATCTTGCTTTTAGTGTATTTGAAAGCATTTTTAGGTTTTAAAGAAGGATAGCAAGGATGTGGATCAAGGCTTGAGAGAAGGAAGCTTGGCAATGGACCCCTACAATTTTCAAAGTTATAACTATGGAGGTAATCAAAGGATGTTTGAAGGTATGTCATTTGAAGATTGCACAAGAAGCATTGAGGCTAAACTTGATTATATTACATTAAACGTGCAAATGAACACTATTACAAATTTGCTTGAACAAAAAAGGAATGCTAATGCTTTTAATTCTAATCATGTGATTTGTGACTTGTATAGAAATAATCATGCTACATATACATGTATCCAAGCACAACATGTGGATTATTATGATGAATTTGAGCATTACAATTCTTGTTTTGATCAAAATAATGCTAATTGTGGTAATTCTTATATTTATGGTTAGAATAATTCATGTGCTTATGATGATTCTTCATGTTTTTATGATTACCAACCCAATGGTGTTCAATCTGAATTAAAAGCTATCTTGGGAATTAGCTATAGAAAAGTTAGCTAATCCACCTTTATCTTTGGAGCAAGAAAGATTAGCTAATGATTCTAAGCCATGTTTGGGAGGTAGTTATTGAAAAATTAGCTAATACAACTTCTGATAATTTTGATAGGGTTGAGAAAAGATTAGATGAATTAGTTTCTCACTTTGAAGGAATACAAGAACAATTGCATACTTTGTATGAAGTTATCTCATGTAGTGATATGCAAATTGACCCTAACATCAATGGTGGGAATGTTGCGTGTGAAAATGGTGTACATTTTGATGATAATGATGAATCTTATTTGCATTTTAATGATGAAATGTCCATTTCACATGATGATGTCTTTGGAATGAATTTTGAACCTCAAAAGGCAAGCATAAATGATGTTTATATAACCCCTTTTGAGGAATGTGGTGAATGTGTAGATTCCAAGGTCATAATACCTCAAGAAGGCTATATGGATACTCCTTTGGTAAGTTCTCAAGTGGAGGTACTACAAGGTAATATCTATGACTCATTTGAGATTGGTAAACCATTTCCTTCTTTCTTATCATTTGATGATATGACTCACACGATTGAGTCACCTTTTAGTGATCCACTTCGTCCTCAAATGGTGGATTATTCATTAACTAAACCTCCTTGATGAAAGGTTCTATAGTCAAGCTAATGACTATAAAAGAGCCCTAATTGGGAGGCAACCCATCGAATTTATGTTCTTTTGTTTAATTTTAATGTTTGAGCATGTGTGCTTTATGTTTTTAAGTGTGTTTATTTTGTTTGTTTTGTAGGAAAATCAAGCATTGCAAAATTGACCTTTTGGTGCACCATGAATAGTAAAAATGCAAGCATCTTGACACCTCAATTGGTGTTTTAGTTGTTTATGATTTGAGAATTGAGGTTAATGATGTTGTTTTGATCATGTTACATGTGTTAGAGAAGGTGCATTGCACAATTATCATGCAGAATTTTTATTCTGGAAATAGCAGAAATTGATAAACCAATGAAACAGTTGCAGAAAAATTGTAGATTCGCATTTCCAGAAGGATCCGTGAGCCAATCTGCGAGGTGTACCTCGCGGATCTCTGAGGCTCGCAGATCAAGATCAGAGAGTTTTCTGAAGATCCGCGAACTGATCCACAATATATGCCTCGCGGATCCTTGGGTCGCGAATCCGGTTCAGATCACTTCCCAAACAGATTCGCACTTCGATTCACGTGCCATGCTTTGCGGATCAATGAAGTTAACCTTCTCCTGCAGTTTCTTGTCCAATTTTTTAGGTATTAAAGGTTATCGGATAGAACTTATCAAGATTTGGAGCAAAGTGGATCAAATTCAATGAATATTGAGATTCACACCAATTCAATCACATTAATAGGGGAGTATTACTTTCTTATCTTTCTTTTCCTTCTTACACATTGAGGACAATGTGCTTTTTAAGTGTGGGGGGGAGAATTGTGCTTATAATTGTAATTATATGATTGAATTGTAATTATACATGTTGGACTTGAAGTTGTTAATTTTATATGGGAAATTCTGCCCAAATTTTTCAAAAAATCCTATCCAAAATTTTTGAAAATGTTTCAATTTCTCAATTAACTTGGAGATGACTATTTTGTGATTAGAATTTTTACAATTTAAGGAAACTATATCTTGTAAAATGGAGGAAATTATGCCTAAAATTTTGGATGTTTAATGAGATTTCTTCTTTTTATTTGATTTTACATATTAGAGTGATAAATGTGGTTAATAAATGTCATACTTTCCTCATGATTATTCTTTTGAGGGAATGTTTATTTATTCTATAAAAAAAAAGAAAAAAAGAAAAAAAATGTTATAGCTCTACCCCAATGTGCTTAGTAACCGGGAGTCTTCATCTAAAAATGTCGACTTTCGCGTAAAACAATACTTAAATAAAGAGTAGGCGAAATAACTTTAATAAGTGAAGTGTTGAGTAACAGGGGGTTTTCATCTAAAAATGTCGATCTTCTCGTCAAAAGGCACTTTCACAATTTAAATAGATGTTTGTGATATAATATGAATAAATCCCTCTTGAAGATGATCATGGGTTTAGGAAGCATTTTATTGACTATATGATTCGCTTTGCATGTGGAATTGGGTGAGGAATGATAAATTGAATTGAACTAGTTGAAGTTATGGTATAATTACTCTCTTTTACTTGATATTATGAGTACTTGCCTTAATGTTGGTTGCAAAATAGTTTTCTACCTTGTTTTGAGAAATTGAATTTAAAGATGCACATATATTTCAAAATTTGGATCATTGTTGGTTTATATTTCTTATTGCTTGAGGACAAGCAATGATTCAAGTGTGAGGGAATTTGATAAGTGTTTATTTTGCATGCTTTTAGTATGTTTAATTATTTAGTTTTTGTGTGTTTTTATTATTTTGAAGGCAAATTAACTAGGGTTTCTAGTGAAGTTTTGCATTTTATGGTTTAAATAGAAAAAATGCATTTCTATGGATTAATGTGGTGAAAATTTCATGTTTTTTGTAGGATTAATTGCTCAATTATCAAATGAGGTGAAAATGAGAAGATATTTGCAAAGAAGCTTGGACGGAAAATTGGAAAATTGAATTATCCGAAACCAATAAAATTCCAAATTGAAATGAGCAAAATGCAATTCAAATATCGAGGAACTAAATGATCAAAAGTTGAAGGATTTAACTCGTCAATTTCATGACGAAAATTCGGATTTTGCAATTTTGAGCAGATTCACGACTCCAAAACGCGAAGTGCCTATTGAAGAAAATGACCAACTCGCGAATCTCTCTTAGAAGAGACAAGGCACTGGATCCGCGATGGGATCCGCGAGCCTCTACCTCGCGGATCCGAGAAAAGGACATGAACAAGTTGCAGCCGAATTCCAGAATTTTCCAACTCACTTCCAGCTCAATTTTCAGCTGCATATTGCGTGAAGAATCTTGTGAAGTTGAAGAAACAACTCATGGCTAATCCAAAACATAATTTGTATCAACTTTACAACTCATTTGAGATTGGAATTCAATGGATTCAATGCATGAAGATCTAACACCCCTAACCAATATTGTCCGACAGTTAGCCACCCTAAAGGTCGTGGGTTTTGTTCCTAGAGGTGGGGTTATAGCCCACAACAAGTGCAGAGCCCAAGCCCGCAGGTCAAGAAGTCCAGCACCCCTCCAAAAGGCCTCGGTCAGGTGGGGAGTTACCCACAACAAGTTATAAAGTGACCAGGATCCTCCTCCCTAACCGATGTGGGATCGTTACAGAAGACACTTTGAAACATTTCAAAAAAGGAAGATTCATGAAGACATTTTTCTTGACTTTTGAAACTCAAACTTTTCATGTGTTCACATGATGAAGTTTTAGAGGTTTATGGAGGATTCCTTCTATAAATATGGCCTTTGGTAGACATTTGAAAATAGAACTTTAGGAAGGCTAGAATCACTACCAAAAATGTAGTCTTCACTAGTTCATTAGCTTAGATAGTTAGTTGTGTAGTTATAGTATAATTCAAGAATGTTTAGCTAAGTTTATGCCTTGAGTTATGGATGAACTTTCTATATCTTGTTTGTTATATTTACATGGTTATTTGATGCTATTATTTTGAGCAAGTATTTAGTACTTTGGCTTTTATAATCATGATTAATCGGCCTTTAATTGTGATCATCTCAAGGTGTTAAGTTTAAATGAAAATGAGAATTTGACACTAGTTCATGAAGTGTTAAACCTAGGAAGTCACTCACAAGTGTAGGGTGGAGCCTTTGTGGTTTTAGTGATTTATTTCATGTAATTTCATAGAGCAAATGAGCTTGTAGTTAATTCCATAACCACAAGTGTAGGTGTGGTTTAGCAATGAGTATAGTTGATTCATTGCGAGTGTGACAGCCCCACCTTCCCCTAAGGCAAACCAAAGGGTTCGGCGGGCCGCCTGCCCAACTCTCGCCGGGACTCACTACAGTTCCTCAATTCAATTGTGAGCAGTTACTTTACATAACAAAATAACTTTTATACCCTCCAGTCAAATGTAACTTTTGAACCCCAAAGCTTCCTTAGCGAACCACAACCGTCCAAACTATAACTACACATACAAAAGTTTATCCAATTAGAATTCCATAAGTACAATCCAAAATATAAAGATTACATCAAAATACAAATTTAAAGTCTCTAAAACAATCAACCCAGAGCAGTCTTCGGAGGCTCTTGATCTCAAACCCTGCTAAGGAAAACAAATTGGGAAGGAATGAGCTAAAAGCCCAGTGAGCAATCTTGCTCTTGATCTCAAACCCTGCTAAGGAAAACAAATTGGGAAGGAATGAGCTAAAAGCCCAGTGAGCAATCTTAAAACATGCAATCTCATATAATAACATCGAAGAATCCAACAATAATTAGTTAGGGAGTTTATCACCAATAAAACACGTAAAATAAGGAAACACTCAGTTAAAGGTTACGGTGTCCACTGGGAGCAGTTGCAATCCATCTCATCAGTTTGTCAATCAACCTCCTACTCCTCCTTATAACACCCAGTGGTAATACTCGAGTATACCGTAACAGTGTCTCAGGGTTCCTAACCTACCCGACCGAATCCGCTTCTAGCTCGAATAGGCTAGTAACAATGGGCAAGGGCCCAGTTTAGCCAAAGGCTTACACTCATGCACAAATAGTCAAATAACAGTCAATTAATCACTTTAGACAGTAAAATTTCACATTTGACTAGGTTGAGTGCGATAAAGTACACACTCGTCTAATAAATGGTACAACGGAGAAAAGTTTCATATTTGAGCAGTTTTCGAACCACTGAACACTTAAACAAGTAGTGGACATTCAAGTAGCACATAGCAAGATCATTCAAGTCACACACATGCAAAGATCACTCATCTTCAAGCAAAGCAAACCCTATGCGTCCGTTCTCGAATCCCCTTTATATCCGCCTTTCAAGTCTAATACAAAATTACCCAAACAATCAAAAAGACACCAAAATAAACACTTAAAAACACTTAAAACAACAAAGAGAGCACATGCATGGGTGCTCAAACGAAAACGGACGACAGTAGATTCAAAATGAAAAACACACACTAGAAGATGTGAAAGGCAGATTTCACACCTTTTGCCATTTTGATCTTAACTCATGGTACGAGTGTCGGAAGGAAGTACATGAGGTGCCGTTTCGAAGCTAAGAGAACAAGATATAACTTTCATGAAGGACATTTTTACCCAGATTCACTCCATCCAGGTCAAAAAATACGAAAACTGTTCCAGAATTTCAGTTTCAGAATCACTGACAGGCCAGATTCAAATGATCATATCTCAGTGTATAAAGATCCAAATCAAGAAATTACAAATGCTTTGGAAAGCTAGAATCAAGGGCTATAGTTTTCAAGTTTTGGCCAAAAGCCAATTCACAATGGATCGACACAAAAAACAGAGTCAAAGTAGCTGTTCCAGCCTCCCCTGTTTTCCACTTTGAGCGATGAACATGCATGTTATCATCCAACGTTTCTTCATGCAAGTCACATGCAATTGAGATGCAATTTACATACATTTGCAAGCCAAAACATACACACACATGCAACCTTAAAGTTCCTAAACTTGAGCCAAAACTTCACCTTCCACTACTACTAAACAATCCTCCAACAATTCTACTACTTCCAAACTACACCAAACCATTATCTACTCACACATTCTTCTATCCAAAGTACACATTATCCACTAGATTAAGCAACTAGTGAATCATTGTCTTGGCCGAAACTTAAGAATACAAAATCAACCAATTTAGTCCATCAATTCATTATATCAAGTAAGAACAAGCTCCAATTTATTCAAAATAATAACATAGACATCAATTCCCAACAATGAATCTTGAAAAATAAGAAACCCTAACCTAGCTCTTGGCCAAGGTTCAAGACAAGCAAAACAATAAAACCAATCCATGGAATCATCTTCCAAGCTAACTAGGATCTTTAATCAAGATAGAACATTCATAAAATCCATCATCTTCATCAATTTAAACCAAATTTCAGCTTGCACATAAAGGAAGAGTACCTCTTTGGCTTATGTTCTTGATGAAGTTGCAAACTCCCAAGGTCAATCCACTTCTCCTAGCTTTCAATCAAGGTTGGATGGTTGAAATTGGTAAAAAATCCCCAAGCTTTTCTCTCTTTTTCCTCTCTTTTTTTTTTCCTTCTCTTTTCTTCCTTCTTCTCTCCTTGCTTGGCCAACCCTCTTGGCTGTTTTTTAGCTAAGAGATTAAGTCTCTTAGATATTTATTTAGCTTAGTCAAAATTTGGTCCAAGTCCAAGTCAATTATCTCAAGCCAATGCAACCTAGCAACTTAAGTTGGTTTGCACTCTTGCCCAAATGATTTCTTTTCCTATCAATTTACTCCATAAACCATTAATTCAACTTAAGCTACTAATGCTTAATCTCACCTACTTAGGCCACTAATCACCCAAATACCGTAATTAACTCTCATGAGCATGCACAATCACACATAAAAGTTATGAAATAACAAACTTGTGATTTTTACATATACTTAAGGTTTTGAGAAAACATATTAAGATTTGTACATTTAGGGTTTAATATACAACTAGGGTTTAAACAAATTAGGGTTTTAATTTCAAATTAGGGTTTTCAAACTTGTAAAACAAAATGGTTAAAACCAAACACTTTAAGAAGTGAAACAAACCATATAAACACCTTGGCAAATAATAATTGCTATAATTAACATTATTTAATATTTTTCCAAAAATTGGAAAAAATCGGGATCTCACAGCGAGAGTGTGTTTCACATGCATTAGGAGATTACGCCATACTTAGTCAAGGTAGAAACGTTAATTCAACCAATAGTTTCATTTGTAAGAGTAGTAAGGAATTCCATAACTTGAGGAGCTTTTAATTGCTATTTTACTCATTTTATTTCATGTTTGTAGTTTAGATTTACTTGCTTGCTTGTGACAGTCTAAATAATAGAGGAGTTCGAAAATCACCGGTACTTGACATTCTTCCCCGTGGGATCGACACCTAATCTACCCTATGCTCGATAAACGATCTGTACACTTGCAGAAAATGGGGTGTTTAGGTTTTATATTAAAATTTGGTGTATGGTAAAACCTCGTCAAATTGCAATGCAAAATTTTTTCCAATCTATGCAATTGTAATTATAGGAGCAGCCCTGTATTGTTTTTATATTTTCTCCGATGTTTATAGCTCCTCTTCCTCCACTTTTTCCCTGTGGTCCAGTAGTCCAGGCCAAAACCAGGCATCCAATTCATCTCATAGGACCAATAGTGGGAATCCGTCACTAGCTCCCATTTCTGGGATGGAAAGCAAATTAGTCAGACCTATCTGGGAAGTCCCTCTGGCTGGTTCTAAGATGCTTTCTTGTAAGGCCTTCAAATTAAGCAAGAAGTTGGTTCAACAAAGAGTGAAGGATAACGTTATAATAGTGACCTTTGGTAACTATGCTTTCATGGATTTCATCCTCAAATGGGTGAAGCACTTGACAAAATTGAGTGTCGAATACCTTCTTGTCGGTGCCATGGACACAAAACTGCTGGAGGCTCTTTACTGGAAAGGTGTACCAGCTTTTGATATGGCTAGACAAATGAGCAGAAAAGATGTTGGATGGTTCTCAAAAGAATTTTACAAATTGGGAAGGGAGAGCTTTCCTAATAGATGCTTTCCTCCATTTTGGATTTGAACTATTGTTGTGTGATTCAGATACGGTTTGGTTGAAAAATCCCCTACCATATCTAGCTCCTTTCCCTGATGCAAACATCTTGACATCCAGTGATCAACTTGTACCAACAGTTGTGGATGACAGTTTGGACTTCTGTGAAAAAGTTGATTTTGCATATAATGTAGGTTTATTTCATTGGCGGCCATCAAATTCCTCAAAAAAATTGGCAAAAGAATGGATAAAACTACTTCTTGCAGATGAAAACTTATGGGATCAACAGGGTTTCAATGACATTATTCGCCGGCAACTTGGACCATCTGTTCATCAAGATAGTAAACTTATTTATGCTTATGATGGAAAGCTGAAGTTGGGTTGCCTGCCAGTAAGCATTTTTGGCGGTGGGCATACTTTTTTGTCCAAAAGATGCATCAACATCTTGGACTCGACCCTTATGCAGCGCATGCAACATTCCAATCTATTACTGAAGCAAAGCGTCACAGATTCCTAGAAGCAAATCTTTTGTACGATCCACCAAGTTACTATGATGTACCTGGAGGGCTCTTGACGTTTAAACCTTCTATACCCAAGAATTTATTGCTAGATAGAGAGCATAATATTCAATCACACTTTTCTCTTGTTAATTACCAAATAAAACAAATTAGAACTGCATTTGCTCTCGCTTCATTGCTTAATCTGTTAGGTTTTGGGGCAGCAGACGCAGCGGAAAACAAAAATTTTAGCCCCAACAACCCACCAGGAATCACCCTAGGCTACGCATGACTTATAGAGAATAGGAGTTGTAGGATTACCTTAATTCTAGAAACGGATTCTTGTTGCTTTGTAGAGAGTGATCAGCCCCTTTCAACAGTCCAAGCGTCCTACCTCTACTGCAATCCACGCGAGAGAGAAGTCTGGATCTTCTCTTGAATCGTCTCTACGATCCTAGATGTGTGTGTATGAAAGTGTAGAAAAGGTGCTAGCCTATTCTCTCTTTCTTTGAAATTTCTCTCTACGTAGGTTTTTCTCAAAAACCCTAGCCTCTCTCTATTCTGTCAACCGTAGTTGTGTTGTTATTGTACAGATGTATGATATAGTCTATCTATTTATAGGAGAGAGGTAGAGAAAAGATAGGGTATTGTTTGATCCAAATCAAAACAAATATAGGATAACTATTTTATCCTATTTGTTCAAATAGCCCCGGAATCCTTTATTCCTTATAATTAGACCCCATAAGGTTTTATTTCCAAATCTCCATTTGGACACTCAATTTTAGTCCAGAATTCAATCTCTAAGCGTGTGATCTAATAGGTTCCAAACATACTGGCAATAATTATGAATTATAATTTTCAAGAAGAATTAGATAAAATAAACAACTTTATTTTATCATTAATTACAATAATTAATTCATTCATAATTATAGATTGTGAGCGGTGTCTAGCAACACATCACAACCACCCAGGTATTCGGAATTAGTCAAGGGAATTTTGACCAAACCTTTCTATGGAAAATTACCATGTAATTATTATTCTTTCACCACAGATATCCTATTAGTCAGGGAATGAGAAATAAGTGCCAATTCCCTAATGACTAATTAATTTGCTAGTTTCCGGAATTAACCCTAGATTAGGTTAACTTGAAAACATTCTTCAATTAACCTAAGGTAGTCGACTATTAAGGTTAATCTCCCACTAGTGGCCATCCTGGATATCAACTCCCACTATCGGAGTGGTGAATTCTCTTTTGATCACTCACTATCTTTCCATGCTTCACACTACCCCCAATTTCTATTCTTTAAGTCACTCTTGGTGAGCAACAAGTAATAGAATCAAAAGGCAGTGATTCACACTCAAGATACTATGGTGATCTCAAGTCTAGGATCACTTACATAATTTTCCATAAGAGATTCAACCATTGGCACTTGATAGATATCCTAATGGGATCTCTGTGTGGATCACTCCAATGAATTAGTACTCTACAATTCATCTACACATTAGTCTTGGTTGATGAGAACAACCACTACTTACACTAAGTAGGGGCTAACTGTGTACTAGTCTGTCCATATTAATGACGTCCTGTCTCATTAATACTATGACTAGGGAAATTTAAGAATATTTATTATAAATGTGATTGATATCTCATAGTCAGCAACTCTTGTGACTATCATCACATTGATAAATATTCTAAGGACTTTATCAGTTATATCGAATATCAAACAGATAAAATGGAATTTCATAAAATACAAAACTTTATTAGGAATGTATTTAAACAAAATGATTGTTTTTAGGGCATACATTCCAACAACCTCCCACTTGCACTAAAATAATTCATTCATAACCTTTATTCCAAATGAAAGTACATGACTATCATGTTTCTTTTGAGATAGTGCCTTAGTGAGAGGATCAGCTATGTTATCCTCAGTGGGGACTCTCTCTATCTTTACATCATTCCTGGCAATGATTTCCCTAATAAGGTGAAATCTTCTAAGTACATGTTTGGACCGTTGATGAGACCTAGGTTCCTTTGCTTGGGCAATGGCCCCATTGTTATCACAATTCAGAGTTACTGGATTAACTATGCTAGGAACCACACCAATTTCAGACACGAACTTCTTGATCCAAACGGCTTCCTTAGCTGCCTTCGCGGCTGCAATGTACTCAGCCTCTGTTGTAGAATCTGCTGTGGTATCTTGTTTGGAACTCTTCCAGCAGACAACACCTCCATTGAGAGTAAAGATGAAGCCTGACTGTGACTTACAGTCATTCTTATCAGACTGAAAGCTTGCATCTGTGTAGCCCTTAACCTCCAATTCACCATTTCCATATACTAAGAACAAATCTTTAGTCCTTCTCAAGTACTTAAGAATGTTCTTAACGGCTATCCAGTGACCTTTACCTGGATTAGTCTGGAACCTGCTCGTGACACTCAGAACATGGGAGACATCTAGTCTTGTACATAACATAGCATACATAATTGATCCAATTGTCGAAACATAAGGAACATTATGCATCTTATCAATCTCAACTTGTGTCTTAGGACACATGCTCTTAGAAAGGCTTATCCCATGAGTCATAGGTAAAAACCCCTTCTTAGACTGATCCATGCTAAACCTCTTTAGCACTTTATCTACGTATGTAGATTGTGAAAGACCAAGCAGCCTTTTAGACCTATTTCTATAGATCTTAATACCCAGTATATAGGCTGTCTCTCCTAAATCTTTCATGGAAAAGTTTTTGGATAACCAACCCTTCACTGATTGTAACATTGGGATATCGTTTCCCGATATTAATATGTCATCCACATATAATATAAGAAAAATGATTGAACTCCCACTAACCTTCTTGTATACACAAGGTTCATCCGGATTTTTAAGAAAACCAAACTCTTTGATTGTCTCATCAAACCGAATGTTCCAACTCCTGGATGCTTGCTTAAGTCCATAAATGGACCTCTGTAACTTGCATATTTGATTGGGATTTGGCGACGTAAACCCTTTAGGTTGTGCCATGTACACATCCTCTTGCAAATTCCCATTAAAGAATGCAGTCTTTACATCCATCTGCCAAATCTCGTAGTCATGGTATGCTGCTATTGCAAGCAATATCCGAATAGATTTAAGCATAGCTACTGGTGAGAAAGTTTCATCGTAATCGATTCTCTCTTTCTGCTTGTAGCCTTTGGCTACTAATCTAGCTTTATAGGTAATCACATTACCATCCATGTCAGTCTTTTCCTTGAAGACCCATTTGCACCCTACGGGTTTTACCCCTTCCGGTAGATCAACCAAGGTCCATACCTTGTTGTCATACATGGAATCCATTTCAGAATTCATGACCTCTAACCATTTGGAGGAGTCTGGACTATTCAAGACCTCTTGGTAGGTAGTAGGTTCGTCATCTTGAATAACTAGTACATCATTGCCTTGGCTCACAAGGAACTCATATCTCTTGGGAGTTGAGCGTACTCTTACTGACCTACGGGACTCTTGAATGTTCACAGCTTCCGTTTGTGCCTCATCATTATGTGGCTGAACCTCTTCTTCAACAGGTTGTTCAATATTTGTTTGATCATTTTGAACTTCTTCAAGTTCCATGTTAGTATCTTGAACTTCTTCAAGTTCTATTCTACTCCCACTGCCCCTTTCTAGAATAAACTCTTTTTCTAGAAAGATAGCATGTTTTGAGACAAACACTTTGTGTTCAGTTGGGTTATAGAAATAATATCCTACAGACGCTCTTGGATATCCTACAAACAAACACTTGTCAGATCTTGGTTCAAACTTATCTGACTCTGCCTTTTTCACATAGGTTGGGTAACCCCAAACCTTCATGTAAGACAGTTTTGGTTTCTTTCCTTTTCATATCTCATATGGTGTGGAATTAACAACCTTACTGGGTACTTTATTAAGAGTATGGGAAGCTGTGTCCGAAGCATATTCCCATAACGATTTTGGGGCACTCGAGTGGCTCATCATGGACCGTACCATATCTAATAAGGTGCGATTTCTCCTTTCAGATGCACCATTTAGTTGTGGTGTTCTTGGAGGAGTCCATTGTGGAACTATTCCATTGTCCTTTAGATGATATCGAAACTCATCACTTAAGTATTCTCCACCACGATCAGATCGTAGTGTCTTAATACTTTTACCGGTTTGTTTCTACTTCATTTCTGAATTCTTTGAACTTTTCAAAAGATTCAGACTTGTATTTCATTAAATACACATAACCATATCTAGAATGGTCATCAGTAAAGGTAATGAAGTATGAAAATTCACCTCTAACTGTGATTGTCATTGCGCCACATACATCAGTATGTACTAACCCAAGTAAATCATTGGCCTGTTCCCCTTTACCAGTAAAGGGCGTTTTGGTCATTTTTTCAAGTAAACAAGCTTCGCATACGTCATATGATTCATAATCAAATGAGTCCAAGTATCCACCTTTGTGTAATTTGGAAATGCGTTTCTCATTTATATGACCAAGCCTTCAATGCCAGAGGTAGGTTTTAGTTAGTTTATCTAATTTCATTCTCTTTTATTGTATGTTGAGAATTTGGTTATCAAGATCTAGAATATATAAACCGTTATTCCATTTTCCAGAACTATGAAACACATCATTCTTTGAAAAAGAACAACATTTATTCTCTTGGGTTATCTTAAACCCATTTACATCCAAACAGGAAATAGAAATGATGTTTGTAGTAAGTGTTTGAACATAATAACAGTTTGATAATTCTAAAATCAACCCACTGGGTAAACTAATGTAGTAAGTCCCTACAGCTAAAGCAGCAACTTTTGCTCCATTGCCCACACGTAGGGTTACTTCTCCTTTTCCCAACTTTCTACTGTCCCTTAGACCCTGCATAGATGTGCAAATGTGAGAGTCACATCCGGTATCTAATACCCAAGAGCCAGATTTGGAAGTAGAAACATTAATCTCAATCATATATGTACCTGATGTTGAATCTTCCCCAAGCTTCTTTTGCTTTAAGCTCTCCAGATAGCCCTTGCAGTTTCTCTTTCAATGTCCAGTTTGTCCACAATGGAAGCAGGTTGCATTGGACTGGTCTGTCTTGACCTTCTTGGGCTTCTTGGTGGGCTTGTTCTTGGGCTTCTTAGACCCTTTTCCTTGCCTCTTCCTTTTATTGGAGGAAGCAACAACAAGCACTCCAGTAGGACCCTTCACCTTTTTTATTTCTTTCTCAGCAGTTTTCAGCACATTTAACAATTGAGACAATGTGTGCTGCAGATTGTTCATCTGATAGTTCATAACAAATTGAGAAAAAGAATCTGGCAGAGATTGAAGAACTAAATCAACATTTAGCTCTTGGTCCATCTTAAAGCCTAATTCAGCCAATTCTCAATTAGTCCAATTATCTTTAAGACGTGTGGAGCAACAGGTGCTCCCTCTGCCATCTTGCACCTGAACAATTCCTTGGACGTATCATACCTCACCGTCCTAGATTGTTATTCAAACAACTCTCTCAGGTGTTGTACAATTTCATATGCCCCCATGTTCATATGCTGCTGTTAGAGTTGAGGAGTCATAGATGCTATCATGATATATGAAACCACTCTATTATCATCCTTATGTTTCTTGTAAGTATTCTTAACAGTAGCAGGTGCAGTTGGTTCGGGTTCATCAGGCATAGGCCCATCAAGTACATATTCTATTTTTTCATGAGTGAGAACGAGTAGGACATTGCGATGCCAGTTGAGAAAATTTGTGTCGTTCAGTTTACAATCAGTGAAAATAGTACGTAGGCTTAAATTATTACTCATTCTACAACAAAATAAAGATAGAGTTTGTCAGAAAAAGCTTTGTTTAATAAAATCATAAAAACTTCCAAAATTATGATTTTATTTCCACTATTTTTTCCAAATCAATTACCCTCTATAAATTGATTCGGGATTTTCTAAAAACCCATAGTGGCTAGAACCCCATTTTAACTATTTTGATTTTGAGTGAATCCCAACAAATCAAAATAATCTTAACAGGTAGGTACTTTACCAATTACAACCCATTTGTAATTTCTAGATCCGTTAGGTATCAACTCTTGATTTTACATCTTATGTATTTACCTAACCCTTGCCTGTAAAATTTATGGCCTTGAGTGAATCCCAACAAACCATAATTTTAGTTAAATCAAACCCATCATTCTTAAGAACACTTCTTATAGTAAAAACACATGTAGTAAGTAAGGCAGTTTTGGGTGAATCCCAACAAATTAGCACTTAATGACCACATTTTTTTTTATATTATAATGATGGAAGGCAGTCTTGATTTAATATTGAATTTGAGGGATTTTTTTGCCTTTTCCAAAACATTTTTAATTTGGTTTGAAGTTTTGAAAAAATTGTTTGACGGTCTCATCAACAATCATGCTTATAAATATTTCAAAAATAAATATAGCATAAAATAAAACGTGAATGGTTGTGGATATTTCTAAATTAATTTCCCCGGCCATTAAGGAAATTAATGGTTGACTAAGGTTAAATCAAATTTGCTCCTTCTGATGGCACGGCTCCAGCACAGCTCCTTTCTTCATCTTTCAATTTATAATATCTATACTAATTACAATTTCCTATCATCTATTCCTTTCTATTGTACATTACAAATAGAATATATGAAACCCCGAGTTACATTCGGGGGGAATTAGATGAAGAGAGAAAGTACAATTAGAAAAATAAGAAAGGCAGGACACGCAGACCCTATTTATAAAAAACCAACCATTCAACCATTCATCTACAATCACATTGGGGTTATATCCACAACCATCCACCATGCATTCATTTAAATTTAAAAAACTTTAAATTAAAAGAAAGCATGTAATAACAGTCAACAACTATTCATGAATTATTTGGATTTTATATCTCAAGATCCCAAACAAATTTTGAGATCATACATGTGCAGAAAATTTTGGTAAAATAATTTTATTAGATCACTTTTAATTCTAACTAATTTAGAAAATAAATTGGAATATTATTTGAATTAATCACATTAAAATTCAAATCAATTCCTGACCTAATAAAACATGAAATAACAAAATTTCATAACAAATTTTAACAATTAAAATTCGGATCAGAATCAGAAAATTTTAGAAATTGAAAACTCAGTTTTTAAAAAATTTTATTTTACAGAAAACAGTTTTTCAAAGGATCCGCGACCCGATCCGTGAACAAGCTTCGCGGATCTCTGAGTGCGCGGATCAGGTTCGTAAAGGATCCGCGAACTGATCCACGAACGGATCCGCGATCTGGGCTCACGGATCCAGTATGTTTCTGATCCACGAACCAGATTCACGAATCGATCCGCAAAGTACTGTTCGCTGATCTGGATCCGCGAACCGGATCCGCTAGGTGTACCTCGCGGATCCACATCGCGTATCCGAGTCGCGATTCCCAATTTCAGCATCCAACGATTGGCTACTGCAGAACTCTTTCCAAAATATAAACCTTTTGTCTTGTGAAAAATTTTCCAGATCTCAGAAACACTTTAATCAAATTAAAGTTACAACCTTTTCAACCAAAATTCAGCACGTGTATAGATATCAATCATATAATCCATGAACAATAATCAACAGAACATATGAAATCTTATGTAAAGAACTAGGGATGGCTCTGATACCACTGTTAGGTTTTGGGGCAGCAGACGCAGCGAAAAATAAAAATTTTAACCCCAACAACCCACCAGGAATCACCATAGGCTACGTATGACTTATAGAGAAGAGGAGTTGTTGGATTACCTTAATCCTAGAAACGGCTTCTTGTTGTTTTGTAGAGAGTGATCGACCCCTTTCAGCAGTCCAAGCGTCCTGCCTCTGCTGCAATCCACGCGAGAGAGAAGTCTGAATCTTCTCTTGAATCGTCTCTACGATCCTAGATGTGTGTGTATGAAAGTGTAGAAAAGGTGCTAGCCTATTCTCTCTTTCTTTGGAATTTCTCTCTATGAAGGTTTTGTCAAAAACCCTAGCATCTCTCTATTCTGTCAACCGTAGTTGTGTTGTTATTGTACAGATGTATCATATAGTCTGTCTATTTGTAGGAGAGAGGTAGAGAAAAGATAGGGTATTGTTTGATCCAAATCAAAACAAATATAGGATAACTATTTTATCCTATTTGCTCAAATACCCCCAGAATCCTTTATTCCTTATAATTAGACCCCATAAGGTTTTATTTTCAAATCTCCATTTGGACACACAATTTTAATCCAGAATTCAATCTCCAAGCGTGTGATCCAATAGGTTCCAAACATACTGGCAATAATTATGAATTATAATTCTCAAGAAGAATTAGATAAAATAAACAAATTTATTTTATCATTAATTACAATAATTAATTCATTCATAATTATAGATTGTGAGCGGTGTCTAGCAACATATCACAACCACCCAGATATTCGGAAGTAGTCAAGGGAATTTTGACCAAACCTTTCTATGAAAAATTACCATGTAATTATTATCCTTTCACCATAGATATCCAATTAGTAAGGGAATGAGGAATAAGTGCCAATTCCCTAATGACTAATTAATTTGCTGGTTTCCGGAATTAACCCTAGATTAGGTTAACTTGAAAACATTCTTCAATTAACCTAAGGTAGTCGACTATTAAGGTTAATCTCCCACTAGTGGCCATCCTGGATATCAACTCCCACTATCGGAGTGGTGAATTCTCTCTTGATCACTCACTATCTTTCCATGCTTCACACTACCCCCAATTTCTATTCTTTAAGTCACTCTTGGTGAGCAACAAGTAATAGAATCAAAAGGCAGTGATTCACACTCAAGATACTATGGTGATCTCAAGTCTAGGATCACTTACATAATTTTCCATAAGAGATTTAACCATTGGCACTTGATAGATATCCTAATGGGATCTCTGTGTGGATCACTCCAATGAATTAGTACTCTACAATTCATCTACACATTAGTCTAGGTATCTCTATACCATGGTTGATGAGAACAACCACTACTTACACTAAGTAGGGGCTAACTGTGTACTAATCTGTCCGTATTAATGACGTCCTGTCTCATTAATACTATGACTAGGGAAATTTAAGAATATTTATTATAAATGTGATTGATATCTCATAGTCAGCAACTCTTGTGACTATCATCACATTAATAAATATTCTAAGGACTTTATCAGTTATATCAAATATCAAACAGATAAAATGGAATTTCATAAAATACAAAACTTTATTAGGAATGTATTTAAACAAAATGATTGTTTCTAGGGTATACATTCCAACAACATCGTACATTGGTAATGCCTCGTTTATGGTGCAGGATGGATAGTGGTTTTTTTGCACATCCTAGAGATTTGGCAGGCAGTATTATGAGACAACCTTTTGTCTGTCCTTTGGATTAATGTATTTCAGGTTAACACCATGGTGAAAGAATTGCCAAAAACAAATTCGGACCTTCGATCAGATTTAGGGAGCATTCTGTGTTTGACAATCCATCCATGCCCCAGAAGGTGAAAGATGTAGATCTTTGTCAAGAGGGGACACAAGGTTGTCAAGTTTCATCAAGTACTACAACGAGTCAAACAGGAGTCCTCAAATTTCCCAGAAATAGCTCTGAAGAATCATACACGACCGTATTCTTCGTCATTCAAAGATGTCAAAGTCATTCAGTTTGCATCAATGCAAGATGCCTTCACAGGTTTCGCTGACAAGCTTAAGTAAAAAATGTTTAGGAACCGTATGAAGGCGTATATGGGTAGATGGTGTTGCGTGGAAGATCACGATCCACCCCATATATACTATGACATCTACTGGGACGAAAAGCCTGATTGGAAACCTGAACCACCTCAGACCCCAGAAGATGACCATCCACCTTCTTAAGGCTCTTACCCTAGTCTGCGATGATGTTGCTCAATGTTTCAAAAGCTAGACATGTCTTAATACCTAAAGCCAAATAAATTTGTTAGTTGTGCCCACGGATTAAGTACTTGTAGCATTCTTTCCATAATTGGCAACAGATACTCATTTTGTCTAGGCAAGCACTTAGCATGGTTAAGCTCCAAACACAAAAACACTTTCGGTAAATTACGTTCATTACCACGTGATCCATATAACATTTTAAATATCTACATAATACTTATATAATTCCATATAATGTGAAAATTTAACACATTTGTGACGTCATTATTGGAAATGCTAGTGTTGTTTCTTAAGTAATAAAATAGGCGTGAACTAATCTGCATAAAATTATGGGAGAATTATATAAATATTACATGAGATAATATGAGAATGAAGTATGTATTATAATTTCAGCACATGAATTTCTAGTTATTTCTCGTCTACTTTTACTTTAGACTAAATCACAATGCACAAGGTCTTGGAACTTGGACCAATGTCATGAATTTCTAGTTATTTCTATTCCATTTTTACTTTAGATAAAAGCACAATGCTTTGCAACTTGGACCAATATCTTGAAAGATATATAGCCATGGGAGCTAGACAACAATAGATTGAGATGAAATGATATTCAAGACTCCTTTTCAGATCCTAGGGAGAGCTACAGTCCATTAACAAGAAAATAAACATGAGGTGGCCACCCCTACAATACCTAGCAAATCTCTCATTTCTGCTGCTGGAAGATATTCAAGACTTCTCCAAAACCCACAAGCTGTAGCTAGTCCTTGGGTGGTTAATTGCACTTAAATGGTAGCACAAACCTCTTTCAATTCTTGACGGCTATGGAGAAAATTTTGTAGTTAGTTTCTAATTGTATGCCTCAGGTGCTTTAAAAAGTCTGAATGTAGAATTTTTATAGTAAAAATAATTTTGTAAAATAAAAAAAACTAATGTGTCTCACTCAATTTCGAATATCGAAGTTTAAAAAAAAAGTAGGCAAAAAATGGGGGTTTCACTAACAAATAAAAATAGTTTTTTATTCTGTATTTTTCATGCACATGATAAACATACATAATATATGGAGTGGGCTCACTATAATTTTCAAATATAATCATCCACCCTTGAGTTCATAGGTACGATATCTTGCAAATCAACGTCACCAGCTAGTCCAAGCACGTGTGCAGTCGTAAGTCATAGGTACGATATCTTGCAATAATGGTGTTTAAGATATGTCAAAAATTTAAACTGAATACTTCGATAGAAAAGGTTGTCATGGTTTATTTGGATAATTTGTAGTATTTTATCGTCATACAATTGAGGGTATCTAATAAGGTGCATTTAGTTGGTATATTTGCTTATATTTTTCCTTTTATTTATACCAAATATCGTCATATTTGATTGATTCTCCTTACATCTGGTATTTTGTGTTAATTTCAGAAATTTGAATGAAAAGTGTTTAAATGAAGATTTTCTAGTGGTTTGCACGTGGCTGCACCTAAGTCCAAGGTTCAAAGTCAGAAAGTCGGGGTAGACATCAGGCAGTTTCCCAATCAAATTAAATTCCAAGATGATAGCTGTTGAGATTTCCTTATTTTGTACTCCGCTTTATCCTCGAATAGAAGACAGTAAAAAAAGGGATTTTTCCTTTCTGTTTTTCCGGGGAAATAGGACTTTGCTCAAGGGGATTGATTGGTAATAGGAAACAAGAGATTCTCTAGTTATTTTAGTCTGAGACAATAGGAAAGAAAGGAGATTACTTTTCTTTGATTGTCTTTCGTTGGTTTGCTTGGGAAGAAAAAAGAAAGGGAAAAAGAATGCAAGGCTTTTGTCTTCTTTTCTCTTGACAATTAGAAAAACAATTATTGTGAGCTTTCAATGGATTTTTATATAGCTCGTTCTCCATTAACCATTAATGGAGAACTAACCTCATATTTCTAGTTAAGGGACAACTGCAGATTTGGTTCAGCTATCATTGTGAGAATCTAATTGATTTTATTTATTCTTTCTATTCATTGGTATTAGTATGTTTCTGTTTTTATTGGTTATGATTGTTGTGTGTGATTGAATATGTGCACAATATTTAATTATTCACGTGATCTATTTACCAATTAGAAATAGTTGAATTCATAATTGTTTGACTATTCTAATCCCGGTAGCAACTGGCATGATTGGATTTGTGTCAGGAAAACGTACAATCTAATTTAAATAAACCCTCGTAGCGTGTTTATTAATTAGAATAGGATTTCTCTAATTTTTAATGCAATCAGAAAATTAAATCTTACTGTCGTACCTAAGGTTATTTCTAAATTAGGAAAATAGTCAATGGTCGTACTTTGTGTGATATCTCACATCGGAAATAGCATGAGGAAAAGAGAGTTTTATAAGCTTGGAACAAGGCCTATCAAGTAACTTGGGCTAACCATTTTGCGCCAAGTGATTCTGGCCCAAAAGTTGCTTGGGCCAAGTCTTGAGTTCGGGCCGTTACAGGTGGTATCAGAGCAAACCTCGTGTGGTCTTTGCGCGGGGTGAGTTTGGGCCAGTGCGTTATGGTTCTGACTATGTAAGGAAAGTGCAAGGAACTAAGTGCCACATTCGACGGGGTCCATCTCTAGAGTCCAAAGGAGCTAAGTGCCACGTTCGACAGGGGCTACCTCTAGAGTCCAAGCACGACCAAGTGGACAGTTTGAATTATTACTGTATCTGTAATAGACTTTGCGAGGACGCAAAGTCCTAAAAAGGAGGGGAGAATGTGATATCCCACATCGGAAATAGCATGAGGAAAAGAGAGGTTTATAAGATTGGAACAAGGCCTATCAAGTAACTTGGACTAGCCATTTTAGGCCAAGTGATTCTGGCCCAAAAGTTGCTTGGGCTAGGTCTTGAGTCCGAGCCGTTAGACCTTGAGTATCGAAACAGTAAGGAGAAATTGATTGTCAGATTGTATTAGCAGTTAAAAACTTATTTGTTAATAAGTATTAGGATTATATTTGCATCAATGATCAGTTACTTGAACCATCTCTGAAGCGTATCCTTACTTAGAGTTTTTCCCACTATTTGTCTCTTTTAATTATTTTTTCACATTTTATCACTTGATAGTATTTTGTTAGTCTTTACTTCTCAAAACTCCCCCGTTTCTTTTTAACTTGAAAAAGAGCGAATTTTTCCCAATCCCTGAGGACACGACCCTACTTGACCTGTATGCAAACTAATAATTTCTCGTGAGCAAATTCTGGTATATTAGATTAAGCAAACTTTTCGAAATAGAGGTGAATTAAGTAACCTATTTCAAATCAAGAATCCCTATTCCAGTACTCAGAATTGAGTCATGGCTACTTTTATTGGCAAACAGTCTAAAATCTTTCCCGACTGCATCCATTTAAACAGATTTTAACATATGAGTTTGAGATCCTTCATTTTCAACTTCCTCTTCAACTGCATCCATGGATCCTTTATTTTGAGACTCTTGCAGTTCCCTACCACTTCTTGAGATAATTGCACTCCCATTTTCTTGAGTGTTAATAATGGCTTGAGAGGACAATTTTTTAGACATTTGAGATGCCATTTGTACCATCGTATATGTCATTAAAGACACTTGATTCTCCAAGTTTCAAATCCTCTTGCTCGTCTCCTGCTAGAATTGAGCAATGTTCTGCTGAAATTGAGCAGTACTTGTGGCCAAACTCTTAACAAGATCTTCCAAAGAACTCACCCTACTAGAGGATGAGGGTTGAGATATTGGCCTCACTGCATAGCTATAGTTGGGGTAATCCCACCATCCTTGACTATACATATTTGAATAAGGATCAAACATTGGTGGAGATGGATTTTGGAATACCCCAACATCACAAAATTGGGCATTCATGTCATCTTGAAGTAGTGGGCACATGTCAGTTAGATGATCCAACTGACGTATTTCACAATTGTCGACTGTTGCTTCTATCCATCACTTAACTTTTGCACAAGAGAGGCCAAACCATCTAAATGAGGATCACTAATAGAAGAGTTCACCCAATTAGGAACAATGTCCAGTCTATCACCAAAATTTTGAAAATTAGCAGCTATCAACTAGTAAGAAAAATAGAGGAGAAATAAAGCAAAAAAAATGGAAAAAAAAAATCAAAAGGCACTAAAGAAATAGAACAAAGCAAAATGAAATTAAAATAAAATAAAATAAACAAACTCAAAAAGAAACAAATAATTCAGGCACCAGCCCCCGGCAACTGCGCCAAAAATTGACAGGTGTCGAACCTGTACAATAATAATCAATAAACCTAACTTGCCAATAAAATAACCAAAATCCAATTCCAGGTACTGGAGTAGGGACTCCAGATGTGCAATGGGTTATTTGCTTCACTCTGATTCCAAGGAGTATACTTGATCCGATATACCGAATTTAATTAACTTACGTATAGTGGCAAATAAGGTTGTCTCCATAGGGACTGGGGAAAGATTCATTTCTCCTTAAGCATGGAGAATGGGGGATTTTTGAGACAATCAGGAATTAATTAAAAATCAAATAACAAAGCCAATTAACAAAAATAAAAGAGAATGGAATATATGAGAGATGAGTTCTAGCCAAAGATCTAACTACTCAGATATAGTCCATATACTTGATCATCGATGCAAGGTTAATTCGTTTAATTCATTAGTAGGTTGGTTATAGCAGCCAGAAGACCTCTCAAACAGTCAACTCCTCCTTAGATTGTAGGTAATTAAGGTACGCTTGTTAAATACCCCTAATTAAAAAACAACCCTAGGTACGCCCGTAGGATTTAGTTCCTCAATTGCACTAAGAACTAGAAAAGCCTAAACCCGAACCAACAAACGCACTTCCAGGTTTCATTTAGATTAGATTACACGTTCCCCTAACGTGTATACATGTTAGTTGCCACCAATATTAATCTACTAAACAATTACAGATTTAGTAAATTAATTGGCAATAAACTATTAAGTCAATTCAAATGTCGAGCTCTTAACATCCAATTAACAAAATAATCATAAGAATATAAAACAAAGAACGCACAAATACCAAACAATTAAACGAACAAAAAGTAAATCAGTTAGATCTCACAAATATCTTGGACTACGTCGTCGAGTTGATCTTTGACTAGATGAGAAATTAGCCACGCATCGCGTGAGAAATTTCACAAGAAATTTCAGTAGAAAACATCAAACCATCCGTGGATTCTCCAAGTGAAATTAGCAAAAGAAAAGAAAACACAAGTTATCGCTAGCTTGTTTTGCAAAGTCACAAAATAGTGAAGAAAAAGACGGAAGACAATGCTATCGTCTCCTCTCTTCCTCATTATGAATTCGAAAGCCTAAGGAAAATATATGCAACAAACCTCAACTTCTAGTACCTCCTATATATTTCATTTCCCACGGACTAACCTATCAATTAAAGGATCTTTTCAATTGGAGTCAATTAGGGAAACCCCTTAAGTCACGGAAAAGCTACTAAGTATTAAACGAAATAGGAAAATTCTAAAAGAAGTCAAACTTCTACTTTCCTAATACAAATATTAAAGTAGTTTCCTAATACAAATCAACTACCAAATAGGAAAACATAATAATTAACTGTAGCACATCTTCAGATTTGGAATCCTAAAATTCTTGAAAACTGCCCACGTGGATTTGGAATCTTGACAGCTCAGCCTTGGACATCTGACTTAGGCGCGCCCACGCCTAACTATCAAGAAGTCTTTTGGAATTACAACTTTTTAGCCCAATTTCACTAATTTCTGGAATTAACCACCAAATACACAAATTCAGTAGAATCCACCAAATAGTGCAATTTTAGCCTAAATAATTAGGAAATATTAACACAATTAATCAACTAAAATGCACCCTATCAATCTCTCCCACACCTAAATGATGCTTGTCCTCAAGCATATCCCAACTCAGAAACACAATCAAGATATCGAGCAATTCATAGCAAGTCATACCAATAGAGGCATCCCACAGTCCCCAACAACTTCATCAAAATCAGAATATCAAATTGACATACCTCACAAAGAATTTAGCAAATGCACTCAATCACTCCAAGGTGTATAGGATGTAGCATAGCACTCAACTCGACACAATGGAATGACATTACCATAGGCTTGCTCATATATCACATCCCCACTGCGTAATCATGAATTAAATGCAAAAATCAAAGGGACTTTCACAAGGTTGTAATGGGGCTTGGGTAAAGGTAAGATAAAAAGGTTAATTTAGGTATAAATATGCCAAAGAAAATCAAAATTCCAATGCACAATTTCTTTACAAATTTTCACTTTCAAGGCAAATTAGCACTTCATCAACCCAACAAATGTAACAGTATTGCCATAAGCACAACATAAGAACTTTACATGAGAACATGTCGGAACCATTTTTTTAACCTTTTTTTTCATCATTTTTTTCCTTTTGTTTTTTGTTTTTTTTTCCTTTCGTTTCTCTCTTCTTTTTTATTTTCTTCTCTCTTTTTTCCACAAACCCTCAGAAAGTACCGTAACTCGCTATACTTGCTTTTCTCATTCATTGCCTTGCAAATAATAATACACCAAATTCTCATACAAAGAAATTCAAGCATATCTTTAACATATGGGTTCAAAAAGAAAGTCTAAAAAGAGGTCTTAGGCTAATAAATGTGATATCAAACAAAGAAAAGGGTCAAAGGCACAAACTAGTTCACTAAGGGTAAAAATAAAGGCAGGATATTTTCGAAAGTCAAAAGTGGCTATTCCTAGATACCCTTATCATCTTAATGCACCAAATTCAATGAAAACATGGTCTTGACATGCATAACCGAGCAAGTTCTAGAATGACCAAACTATGGTGGAATACCACTCAACAAACGAAACGTAGAGCAAATTCAAAAAATTGCTCATAATCCAGCCCAAAAATCTCACAAGTGGTAAAGAATTGATGCCAAATGCAACATATTCATCAATTAAATCCATTGTCAAGAAAAGTAGAAAACTCAATTGGCATGACCTCACTACTTGGACTCACATCTCGATTGCATTCATCATTGGTTAAAACAAAGCGCTAATAAGGAAAAAAAAAAAATGCAAAACAAATAACTAAAGCATAGCTAACCCTCCCCCACACCTAAATCTTACATTGTCCCAAATGTAAGAAATAAAAACCAGAAAAAGAAACAAAAGGGACTACAACACTTCCCTAAACACGGAGGAGAGTACCAGCAGACTAAGGTTTAGGAGGAAAGGGTGGTAAAAAACCCACGTGATGAAAATACTGGGCCATGCGAAGGTTGATCAGGAAAAGGAGGTGCAGTGGATTAACAACAACAGAGTGGTGGGGCAGTAACAGCGATGTGGTATAGCAGCAATAGCGCTGCAAGACGGCAGCAATTGGGTGGGGAAGAAAAAGGAAACAGAGGAAAAGAAAAGAAAAAGAAAAGAAAGAGAAAATGAAAGAAAGTGAAATGGGAAAATAATAAGAAAAGAAAAGGAAAAAGAAATTTTGAAGTTTTTTTTTTTTTTTTTTTGCAACCGCTCTATTAGACGTGGGCACACCTAACTACCCACGAGTCTTATAACCAGCTATCGGAAATTAAATCCCTTAGACGTGACCACTTGGCATGGGCACGCTTAACGAGTGCTAAATCTTCTGCCGGGTGATGGAAATTCTTTCCTTAAGCGTGACAATTTGCCGTAGGCATGCCTAACTGGTTTGGAGTTTTATGTGCACAGATTGAAATTGCATTCCTTAGGCATGCTTGATTGGCGTGGGCACGCCTAACTAGCTGCTACCTATCACATGGAATTTCATTATTCAAATGCACCTACTTACTTAACAAAAGCACAAAAAAAACATAAAATAACTAAAATCATAAATCCTTGGGTTGCCTCCCAAGCAGTGCCTTCTTTAATGTCTTTGGCTAGACATAACTGTCTTCGCTCAAGGAGGATAAAAACTTGTAACTCGCTTCATTGCTTTCTTTTCTACATAATCTTCATACCTTTCATAAGTAGAGTAATCTTTATGCACAAGAACTCTTTTCTTCCATTGACTAGTGGATGGCACTAAACAATCAAACAACAAATTCAATTCTTCATTCATTCCTCCATCATGACCAATTAACAATTTAATAGTCATCATAATTCCTAAATTATTCCTGCCATGAAACTCAAATTCTTCTGGTACAATAAAGTTAATTTCATTAATAGGAGATTTAGAGTAAGATTCAAGAACACATTGGTTAATGGATGGAGAGGATGTCACCTTAATTGGAGAATGCTCACTGGACTCTTCCATTGGAGAGATTTGAGTTTGAGATCCTTCATTTTCAACTTCCTCTTCAACTGCATCCATGGATCCTTTATTTTGAGACTCTTGCAGTTCTTTACCACTTTTTGAGATAATTGTGCTCCCATTTTCTTCACTGTTAATAATGGCTTGAGAGGACAATTTTTTAGACGATTTGAAATGCCATTTCTACCATCGTATATGTCATTAGAGACACTTGATTCTCCAAGTTTCGAATCCTCTTGCTCGTCTCCTGCTGGAATTGAGCAGTGCTCTGCTGAAGTTGAGCAGTACTTGTGGCCAAACTCTTAACAAGATCTTCCAAGTAACTTCTCCCACTAGAGGATAAGGGTTGAGATGTCAGCCTCACTGCATAGCTATAGTTGGGGTAGTCCCACCATCCTTGACTATACATATTTGAATAAGGATCAAACATTGGTGGAGATGGATTTTGGAATACCCCAACATCACAAAATTGAGCATTCATGTCATCTTGAAGTAGCGGACACATGTTAGTTAGATAATCCAACTGACATATTCCACAAGTGTCGACTTGTTGCTTCTGTCCATCACTCAACTTTTGCACAAGAGAGGCCAAATCATCTAAATGAGAATCACTAATAGAAGAGCTCTCATTAACCCAATTAGGAACAAAGTCCAGTCTATCACCAAAATATTGAAAATTAGCAACCATCAACTAGTAAGAAAAATAGAGGAGAAATATAGCAAAAAAATGAAAAAAAATAAAAAAGGCACCAAAGAAATAGAACAAAGCAAAATGAAATAAAAATAAAATAAAATAAATGAACTAAAAAAGAAACAAATAATTCAGGCACTAGCCCCCGGCAATGGCGCCAAAAATTGATAGGTGTCGAGCCTGTGCAATAATAATCAATAAACCTAACTTGCCAATAAAATAACCAAAATCCAATTCTAGGTACTGGAGCAGGGACTCCGGATATGCAATAGGTTACTTGCTTCATCCTGATTCCAAGGAATATACTTGATCCGATATACCAGAATTTAATTAGCTTGCGTATAGTGGCAAATAGGGTCGTCTCCATAGGGACTGGGGAAAGATTCATTTCTTCTCAAGCACGGAGAATGGGGATTTTGAGACAATCAAGAATTAACTAAAAATCAAATAACAAAGCCAATTAACTAAAATAAAAGAGAATGGAATATATAAGAGATGAGTTCTAGTCAAAGATCTAACTACTCAGACACAGTCCATATACCTAATCATCGATGCAAGGTTAATTCATTTAATTCATTAGTAGGTTGGTTATAACTGCCGGAAGACCTCTCAAACGACCAACTCTTCCTTAGATTTTAGGTAATTAAGGTACGCCTGTTAAATACCCCTAATTAAGAAACAACCCAAGGTACGCCTATAGGATTTAGTTCCTCAATTGCAGTAAGAACTAGAAAAGCCCAAACCCAAACCAACAAACACACTACTAGGGTTCATTTAGATTAGATTACACGTTCCCCTAACGTATATACACGTTAGTTGCTACCAATATTAATCTACTAAACAATTACGGATTTAGCAAATTAATTGGCAATAAACTATTAAGCCAATTCAAATGTCAAGCTCTTAACATACAATTAAAAAATAATCATGGGAACATAAAACAAAGAATGCACAAATACCAAACAATTAAATGAATGAAAAGTAAATCAATTAGATCTCACAAATATCTTGGACTGCGTCGTCGAGTTGATCTTTGACTAGATGAGGAAATTAGCCACGCATCACGTGAGAAATTCCACAAGAGATTTCAATAGAAATCATCAAAGCCATCTGTGGATTCTCCAATTGAAATTAGCAAAAGAAAAGAAAACACAAGCTATCGCTAGCTTGTTTTGCAAAGTCACAAAATAGTGAAGAAAAAGACAGAAGACAATGCTATCGTCTCCTGTCTTCCTCATTATCAATTCGAAAGCGTAAGGAAAATACATGCGACAAACCTCAACTACTAGTACTTCCTATATATTTCATTTCCGTGGACTAACCAATCAATTAAAGGATTCTTCCCAATTGGAGTCAATTAGAGAAACCCCTTAAGCCACAAAAAAGCTACTAAGTATTAAACGAAATAGGAAAATCCTAAAAGAAATCAAACTTCTACTTTCCTAATACAAATATTAAAGTTGTTTTCTAATACAAATCAACTACCAAATAGGAAAACACAATAATTAACTCCAGCACATCTTCAGATTTGGAATCCTAATATTCTTGAAAACTGCCCATGTGGACTTGGAATATAGACAGTTCAGTCTTGGACATCTGACTTAAGCGCGCCCACGCCTAATTATCAAGAATCTTCTGGAATTACAGCTTTTTAGCCCAATTTCACCAATTTCTGTAATTAACCACCAAATACACAAATTCAGTGGAATCCACCAAATAGTGCAATTTTAGCCTAAATAATTAGGAAATATTAACACAATTAATCAACAAAAATGCACACTTTCATTGAACCATCTCTAAAGTGTATCCTTGTTTAGAGTTTTTCCCACTATTTGTCTCTTTTAATTATTTTTTCACATTTTATCACTTGATAGTATTTTGTTAGTCTTTACTTCTCAAAACTCCCCCATTTCTTTTTAACTTGAAAAAGAGCAAATTTTCCCCAATCTCTGAGAACACGATCCTACTTGCCCTGTATGCAAACTAATAATTTCTTGTGAGCAAATTCTGGTATATTAGATTAAGCAAACTCTTCGAAATCGAGGTGAATTAAGTAACCTATTGCACATCCAGAGTCCCTATTCTAATACTCAGAATTGAGTCATGGCTAATTTTATTGGCAACTAGGTTTTATTATTACTATTATTATTTAACAAAATCGACACCTGTCAATTTTTGACGCCATTGTTAGGGATTTGGCTTGTTCTATGGAGCCATTAGATTTGGCTTGTTTGGAAAAAATGGGGGTTGTGGAGCAGGTTAATGGTGAGTATTGCTTTACTTCTCCAGGTCCCACGCACATTCCAGCCACATGGTCCAAGACTCATGGTGGTTCTTCTTGCTCTACTGTGTTTCCTGGTGATATATCTGGGCCTTCTATTTTTGCACCGCCGTCTCCTTCTTGGGAGGCGCAGTTGCAGCATCTTCATCACCAGATGGGTAGCATGGATGATCGTCTTTCCAGATTGGAGCTCCAAATGTCTCATATGGCACAGAACCTTCATCATGTGGGCTTTCCTCCGCCCTTCCCTCCCGCACCTTAGCTTACCATTCTCTCCCCCTTGTTCAAGGAAGTGCCCTTGTCCTCTTCTTTCTCTTGTTCTTTACTTGTCACATTGAGGGCAATGTAATATTTAGATGTGGGGGAGGAATTCAATTGGCTAATATGTCTGCACAGGCCTTGATAAGTAATTATTTTGCTCTTTTTAAGTGCATTTTATTTATATATTTTAAGTAGTTTTATTAAGATAAATGATAGAATTAAGCTCTTTATTATAATTGTATATTCAAAGTATGAATTTTGAAAAGGAAATGGTTTTTAAGCAAGGATAATGTATTTTTTGCATGTTTTATGAAGGAAATAGAACTTGGAAGAAAAATTGGAAAATTAAAGCACTTGAAATTTTTGAAGTTCCAAATTGAGATGATCATAATGCAATTCAAGCATCAAGGAACCAAGGGATCAAATGTTGGAAGATTAAAAGCTTCAACTTGGATTCGATTTTCAGATTTTTTCTAGCTCAATTGTCAGAGAATTTTGGCTCATAGCTGTATAAATTGGACTTGGAGAATTAAGAATTAACTTTATGTCTTTTCATTTGTAATCTTTTTACCTTCAAAATCCTCTATAAATACCCCATGTATTCAAATGGGAGAAGAGGAGGAGATAGAGAAAAAAAAGGAGAAAAAAAGAAAGTGAGGATTAGAGGAAAAAAGAAGGAAAAAAGGAAAGAAGTTAAGAGAGGAGAATTTAACTAGTTCTTATAGAAGAATTATTTTAGACTCAAGTTAAGAGGTTCTTTTGATAAGGAGAAATCCTTGCAAACTTGTAAGTGAACTTAAAGATTGAGAAAGTGAAGAATAAAGAGATTTTTTCATCAATTGGAGAAGTTTCCTTCATCCCTTACTCATATTGCTTTAAGTTCCTCATGACTCGTCAAACAAGTTTTGTATGCTTAAACTACATGAATAGCTAAATTTCTTCATCCTAAGGGTAAGATGAACGTGTAAGGGTTTGGTTGTGATTCACTTGTGTCGATTAAAAGGTTAGCTTAGGAATTGTTAGTTCATATATTGATTTTCACATTCATGGTTGCTTGGTCATCAACTGTGAATCATTCAAGCATATGTTAGTGCATGAACATGTTTTGCGTGTGTAGTTCAAAATATATGAGCACTAAGTTTCATGTTCATGATAGTAGGAGATGCATTTAGGAGGAATCATTTGTGTACTTCATTGAGTTTAATGAGCTCATGTTAAGCTAATTCATCATGTGAATAGATGAAGGTTTAACTTGAGTATGTTTGTTTATTTGTGAAAGTAATCTACAAACAATATTGGAGATTACTTCCTTGACAAGTCACAAGTTTATAACTTAACCTAACCAATTGATCGCATACTTACCCTAACAAGGGATTCAAATCCCTAGGAAACATCTTACTTCATCTCTAACTACTTCTAACTTGTTTACTTTCACCACCAATTGGAGGATATACCCCAGTGGATGGTTTTATTTGCTTTCTTGTTACCACCAATTGGATATCTTCGACACCTAGCAATCGGTTTTAGTAGCTTAATCCCCTTTCCTTAAGACGGCAAGTCCGTTTTCTCCCTTTTACATTTCCTTATTTTGGTTTATTTTTCTCTACCACCAAATAGGGTCGGTTCTACCACCTTAATCGGTTGGTTTTAATTGCTTTTTCCTAGGGATGGTGATACTGCCCAACAATTAATATTTGCACTCATCATTAATATTTAGATAATAAAGTGAGCTCAAAAAGTTGTAGTACTTAACCAAAGTTCTTGAGGGATCAAACCCTAATTATCACTATACTTAATACACGATCCGTATACTTGCTGAAAATCAGGGTGTAAGAGGCTAAAATTGAACGATAATAGGGAGAATATAACTTGATAGCCTATATCGCATCAGTCCTTATGTCTTTTTGTTGGTTATTATTGGCTATGATGAAGTGTAAAATCAAGATGCGAGTTTGAATAGTAAATCTATGCTAGTTAAATTTCTTATTTTTCTTAACAATAAATTTGGGTAATAAATGTGCTGAATTCTGCAAATGTAAACCACTTTGTGAGCTTTTGAACTTTGTGATGCGCATTTCATTCATATCTTTATTCGTATTCTACTCTATTTCGTTTGTTGTGTGGTTAACGCGCATGGTTTGTCATTCTAGAATTTGTTCTGTTACGCATGTCGAGGCCATTTTTTTTTTTCTGAATTTGGTGCATTAAAATGATAAGGGCACCTAGGATTTAGCCATCTTTGACTTTCTTCTAAAAAAAATTTCTTATTTAGTTTGCCACTAGAAGACCTCTTTTGAGCCTTTAACTTTCTTTGTTTACAATATGCAATCATTACCCACTACCTCTCTTTAGACTTTCTGTTGGAGCCTTCTATCAAGGCAACGTCTTAGTTCAACTACATGAAAATCCCAAGTTTTAATTGAGAGCAATAGAGTGCCAGTAGCAGGTGTTGGCAAGTGAGTTGTTTTACAATGTTTGCAACGGCTATAGAATTCATTTTATAATTAGTCAATTAGTAGAAAAATGTACAAATATACAAATAACAATACAATTAAAAGGTGAATACAGTTTTTGTAAATAGATTTATACCCATTAGAGATATGACCAACCTGAAAAAAAATTAAATAAACACAAGTTTAAGAAGCAAAAAACTAGGAAAAGGTATTTTCTTAGAAGATCCTTAGCTCAAAAACCATATTTAAATAAAAAAAAACATGTTAGAAGGTTTAACCTTAGGAGACAATACAACAATAGATTATTTTGTTTTAAATGTGGAAGTATAGAACACCTAGCAAGAGATTGTAATCAAAGACAAAATATGCATAATAAAAATTCAACTTTAGTAGAATGTGTAAATGAAGACATTTTAAAAGTAGATAAATCTATGGATGATTCTAAATCTATTTACAGATAGTTTCTATAGAAGATAAAGAACTTTTAGAAGAAGAAAATTCTAGTAGTGATGATGAATTTACAAAATATATACTAGAATCAAATAGAAAAAATAAGAAAAATTATTATAGTAAATTAGAACAATTAGAACGATTGTATGAAATATTAGAAACACTTGTTGAAACAAATTGTGAACACCAATGGATACATAAGAATGGTTCCGGTGATCACCTGTGTAATTTCTGTAATAAATACCCAGTTTTAACATTAAAATATAAATACAAAATATGTTCTATAGAAGTTTGTAAATTATGTTTACAAACTCAACAAGTTGAATTACCCTAAATTTAGAAAAATCAAATAAGGTTCATGAAGATAAGATGCATCTAGAAAAAAGAATAATAAAAATTGAAAATAAATTAGATGATTTAGAAGAAAGATTAAATAGAATATATAAAGGAGAAAATATAGATATACATGATTTATATAACAGTGAACATTCACAATTAGGACCAAAAATAGAATATATAGGACAACAGCATAAATATAACTACATTTAATATCAAATGTAAAATTACAATACAAGATTGGTAATTAAAAGTAGTTGGACTTGTAGATACTAATAGCTCTAATACTATTCTAGATAAAAAACTAGTACCAACAAAACATCATAAATTGCTACCAACTCATGAATGTTTATTTGCAGAACAAATGGATACACACACACACATATATATATATATACACACACATATATCTATATACACACACACACACATATCTATACACACACACACACACACATATATATATATATATATATATATATTAAAAACACAAATGTGATTTAGTGGCTTAGTTTTCACTTTCTAGTAATACCCTTATATAATTAAATATTGAAACATAACTTCAACTCTAAATCCAAATTGGTGGAGGGATATTTATGGGTTTTCATGTTGATATAATTACCATCTTCTAATTAATAGATTCTAAAAGGAAAGGAATTCTAAACAAAGTAAAATAGAAAAAAAGTGAAGACCATACTGTAAAAGGAAAACTAAAAGGAAACCAATAATTCATGTTTAGTAATAGGCTTTCCAATATTACCATCTTCTAATTGATATTATTCTAAAAGCAAAGGAATTCCAAACAAAGCCAAAAAAAAAAAAACGGAAACCATATTATAAAAGGAAAACTAAAAGGAAACCAAAAATTCATGTTTAGGAATAAGATTGGGAAATGACATCTCATAATCTTATAGAAAACTCATGAAAAGAATAGTTATGCATTATATACTTTTTTCCCCTCTTTTTATAGGTATTGAAGATTGGTCTGCAGGTCACTGTTATAAGGCAACTATATTATTTTGGTTTGATTTCTTCTAACATCTCATAATCATATGTATAACTCATGAAAAGTTAGTTATGCATTATATATTTTTCCCCTTTGTTGTAGGCATTGAAGATTGGTCTACGGATCACTCTTATAAGGCGAGTATATTACCTATGTAGATATATTCTGATGCTTTGCCTTTTAAGTTGCCTATATCATAGGAATGAAAATATCAATTGTCAAATCATTCTACATGATAAGTTTCTTTACAAAGTTTTAATTTATATGCATAACTAAATGAAATTGCTCATGCGAATCTCAGTGTAATACCATTATTCTTTACAACCATCAATCTCAACCCTCATGTAAAATATCCACCAACGTGCAATGCAAAATAAACATTACTCAAGATTAGGAAAATCAAGGTAAAATTAAATATTTTAGAAACATAGGTTAAAAGTAAATTTAATGATCTTTTCTTTTCCCCCTCTAACAAATTAAGATAACATTCTTATGTTTTTAGACAGGATTAGGCTTCAAATTATTCAAACTATCTAAATTATGGTTCAACTTATTCAAATTATCTAGCAAAATAATTATAACAAGAAAACAATATATAGATGAAATTTCATAAAGATGCACACTTGTGTGTTATTTTCTTACAATCTCACGTGCACATTACTATTATTTCTTAAAAAGATTTAAAACTTTATAAAAAGAAATGATACTTATTTTGTTTGACATCAATAATAACTTGTAGAATGTATGAATTGAAATTGGTAACATATTTGTCAATAAATCATCTAATTACAAATTTCATATTTTGACTCTCTTTCAATTCCCTTTTGTTTCTCTAGAAGGTTCACTGTGAGCATTATCAATATCAATTTCCTATTGATGTACGAGTTTAGTGTTTATTTTTATAGATATTAATTACTTATATTGGCTTGTGTTTTCCTGCAAAAATAATATATTGATTTGTCATATGGATTTGAATTAATAGTAAAGAATCTACATTTATTTTCTTATGCAATATTAGATTTGAAATGAAATTGTAAAATTTCATTATGGAATATTATATTTGGATTGAAGTTATGTAAATGTTAATTTCTCAAAAAAAAAGGGAATTAAATAAGGGAAAAATAAATGCACTTTACTTAAATCAAATTGCAAATAAATTTGTGAAGTAAATCATAGTTGAATGCCCAATAAAATAATGTAGTCAATTTTGACATCTAAAGGATTAGTTGTTTGATAGGGTGCATTTTAGTGGTTTATTTGGTTAATATTTCCTAATTGTGTGCGATGAATATTGCGCTAGTTGGTGGATTCTATTTAATTTTTGTATTTGGTGATTAATTGCATAAATTGGTGAAAAAGATGCTGAAAATCAATTTTCCAGAATACTTTCTGGTAGTTAGGCGCGCTATGCTTCCAAATCCAGATTGTTGGGATTCCACATACACATGGGCAGTTTCCAAAGAATTGCGAATTCCAATTCCGAGACTATGCTAGAATAATTCTTGCCTTTTTCTATTTAGTAGTTGATTACTATTAGAAAACTATCTTAATGTTTTTAGTAGGAAATCTTTTTAGATCAGGAAAGTGATAGTCTTTGATTTCTATTAGGAAATTATTAGGAATCTAGGTTAATATAATTTTTAGTTTTCATTTCTTTATTGGCGAGGAGGAGGAATTAGAAGTGACTAGTAGTTGTATTATTCCCTTGGCTTCGCGTGGAGGCTTGGGACAGAGAAAGCAGAGAACTAGCGATAGTTTTCTAGCTTTTTCCTTCCTTATTTTCTTTGGGAAAAAACAACAGAAGGCTTTGATATTTTCTATTTCAAGCTTTTGTGGAATTTTCTCCGTGATGCGTGACTAATTCCGTAGTCTAGTCAACAATCAACTCTACAACGCAGTCCCGATTATCTGTGAGATCTAACTAATTTATGCTTCATTCATTTAATTCTTAGTATATATGCGTTCTTTATTTTATGTTCTTGTGATTATTTCGTTAGTTGAATGTTAAGGACCTGATATTCAAATTAACCTAATAATCTACCGGCAGTTTAATCTGTTAAATTCGTAATTATTTAGTTGATTACTATTAGTGGTAACTAACGTTAACACACGTTAAGGGGACGTGCAATCTAACTTAAATAAACCCTAGTAGTGTGTTTGTTGGTTAGGATTTGGGCTTTTCTAGTCCTTAGTGCAATTGAGAAATTAAATCCTACGGGCGTACCTAGAGTTATTTCTTGGTTAGGGGAAGTTAACTAGTGAATAAACCCCTGAAGAGGCAATAAAACTAATTGAGAGAATGGCGGAGAACTCACAGCAATTTGCCTTTAGGGATAACCTTCCCACTTGTCGAGTAAATGAGGTAGAGACTTCGTCTGTTCAGCAACAATTATCTAAACTAACCTCTTTTGTTCGACAATTGACTGCAGGAAATGTGCAACAAGCCAAAGTATCTTGGATCTGTACCATGTCCGGACACACTATTGACATGTGCCCAATGCTGCAAGAGGAAAGTTCTGAACAAGTCAATGTGACTGGTAGCATGCCTATGCCTAGAAGGCAGTATGATCCATTCTCCAACACGTACAATTCAAGTTGGAGGGATCATCCAAACTTTACCTATAGAGGGAGCCGACAGCAAACTTTTGGCTAGAATAGGCAGCAAGGGTTCCAATTCCAATACCAGCAAAAATCTCAACCCTCATTCTCTAGTGGAAGGAGCTCTTTGGAAGATCTTGTCAAGAGTTTGGCCATGAGTACTGCCCAACTCCAACAGAGTACTGTTCAATTTCAGTAAGAGATGAGATCTTGCATGCAGAATCTGGAGACTCAAATGAGTCACTTGGCAATAGCAGTCAACCATTTAGAATTTCATGTGTATGGAAAATTGCCATCTTAGTCTGAAGCCAACCCAAAGAATGTTAGTGCCATGACTCTAAGGAGCGGTAAAGAGGTTGAAGGACCTCCACTAGTGGTCCCCAAGGATAAGAGTGAGGAACATATTGAGAAAGAGTTCGAGGAAGAAGGAGAAGAAAATTCTGGTTCTAAGGTAATGCCTGATACTCTTGTTAGGAGTAAGCCTAACATTGCACCTTTTTCTAGCAAGTTGGAGAAGCCAAAGAAACCTGACAAGGAGAAGGAGATCCTAGAGATGTTCCGGAAAGTGAAGATAAACATCCCCCTATTGGACGCAATAAAGCAAGTGCCAAGATATGCTAGATTTTTGAAGGAGTTATGCATCAATAGAAAGAAGTTAAGGGAAGATGGGAGAGTAGTGGTGGGAGAAAACGTATCTGCAGTCTTGCAAAGAAAACTCCCATCCAAATGTGAGGATCCATCTATGTTCACTATCCCTTGTGAAATAGGGAACACTAGAATTAGAAGTGCCATGCTAGATTTAGGAGCATCTATAAATGTAATGCCAAAATCCATTTATGCTTCTCTAAATCTTGGTCCATTGAAAGAAACTGGCATTATAATTCAATTAGCTGATCGCACTAATGCTTATCCTGATGGGCTAATTGAAGATGTTTTAGTGCAAGTTAATGAATTGATGTTTCCTGCTGATTTTTGTGTTTTGGACATGGGTGATGAACGTTCCCCAAATTCTTCACGTATTTTGTTAGGTAGACCCTTCCTGAGTAGTGCAAGCACAAAAATTGATGCTAATAAGGGTTCATTAACTATGGAGTTTGATGGGGCAGTTGTTTATTTCAACATATTTGATACTATGAAACATACACATGAGTCTAATGCTGTTTTCTCTATGAGCGTGATTGACCCCTTAGTGTAGGAAATGTTCGAGTTGAATGACAGGGAGAATCTAGATGTGGTGGTGGCCAAACATCGTGAGCAAATAAGTACAGAATCCAAACCATTGCACCCATTTAAGGTCATTCATGAGTCAAAAGAGCACAACAGTTCATAAGTTTAAAGACTACTCAATTTATGAAGGCTATCAGGAGCATAGGAGCAAGCCATGAAAGGAATTGAAAATTTTCATCCTCCTTAACCAAATGATACTTTATGTCTAGCCAAAGATGTTAAAGAAAGGCGCTACTTGGCAGGCAAAGGATCTATGATTTTCTTTATTTGATATTCTCTGTGTTTTGTTAAGTAAGTAGGTGCATTTGGAATGATGAAATTTTCATGTGATAGGTAGCAGCTAGTTAGGCGTGCCCACACCTAGTAGTCATGACTAAGGGATTCCATTTCCAACGGCTGGTCAGAAGACTCGTGGGTAGTTAGATGTCAGGTGTCGAACCTGTACAAAAATAATATCAATAATAATAAGTCTAGCTGCCTACAAAAATATCCCCGAATCAATTCTGGTACTGGAGTAGTGACTCCGGATGTGCAATGGGTTACTTGCTTCACCCTGATTCCAAGAATTATGCTGAACCCAATATACTAGAATTTATGCCTGAGAATTCTATTAATTTGCGTATGGTGGCAAGTAGGGTCATCTCCTCAGGGAACTAGAAGAATTATTTTCTATGAACCAAAAATAAATAAAGGGGGTTTTGAACACTTCCTAATTAACGATTCAGATAAAAATAGACAATATCACAAAATTAAAAAAAAAACAAATAAAACTAAATCAATCAAAGAGATGCTCTAGTCAAAGGCCTAATCTCGACTATGGGTTCATCTAACTGATCGTTGACACAAAATGTCAATCATTTATTTACAAATAAATTGGTTATGGTTGTCAACAAGCTCTGACTACCTGCCTTTCCTTACTGAATCGATAATCACAACAAACTTTGTGACTATTTCTCTTGCCAATAGACAACCCTAAACACGCTCTTAGGATTTAGCCTAATGACAGCATTAATAATTAGAAAGGCTACCAATTCTAACCAACAAACACACAAGCTCGATTCATTTAAGCTAGATTGTATATCTCCATGACAGTAATTCAAAAGTTTCTACTACTACTGAATTAAATCACTTATCACAAATACTAGAACCCCCAAACAATTACGGATTTAGAGTTTTAGATGATGATAGATTATTCACACAACCAAATAGTGATCAAGCATTTAATTGCAAGAAATAATCATAAACGTGAAAATCAAGAAATATCCAAATACTTGCAAACAAATGAAATAAAAATGATTCAATCAAGTCTCATAGAGTCGATGAACCGAATCTTGATTAACCTCTGACTAGATGGAAGAAATTAACCATTCCTCATAGAGATCTGCAGCCACAAAGATGTTTTTGTCGATTTTTATTGAAAGGAAAAGAAAGAAGAATAAAAACGAGTAAAGGCAGAAGAACCAGAAAGAGTGTGCCGTCCTTTTTGCTTTTTCTCCTATTAATACCAGCAATCCTGTGCTATTCCCTATCTCCCAAGAATTAGAGTCCTTTTGGGAGTCTAAAACTGCTAAGTAGTAATAACAAAATAAATAAGGAAGCCAATTACATATTTTCCTCAATAAAATGATCTTTGACCAATACCCCAAAAATAGATGAAATTTCTGTTTCCAAATAATCAGCAAAATATCTTCCATAAGAAACGTGCATTCACTTATGCAGCAAGGCAGCCTTCACAGTAGAACAAAGCGTGCCCGCTCCTTAACAGCAAAAGTCTTCTAGAATTTTCACTTAATTGCATTCTTCACTTCATTTTAACTTTAGATTCCTACAAATGACATCAAATACCAAATATGAGTAGAATCAAGAAATTAACACCATATTTTGGCATAATGAAAGGGAAAATATTCATAAATTAAATGCTTAATTAACGATTTAATAAATTCCCCCACACTAAGACAATGCTTTCCCTCAAGCATTCACTAGTCCAAAACTCAGGATCAAGATAACAAATGTAGAATAGTATAATAGACTAGCACAAATACTCTACTTTTCCTTGACAATCTCATCAAAGTTAGGATGTTCAAGACTTGACAATCCTCACATGGATAATAGTATATGCACTCAGCACTCAAGATGTTTAAAGGGACATGTACGCTCAAATCAACACCATGGAAAGACATTGCCATAAGCTTGCTAATTTATCACATCTTCACCATTGAATATGAATTCAAATGCAAGAATCAAAGGGTCTTTAACAAGGGTTGTAACGGGGCTTACGGTAAAGGGTTGGACAAAAGAGGAAATTTAGGTTACACATATCAAAGGGAATACCCAATCGTACTTTGCCTGAAAATATCATTTACATCCACATAATAGCCCTAAAGCATGACAATAACTCCCCAAATATAGCAAGTGCATACATAACAGAGGGATTAACCCCACTATCAAAACACAACACTTATTTACAAAGGTGCTTCACAAAATTTTTTTTTCTTTTCTCTTTTTTTTTTCATTTTTTTCGATCAAAACATTGATAATATAAGAACATAAAAGAACTTGCTAGCTATAGATATAATCAGTTTCCTTTACTTGTGATATCCTCATGCAAAAGAACATTAAGGTATTCCTTTGACCTAGGGTTCAAACAAAGGAGTTTAAAACAAAGAGGTTAAGGGGTAATAAAATGTGTTATTAAACAAAGGAAAGGATTTAAGGCCCAAACTTGGTCAACTAAAGGAAAACATAATTAGGATAGGTCTTTAGAAAGCTAAAAAGGGTTAAGCCTAATTGCCCTTATCATGTTCATGCATTGAATTCAAATGTGATCTCGACATGTATATCATAGCAAGTTCTAGAATAATTTAACTAGGTGTGATAATTACACTCACAAAAGAATTCAAAGAAAATTTTGAATAATGTGCTATTTAAGCTCAAAAACTCACAAATGGCTATATGTCATGTCCAGAACATCCATCATCCAAATCAATTGCAAGTAAATATAATACTCATACTAGTGACATTATACTACTCATATTTGCATCTTGAAAACTAGATAAATCCTAAAGAAGCATGAAAACTAGAAAAATGGAAAATGAAGAAAAAATGAAAACTAAAATTGAAACTGAATTAAAACTAAAAGTTGAAGCTAAAATTTAAAGAACTAGCAAAATATCAGCAAAAGTATCCCTTCCCCCACACCTGAATACTACATTGTCCTCAATGTAATAAGACAAATGGAAAGAACAGATGACTTCCCTGAACAGTAAAACTAAGAATGGGAGGGAGAAGGTGGTGTGAACCCCACAAAAGCAAAATAAGTAGCCAAGTTCTTCGCCATGGACCCGAATCACCTCAATTGACTGCTATTGAAGAAAAGAAAGGAAGAAGCAATAGGGTATAAGAAGGGCTTCGGCTGGTGGAATTGAGCGTGTACAAAGAGAAAGAAACAAAAGCAAAGAAAAGAAAGAAAAGAATGAGATTGAAGTGTGCTGGGCCCCCCACAGTAGAATACGGATTGGGCATGAAGTGATCCAACTTCTTTTCTTTTTTTTTTGTGATTTCTGGCAGAAGACTTCCTTCCGCAAGGCGTGGGCATGTCTTAGCATCGAAAGTCTTCTATCCAAACATCTTGAAAAATGGTGATTCACCGTTGACGTAGAGTGTGGGCAGGCTTTATTCTTCAAAGTCTTCTACCCAAGCGATGTCTCCCAAGTTAATAAAAAATTTGGCTAAACACGCCCACGACCTACACTAAAAAGCTTTTTGTTAAGATAAAAAAAAAGTACTTAGCTTGTAAACATAAGTATGAAATAAAAACACAAAATAATGAAAAATTAAAACTCTTGGGTTGCCTCCCAAGTAGCACCATTCTTTTAATGTCTTTGGCTGGACATTGCCAAGCTTGTTCATGGAGGATAAAATCATATAACTCTTTTTATTACTTCATTCTCATACTCATGATATTCATCATGAATAGAGTAATTTTTAAGTACATGAGCCACTTTCTTTTTGGACTAATGCAAGTGATGATTTCAATTCTTTACTTACTCCTTCATCATGATCAATTAATAATCTAATAGTCTTTGCAACTCCTAACTTATGTCTATCATGAAGCTCAAAAATTTTTGGTATAACAAAGTCAATTTCCCTAACAAAAAATATAGAATGAGAGTTAGGAGTGTGACAGCCCCACCTTCCCCTAAGGCGAACCAAAAGGGGTTGGCGGACCGCCTGCTCGGCTCTCGCCGAGACTCACTACAAAATCTATACTATAATTACAAGAATTCATTCCTAAAACCCTATTTAATGTTCAACCAAAATTCTAATTAACTTACAAGAGTAAATCCTCAAAATTTCAATTATATAAACTTCAAATAAAATCGACCATCAACTTCACAATACATTTCAATTCTAGATGGAAATATAGAAACCCTACAGAAGTAACTAAAATCTCGGTCTACGATCCCCACTTCAAAACCTGTTAAGGAAAACAAACTGGGGTGAGCTAACGCTCAATGAGGCCAAGAAAAGGCATGCAATCACATAATCAAGCAAGTAGGAAAGCCAGTAAATTCATATATAAAAGCGTGTAAATCAATCATTCTCTTGTACTATTCCAATTTTCACCAGTATTCCCAAGGAATCACTACTAGAGGGCTCACATTAGGCAAGAGCCTTGGAGCTGGGTTCGGAGAACCCTCTTCGAGCCTCTCTATCTACAGTGAATATGCGCAAGAACAGTGAGCAGTGCTCATACAGGAAAAATACACAGAAGCAGGTAAGGATACGGGGCTCTCAGGAGCCAATTTCCACGGTCAAGCAGTTGAGTCCATTCCATTCCAAGTGTTGACTCTCCGTCAACTTAACAAAGGTAAAATCCGTAGAATCTCCACTTGGTACAACCTCCGACCAACAGTTCACCCTCTCAGACCCGAAACCAAACAGGTAAGTAAAAAGGGTAAAGCTACAACGAGCAATACCGAGCAAGACCTCTCCAATAGATCAAGCACAAAGAACACTACCTAAGGTTCACCAAGTTTCCCGACCAAGCCCTTGCCGGCTCGGGTCCCAAGGATCTCCAAAAGGTTTGGGCGTCCCCGATTATAACTTTTAAGTCGATGAATCTTTTCAATCGACATTTAGTTCAAGTCAAGTCAAGTAACAAGTCATGTTCATGCAAGTCAAGTAGAGGAGGACGAGTGCGGTAAAATACACTCTCGCCTCAACAGTTCATATTCAAGTAAACATGTCAGGTAATTCAACAATTCATGCACTTGACACTCACCGAAGTCAAGAGCCTAAAGCAAAAGCACGCAAGATCAATCGAGTTCTCCGGGATCTTCTCGATCACCTGAGACAAATACGAGTACAAATTACCTACGTATACAACCAAGGTTTAGTAATTTTCTCACTACCCTTATTTAAAAGATAACATTTTCAAGTCATGGGGAATGATCAAGTACTTTAATTCAAATCACTAGGGTAATATTTGATAAATGTCTTTAAAATGTCTCAATTAGACTCAAGTCAAGTTCAAGATTCTCTGATTTGAGAATCAAGTGAAACACTAAGTTGGCACGAGAATCAAGAAAGAGGGTCGACCATTGTCATGTCAAAGTTTCCAAGTTTTACGCCCTAAAATAATTAAAAGAGAATTGAAATAAGTTTTCCTAGTTCACCGACCAAGTTTATCTCAAAAGAAAACAAGTTCGATAATTTCCTAATTTGAGCTGAAATTTTTGAAAAATCGTAACTTAAGTTGTACAAGTCCGAATTTCACTTACTTGGTACCGTTAGAAACCTCTTGAAAATTTCTAAAACTTTGTAGGAGACACCCAGTAAAGATTCTAGATGGAATTTGCCCAGACTTTCAAGAAAGAAACGGCTACAGTAACAAAACAGGGCAAAGCAGGTTGATCGACCAGCCCACTTTGAAAATTCACCAAAAATTACAAAAAATGAATTGGCCTCTCAATTTTATGCAGTTTAAATTATTATGTGAAAAGTTTCAAACACCACTGACGGAACTCAATTCCGACACTCGAGCAAGAAATTAAAGCAGTTCAAACAGTGGGGGTTTAAATTTCTGAAAATTCTGTTTCCCAGTTTCGTAGGGCAGATTTCAAGGCTTCATTTGAGTGACGAATTCTTGGTCAAAATTCACCAAATTTGGTACACTAATACTTCCATATATATTCTAGGTTGATACCAGAATTCAACCAAATATTTGAATGGGAAGGCAGTTTTCTACTTGCCCAAAATGAACCGGTTAACACTTATTCATTCCTGTAAATTTACTTTCCCTTTCTTATCATTGCCTTTAACACATCTAAACCACTTCCGATTGGCCTCAAATTCGAACCTAAACTAGTATTAACCTTCCTAACCCTAATGGTGATCGAAATTGATACAAGTTTAGCTCAAAACTTAGCACTAAAACAGGCTCAAAAATTGGACAGCATGCATGCCCAATTTCCAATTTTCCTTGTTCCAACTAAACCTCCAAGTTTGCGTAACCTTTGAAGGGATTTGTGTGGGACAAATCAACCACCTAACCCTCAACATTTAAGCCTCACATTGAGCTTTCAAACTTGCCAAAATCACAGCCAACACATTAAAAAGAGAACAGCAATTTTCTCCCTCATTTTCTTCCTCTTCTCACCCGAATTTCCTTGAGATTTTTCCACAAATTTTCAGCCACCATTTCCCACATGAATACATATATTGCATCATTAATCATGCTAGAAATCAAATTATCACAAGTGTGGGAGTCCAAAAGCCCACTCAACAACCATGTTCAACAATTACAAGTTAAGGAAGCTTAGCATCAAACAATGACACAATCCACACAAGTCAAGGTTCTAGGAACCTATCAACCACCCAATTCCTAATTTCATGCTTGAAATTTAATGGATGAACAAAGATGAAGATTTTAGGGTTTTACCTCTTCTAAGAAGTTGGCAATTACCTCCCAAGAATGCTAGCCCTAGCCACCCACACTCTTCCTCTTCAATGATCTTCACCCAAGTTCCAAGCTCAAGCCAAGGTTGTTGCTAATTTGTGGTTGATTTTTAGAGGGAAAATGAAAGATGGAATTGATGGAATTTCATGGGAGAAGAGGGAGAGGGGAGCCGGCCAAGTGAGGAAGAAGAGAGAGGTGTGTTATGTGGTTGTTAAGTGTGTTAATTGTTGGAAAGAAAGACAAGACATAAATCTTGTCTTGTGCCCCAAAGTCAAACATGGAATAGTAATCCCTTGGCTAACAATTTTGGAGGGAAAATAATTATCCCACTTAGCTAAGGATTAAAGGATTAATCTTGATTAGGAGGGAGGAATGAAATGGAATAAAATGGAAGTGAATTAGGGTGAATTAAGTGGAGGAAGTTTAATGGCTGAACAAAATTCTAATTTCAAGGAGGTTAATCCAACTTACACTAAGGTTTCACAACCCTAATCATTTTCGCCCTTATTAACTCACTTCTAATCCCTTAATTGTATTTTTAGCCTACGAGTGATCATCCTTACACTCCATCGCTATGTCACTCCCTGCCCGAATTTCCACCTCGAAAAACGTGTTTTTCTCATTTTCTGTCTAATCGATATAAAAGAGCAAATTTTAAATACTAAACGAATTATTGATAAACTACAAGAAATTAAGGGTGAAATAAAATCAATTCACCTCAAGATGAAATAAATTAAATTAATAAATAAATAAATGAATAAATTGAATTTTCATCTAAATTTTCTGAAAAATTCATTTAAATATAATTTTAAAATAATTGAACGAATTAATAACAATAATAACATTATTTAAAAATAATAAGTTGTAATAATATCAAAATAAATTTTTGATGCCCTCACAAGGAGTTAGGGATGAAGGAGATGTCACCACAGAGGATTGTTCACTAGACTTTTTCACTGGAGAGGCTAAGGTTGATATTCCATTGTTTCTTTCTCAACTTCCTCTTCAACCACATAGTTAGATTCTTCCCATTGAATCTTTTGCAATTCTTCACCACTTCTCAAGGTAATTGCACTCACATCTGGTTCGGAATTGACAACGGTCTTTGAGTGCAATTTTTCAGAAATTTGAGACGCCAATTGGCTCACAGTAGATGCCAGTAGACACATTTGACTCTCCAAATTACAAATGCATGTCTTTCCCTCCTGTTGAAATTGATATATGTTAGTAGATAGTGATTCAACAATTTCTTTAGAGATATACCTGACATTAATGATGGTTGTTGCGGTGGAATTTGAGGCCTATGTTGATGTTGCTGGTGAAACCCTGGTAGCCTTGCAGCATAATTGAAGTTGAGGCTATCCCTTCATCCTTGATTATACTTGTTTGAATAAGAATCATACCACAGTCGGGATGGGTTTGAGGATCCTCCAACAGGATAAACTTGAGCGTTTGATCATTTTATAGTGTGGGACACATGGTAGTTGAATGACCCGAGACATAACAAATTTCACATGTTTTAATTTGTTGCACTTTTCCTACAACCAACTTTTCTACAAGAGATGTTAGGGAATCTAAATGTTGATCAATAGAAAAGACATTTACCTCATCAACTCTCTCAGGAATGAAATCCAGTCTAAAATTGGTAGTCATAAACTAGCCAACAGATTGAGGGGAAATAAAAATAATATCCAAAGAAAATAAAACAAGAAGGCACCAGTTCCCGACAATGGTGCCAAAATTTAATGGGTGTCGAGCCTGTACAAAAATAAGATCAATAATAATAAGGCTAGCTGCCTACAAAAATATCCCCGAATCAATTCTGGTACTGGAGCAGTGACTCCGGATATGCAATGGATTATTTGCTTCACCCTGATTCCAAAGAATATGCCAAACCCAATATACTAGAATTTATGCCCGAGAATTCTATTAATTTGCATATAGTGGCAAGTAGGGTCTTCTCCTCAGGGAACTAGAAGAATTATTTTCTATGAACCAAAAATAAATAAAGGGGGTTTTGAACACTTCCTAATTAACGATTCAGATAAAAATAGACAATATCACAAAATTCAAATAAAACAAATAAAACTAAATCTATCAAAGAGATGCTCTAGCCAAAGGGCTAATCTCGACTTTGGGTTCATCTAACTGATCATTGACAGAAAATGTCAATCATTTATTTACAAATAAATTGGTTATGGTTGTCAACAAGGTCTGACTACCTGCCTTTCCTTACTGATTCGATAATCACAACAAGCTTTGTGGCTATTTCTCTTGCCAATAGACAACCCTAAACATGCTCTTAGGATTTAGCCTAATGACAGCATTAATAATTAGAAAGGCTACCAATTCTAACCAACAAACACACAAACTCGGTTCATTTAAGTTAGATTGTATATCTCCATGACAGTAATCCAAAAATTTCTACTACTACTGAATTAAGTCACTTGTCACAAATACTAGAACCACCAAACAATTACGGATTTGGCGTTTTAGATGACGATAGATTATTCACACAACCAAATAGTGATCAAGTATTTAATTGCAAGAAATAATCATAAACGTGAAAATCAAGAAATATCCAAATACTTGCAAACAAATGAAATAAAAATGATTCAATCAAGTCTCATAGAGTCAATGAACCAAATCTCAATTAACCTCTGACTAGATGGAAGAAATTAGCCATTCCTCATGGAGATCTGCAGCCACAAAGATGTTTTTTGTCGATTTTTATTGAAAGGAAAAGAAAGAAGAATAAAAACGAGTAAAGGCAGAAGAACCAGAAAGAGTGTGCCATCCTTTTTGCTTTTTCTCCTATTAATACCAGCAATCCTACGCTATTCCCTACTTTCCCAAGAATTAGAGTCCTTTTGGGAGTCTAAAACTGCTAAGTAATAACAAAATAAATAAGGAAACCAATTACATATTTCCCTCAATAAAATGATCTTTGACCAATTCCCCAAAAATAGATGAAATCTCCGTTTCCAAATAATCAGCATAATATCTTCCGTAAGAAACATGCGTTCACTTATGCAGCAAGGTAGCCTTCACAGCAGAATAAAGCGTGCCCGCGCTTTAACTGCAAAAGTCTTCTGGAATTTTCACTTTATTGCGCTCTTCACTTCATTTTAACTCTAGATTCCTACAAATGACATCAAATACCAAATATGAGTAGAATCAAGAAATTAACATCATATTTTGTCATAATTAAAGGGAAAATATTCATAAATTAAATGCTTAATTAATGATTTAACATTAGATGTGCCCACATCTAACAGAACTATTGCAAAAAAAAAAATGATTCTTTCGAAACCCTACTCTTTTTTTTCCCTTATCTTTTTCTCGTTTCACTTACTTCATTTTCTCTTTCTTGTCTTTTCTTTTGTTTCCTTTTTCTTCTGCATCCAACCACCGCTGCCTCGCCACGCCATCACTGCTGTATGACATCACCATTGCCGTCCCACCGCTCTGCTATTATTAATCCACTGCACCTCCTTTTCCTGAGCCTTAGCATGGTTGCACCCCCTCCTTTTTCAGGGAAGTGTCGTTGTTCCCTTTGCTCGTTTTATTGTTATTTAATTCTTACATTGGAGACAATGTAAGGTTTAGGTGTAGGGGAGGGTTAGCTATGCGTTTAGGTGTTGGATTGCATTTTCTTTTTCTTGTTAGTTTTTTTAAACAATGATGAATGCAATCAAGATGTGAGTCCAAGTAGTGAGTTCATGCCATTGGGTTTTCTACTTTTCTTGATGATGAATTTCATTAATGAATATGTTGTATTTGACATTAATTCTTGACCATTTGTGAGACGTTTGGGCTTGTTAGTGAGCACTATATCTTAAAATTGCTCTATTTTTCATTTGTTGAGTGGTATTGCACATGGTTTTGTCACTTTCGAACTTACTCTATTATGCATGTTGAAACCACGTGTAATTGAATTTGATGCATTAAAGATGACAAAGGCGTCTAGGATTAACCACTTTTGACTTTCGAAAAAGAAACCTGCCTTTATTTCTATTTACCTTTAGTGAGCCAATTTGAGCCTTTAACCCTTTTCTTTGTTTGATACCCCTATTGTTAACCTAAACCCTCTTTTTAGACTTTCTCATTGAACCCTTATGTTAAAGAAATGCTTTAATTTCATTGCATGAAAATTCGGTGTATTATTTGCAAACAAGGAATGAGAAAAGCAAGTGTAACAAGTTAAGGTGCTTTCTGAGATGTTCGTTTTAGTTTCAAAAAAAAAAACAAAAGAGAGGGAGAAAAAAAATGGAAAACGAAAAAAGAGAAAATGAAAAAAGTGTTCCAATGTGCTTTCGTGCGTACTTCTTGCATTGTGATTATGGCAAGTGCCAAATAACTGTTTTCACTTGTTGGGTTGACGGAAGTGCTGCTTTGCCTTGAAAGTGCGAATTTTCAGAGAAATTGTGCATTGGAATTTTGGCATTATCTTTGACATAGTTACATCTTGATTTACCCTTTTATCCTACCTTCACCCCTGCCCCATTACAACCTTGTGAAAGTCCCTTTGATTTTTACATTTAATTCATGGTTGAGTGGTGGAGATGTGATATATGAGCAAACTTATGGTAATGTCATTCCATTGTGTCGATTTGAGTGCTACCCTATACCCTATACACCTTTGAGTGAATGAGTGCACCTACTAAATTCTTTGTGAGATTTGTCAATTTGATATATTCTGATTTTGATGAGTTGTTGGGGAATGTGGGATGCCTTTATTAGCATGACTTGCTATGGATTGCTTGGTATCTTAATTGCATTTCTGAGATAGAATATGCTTGAGGATAAGCATAGTTTAGGTGTAGGGGAGATTGATAAGGTGCATTTTAGTGGTTTATTTTGTTAATATTTCCTAATTGTGTGGGTTGAATATTGCGCTACTTGGTGGATTCTACTTAGTTTTTGTATTTGGTGAGTAATTGCAGAAATTGGTGAAAAAGATGTTGAAAATCAATTTTCCAGAAGACTTTCTGGCAGTTAGACACGGGTGCACCTAAGTCATGCTTCCAAATCCGGATTGTTGGGATTCCACCCGGGCAGTTTCCAAAGAATTGCGAATTTCAAATCCGAGACTATGTAGGAATAATTATTGCATTTTTGTTTTAGTAGTTGATTACTATCAGAAAACTATTTTAATGTTTTTAGTAGGAAATCTGCTTAGATCAAGAAAGTGATAGTCTTTGATTTCTATTAGAAAATTACTAGGAATCTATGTGACAGCCCCACCTTCCCCTAAGGTACCGCCTGCTCGACTCTCGCCGAAATTCACTACAATTCTCAGTCAAATTGAAGTGCCAACTTTAAATAATTATAGTAAAACTCCAACAATTACGTTCAAGTACTTCCCAATAATAACATAATCATACATCTTACAATTTAAACTCCATTACATAGAACCCAAGTATTTCAAAATCATGTTACAATTATGAAATGTTACTTCCATACTTCAATACAATAAGCCCATTGTCCAAAACACTAGGAATAATATACACTGATGAACTAGAGTTAATCCAGCTAGTCCCTTTAGTAAGTCTCTTCAAGTGCTTCCTCTGTCTCGAGTCCCTGTGGGGGGGAAAATAAAACATTTTTGGGGTGAGCTTAAAAGCTCAGTGAGGTTCCGAAAATTAAGCAAATATACATTTAGTCAAAATCTTAACACTTGAATTGAATAGCACTTTTCCAAAATATTTACCATTCAACTTAAATCATGAGCAAATCCTTTCATGGAGAGCGATAGTAAATCATACTTGAGTTAATTCCAAACACGAGTAAATCTCTTCGGGGAAACTCATTTCACTCACTTGAGCATTTGAACAATAAATAAACAAGTAATTCACTTCAATCACTTCAAAGGTACTGAGACGGGATGAGAGGTGCCTGCCACCCTGATTTCGTGTGACACATACTTCCGTTCAGATTCACTTACACTTAAAATACTGAGATGAGACGAGAGGTACCTCCCACTCATTCGAGTGTGGTATATACTATCTTTCAATACGTATGGCCGACGAGACAACGCTCCAATCGACATATTCACAGCTAGGATTAAGGCGGGATGAGAGGTACCTACCACTCATAGAGTGTGGCACATACTGCCGCTTATCACATAAGGTCGACGAGACAACGCTCCAATCGACTTATTCAACATTCACTCTCAAGGCGGGATGAGAGGTACCTACCACTCATTGAGTGTGGTACATGCTACCGCTTAACACATTTGGTCGACGAGACAACGCTCCAATCGACTCATTCAAAGTTAAGATTCAAGCAGGATGAGAGGTACCTACCACTCCGTGGAGTGTGATACATACTTCCGCATAAAACATATGACGGGATGAGAGGCACCTACCACTCACTCGAGTATGGTACATACTTCCGCTTATCAACACAAATCAAATTTCAAGTCACAACACATATTCAACATATAACTCATCTCTAATCACAGTCTTAAATTCACATGAACAAATCACCATCTCAGTTAGTATTTGTGAATCAAGACAAGTAACATACATAGAAACTCACAAACTCTTTATAATTTTACTTGTAAAGCATTTCATTGGAAAATAGTAGTAAATCATTTCAATAAAACATTCCTTTGTAAATACTAGCAATTCATTTCACAAATCATTCATTTGCAAACCATAGCAAGATTTTCATTTAAAAGAGAGTTAGAACACTCACCGAAATAGTAGGGTTCAGCTTCCACATAAGGTTCAAGTTCAGTTCCTTGTACACTCCCTAGAACAATTTCAAAAACAGTAGTTGAGATTCACTTCTTTACTTATTAACTAAAACATTTCACTTTCACTTCATAGTTTCCAATCAATATTTTTCCCAAAATCCCTCAAGGAAAAACACTCATTTTACATGATTCAACATTCAAATGAGTCTTTTGAAATTCACTATATCACTTTTATCACAAAACTCAGCACTCACTCTTTGACAATACTTTAATATAACTTTAAAACGCTTCAAACCATATCTTTATTTTCAAAATTCATTAAATTTAGCCACAATACTGTAAAACTCTCAAATTCCCTCAAATAACATTTTTCACTCAAAAATTCACGAGAAATTTCACTTTTCATCTTTTAAAATTCATACACTCATAAATGAACATACCATATATTTTCTTAGACAGAAATTCATCACAATAACCACAAAATCTCAAAATCAAACATGGAAATTACCAAGCATGGGTTTGGCCGTCTCATACATTTTTCTATCACAATTTTCAATAACAAGAACCTACTTTCTAACCATATCATAATAGATTTCACAAATATCATTCAAATCCACAATCAGATCCTCAAGTCCGCTACCTAAAATCCACCTCAAGTCCGCTACCTAGGTTGGGAATTCAAGAGCCCAACTCAAATATTTCAAACATTAGCATTTCTAGCAAAATAATCCTTAGATCTGACAGATCTAACACTAATAAGGTTAAAGCTAAGAGATTTAAGAATTATACCTCAAGATCTATTCAGATCTGACAAGATCAATGAAGATCTGATGGACTCCTCCCACAGATGACTTCTTGAGCTTAGCAACTCCAAAAAGCTCCGACCTTAACTTAAGATTTGCTTGATTTGATGATGGATTTTGACCACAAGCTCAAGAACAAGACTCAAGAAAACCCACACAAGCTTTCTTTCTTCTTTTCTTCACTCTCCAAATTTCGGAACTCTCCCTCTCTCTCTTGCTCTCACTCGGCAGCCAAGAATGGTGGAAGAAACCAAGATTGAAACCTTCAAGGGAGTCTTGATGTTTCAAGGAAGTTGGAGAAGAAGAAATGGAAGAAACAAGGCTGCAAGCTTTCCCTCCTTTCTCTCTCAAGGCTCTCGGCCTCCCTCTCTCTCTTTTACTCTCTCATGGCAGCCCAAGGAAGAAGATGAAGCAACAACCAAGCCTTCAATGGAGTTTTCAAGCTTGAAGAAGATGAAGTTGAAGAACAACTCTCAACCTCTCTCTATTCTCTCTCCAAGGCCGCTCTCTCTCTCTCTCTAAGTCCAAATTGCAGCTGGAAAAATGAAGTTTCAAGAGGCCAAAAGTCAAGTCTTAAGGGGGACAAAAAGTGCCATTTCCCTATTTTAAGGAAAAGTGGTCTTATGACCACTTTATGTCGCGTCAAACGCGATATTCTGACTTACATTGTTTTATTTCAATCCAACACTGTCCAACCTTAAATATATATCAATAATATCACTACAGATGCTCATTTTCAACTTATGGTCACTATTCACATTTCGGAGCAAAATTTAACGCTTATTTTGACCAAAACCACACACACCGGCAAATAATTCTTGAAAAATCCTCTAAATTGGAAAATAATCACTCAAAACATATATTCACTCATATTTCAATAAATAAACACAATATAAATAATATTTGGCATTTTTAAAATAAAATCGGGATTTTTCGAGACCCTCACAATCTAGGTTAATATAGTTTTTAGTTTTCGTTTCTTTATTGGCGAGGAGGACGAATCAGAATTGACTAGTAGTTGTATTATTCCCTTGGCTTCACGTGGAGGCTAACTAGAGATAGTTTTCTGGCCTTTTCCTTTCTTCGCTATTTTCTTTGGGAAAAGCAACAGATGGCTTTGATATTTTCTCTTTCAAGCTTTTGTGGAATTTCCTCCGTGATGCGTGGCTAATTTCGTAGTCTAGTCAAAGATCAATTCGACGATGCAATCCCACTTATCTGTGAGATCTAACTGATTTGTTCTTCATTCATTTAATTCTTAGTCTTTGTACATTCTTTGTTTTATGTTCTTGTATTATTTCGTTAGTTGAATGTCAAGGGCTGATATTCAAATTAACCTAATAACCTATCACCAGTTTAATCTGTTAAATCTGTAATTGTTTAGTTGATTACTATTAGTGGTAACTAATGTTAACACATGTTAGGGGGACGTGCAATCTAACTTAAATAAACCCTGGTCGTGTGTTTGTTGGTTAGGGTTTGGGCTTTTCTAGTTTTTAGTACAATTGAGAAATTAAATCCTATGGGTGTACCTAAGGTTATTTCTTGGTTAAGGGTACTTAACGGGCGTACCTTAACAATCTATAATCTAAGGAAAAGTTGGTCGTTAGAGAGATTATCTGGCGGCTATAACCAGCCTATTAATGAATTAAATGAATTATCTTTGCATCGCTGATCGAATCTATGGACTGTGTCTAAGAAGTTGGATTTTGGCTAGAGTTTGCTTATCATTAATTTAATCCTTGCTTATTTTAGTGAATTGTTTTATTATTTAGTCGATTAGTTAATTTTACATTTTCCAAAATCCCCCCATATTTCTCACTTGAGAAGAAACAAATCTTACCCAGTTTCTATGGAGACAATCCTACTCACCGCTGTACTCAAAATTTATATTTCTTGGAGTAGGTATTTATTATTGCATAGGTTCGACACCTATCATTGTTTATACTACATAGAGAAACTAACTCAACCCATGCATTAATTGGGATCAAATGATAAAAAAAAAAAATCAAAGGCAATGGAAGAATACATGGAATTTAGAAGAGAAGAAATTTAGAATGTGAGATCAAAAAATATAAAGGAAACAGAACCAAATGATATAAAAGTTGAAGAACTAAAATACTGATGCACAACCTTCATCCTTTCAAAGTTACTAATATATTTCATGTGCATTCTTTATCATTTCCAAAAACTCTTTCAAGATAAAAAATCAAAGGATGCATTGATTCATGAGAGTTTATATTTTGAAAAATATGTAGAAAGGTAATAAACAACATCAAACACAATTGGTCTATATCCATAGAGGTTTTTTTTTAACTTATTAGATTTTTTTTTGGCTCTGAAATTTCTTTGGCCGTTATAGGAGAAAATACATTCTTAAAAAGAAATAACTTCGTACAAAAATAACCAATAACGTGCAATGCACGTGTTCCTCTATAGTTTCACAAAAAGGAAATGTTACGAGTTAAAAGTTTGTCTCATCAGGTAAAAAAATGCAAACTATTAGGCAAAAAGAATTAACCACCTGAAATGCTTTAAAACTCAATAACTTCTAGTATGAGTAGCCAATTTGTTAAGCCAAATACTGATAGAAAATATTCTAGGTAGCATGCTAAACATCTTAGCAACTATAGTAGAAGTGCTACCATGATGCATATCTTTCATTTAATTTCGTATTATTTATTTATTTATTTATTTTGAGCTGTTCATTTAAACACCTCTCTCTTTAGCGGCCCAGAATCTCAATGAAAGCACGAAATCGAGTTTAAGAAAGAAATAGAAACTGACAGACAAGAAAATGGTATGACTCTTTGCGCCGCTGTATATGCTGAAGAATCTCCATGGACTGCAGGGAAAGTGTTACATAATATGTGATAAATGTCTGATGCTTTGCAATGCCCTCTCTGTATTTGCTGCAGAATCTCCATGGACTGAAATGGCAAAAGATCAGAAGGGGTTAATAGAACTTGTTTATCTATTTATTTTATTTTTTACAGTATAAATCACATGTGAGGCGTTACTGCACTAGAGCTTAAACATCAATGCTAAGAGAGTTAAGTGGTATGTTAGGATGCCATTATTGTGATTATGTTGCAAAGGAATTTTATGAAATCTGTCGAAGGCATTGTGACTAGTGACACTGCGAAACTTTTTCGCCAATAATGTGGAATGCTGATGGGGTCAGGTTTCCAGGTAAATGTCGGAAAATTAACTTGAAGACTGAGATAGGAATCTTGTACTATCGTTCTTTTTCCCTCTATAAAGTTAACTTGGTAATGTTCTATTGAAAATCCTTATCTTCATACAGTTATCATAAACTGTTAGAAGAAAAGCTAAAAGTTCAAGAGAAGGGTGTATTTTGAAAACGAAGAAACGAATTTTATATGTCTTATTAAAGAGGGAACTCTAGGTTAAGAGAATTGAACTTTGGGCTGCTTCAAGGTTCTTAAAAGATAAGGTTGGTTAATCTGGCACTACAGTTGTAAGATTTGCAGCCTAGGTAGATAGCAAAGATGGTAAATTAAAATTTAGACTAATGTAAGCAAATCCTTTTGAGGCTTTTTTCATATGTTCTTTAACTCAGCTTTTCAAGCAATGGGTAGGGAAATTTCATGATAAAGGAACTGTAAAAGCGATTGATGTTTGGACCTGGAAAATTGATATAAAGTTGAATGTAGCCTTTACTTCCTAAACAATTTCCTAATGGGTAAAACATGCAATCAGGACTTTCCCTTTTTTTTTTTTTCCTTTTTCTGTTTTTGAGAGTTCCCACATCTCGCTACCTGATTGTAAAACCATTTGAATAAAAACCTGGTTAGTTGCTCTTGTTTAAGAAGCTGAAGGATATTACTGGAAGGGAAGACAATGGAATCGAAGCTTTCTTCTAAAATCAGTTAAAAATACACTGCACGATTGGTAAATATTCGCTTCACCAAGAAGGAGTATGGATTTATACTTGCTGGAGTATGGTTGGAGACTTGGAATCATCCTTTACGTACAAAACTGAATATAGATATCTTGTAAATTCATTGATTCCTTGCCTATAGACAAGATTTAGTGTCTTTACTTTAGCCTCTTCTGCTTTATAAAAATGCCTAGAGCAACAGATGCAGATATTAATCTGGCATTACAACCACACTTGAAAGATAACAGCCTCTTCTCCATTACTGGTTCTTACTCTTTCATTGAAAGCAAAGCTCACATAATCAATATGGCTGACCCTCTTATCTCATTTGTTATTGAGATGGCTAGTGATCTGCTGATTCAAAAACTTGTTCTCCTGAAAGATGTTCGACAACAAGTTGTAACACTTCAAAAGGATCTGGACCGCATGCGGTGTTTCTTGCAAGATGCAGACCAAAGGCAAGGTCAAGAAGCGAGGATTCGCAACTGGATTTCTGAAGTCAGAGATGCTGCCTACGATGCGGAGGATGTCATTGAGATCTTTGCCAGCAAAATTGAGTTCATAAAAGAGAAGGGATTTGTCAATAAGTTGGTATATTATCCCTTGAAAATTGTGAACCTCTACAAGATTGGCAAAGAGATCGAATCTTTACAGCTGAGGCTCAATGCCATTGCTAATAGCCGTGAAAAGTATGGTATCAGAAACCTTGGAGAGGGGTCGAGTACACATGGAGAAGAGCTTCAACGGCTCAGACGATCCTCTTCAATTGGTGAGGACAAGGATGTTGTGGGCTTCGAGAAAATAACGAAATCCCTGGTGGCAGAACTTTTGAAAGAGGACAAAAACCGCCGTGTGGTTTCAATCGTTGGCATGGGAGGTGCTGGTAAGACAACTCTAGCCAGAAATGTTTATAACCATGCTGATGTCAGGGCCAGATTCAACTGCCGTGCTTGGGTTTGTGTCTCTTCAATCTACAATCACAAAGAGACGCTGAGAACAATCATAAAGCAATTGGAGCCAATAACTAATGAGCTACTTGACATGTTGGAAAAGATGCAAGAGCAGGACTTGCAGCAAAGGCTGTATGACGATCTAAAAGATAAGTGTTATCTTGTGGTACTTGATGATGTATGGAAGGAAGCAGTGTGGGATTGTCTAGCCAGGGCCTTTCCTGATGTTAGTACATCAAGTAGATTGCTGGTTACAAGTCGCAATCGAGAGGTTGCCGAACACGCTCTTAGCATCCCGCATGAGTTGAAAAGTTTGGGAGACGAAGACAGCTGGCTGTTGTTTCTCAGAAAGGCCTTAGGCCATGAAGCTGATGCAGGGTGTCCTCCGGACTTGGAAGAAGTCGGAAGAGAGATTGCAAGGCGATGTGCCGGTCTCCCACTGACCATCACGGTTATTGGTGGCCTGCTTTGGGTCAAGGAAAAATTGAAGAGTGAATGGGAGAAACTTCTCAACAACTTTAGCAGATACCTATCAAGGAGCCAGAGTGGAGTATCAGCAATTTTGGAATTAAGTTATGCAGAGCTTCCTCCCAATTTGAAATTTTGCTTTTTGTACTTGGGCTTATTTCCAGAAGACTCTGTGATTCCCAAGCGCAAGTTGATCCATATGTGGGTTGCAGAAGGAATAATTCAGCAGCGAGGTGGAAAAGAATTGGAGGAAACTACAGAATATTATTTGGATCAACTTCTCAGCAGAAATATGGTTCAGGTGGCAGAAACAACTATTGATCAGAGGATTAAAAGCTGTAGAGTTCATGATTTGTTGCGAGAGCTTGCTATCAGAAAGGCAGAGGATGAAAAGTTTTTTCAGATCGATGACATCAGAGATCATGAAATATCAGCCAGATCCAGGTACCTTGCCGTTCATCCTCTCCCTCAGTATAAAAAATATTTTGGGTTTTCAACCCCTCATCTCCATTCTTTAATTTTTGTCAATTTTCACACTCACAAGGAAGAGGTCAGTCTTAGCTTCAAAAGTTTCAGAAACCTTAGGGTACTTGACCTTGAGAATGTTAAAATTAATCAATTGCCAAAACAAATTGGTGGAGTTAGGCTTCTGAGGTACCTTTGTTTAAGATGCACATGGATTGAAGAGCTCCCCCACTCCTTAGGTTGCCTGCGAAACCTACAAACTCTTGACATAGCCCAGGGGGAAGTTAAAGTTTCAGATTTCATTTGGAAGCTTGAAAGTTTACGGCATCTATATGCGTGTCGTATAAGATGTAATGTGCCACTTAAGATTGAAGGATTGAGAAATCTCCAAACTCTGTCAGGCGTACACTATGATGACATTATGCATAATAACATGGTAACTTTGACAAGTCTTCGGAAACTGGGGATTGCAGTAAATGACAGGTCAGAGATAGATAAACTCTGTGTGCATTTATCTGGGCTTGGAAGCCTAAAGACCTTACATCTTTATCGTACTGGAATAATGGTTATGAGGTTGCCACCTCTAGCTGGACTTTCTAGGCTCCATCATGTAACAGAGCTTAAGCTATCCGGGACATTGAGAAGGCTGCCTCCTGATTTCCCTCCTCATCTCTCCCGCTTGTCTTTGACATCCTTACGTCTCTCGGATGACCCAATGCCAGTACTAGAGAAGTTGGGACAGCTGTCGTTCCTCAAAATGAAACGTGCATACAGGGGACAACAACTGATCATTTCCAGGCATGGCTTTCCCCAATTGAAATTCCTTGAGCTCCGCTGGCTAACTTATTTGAAAGAAATAAAGGTGGAGAAAGCTGCACTGCCACAGCTCCAGTGCCTGAGAATCAGGGACTGCGAATCACTAAGCACGTTGCCGGAAGAGCTGAAGCACATATCTACTCTTGATAGGATTGAGCTTGTGAAAATGCCAGAAGATTTTGTCCGTAGGCTTGATGCGGAGACGATATCCACTGTCCCTAACCTTAGAATATTCAACTCTTGATTGCGTGCACCAAATTTGCTATTTTCCGTCCTGGTTTGGAGTTGGTTTGCATTAGCTAGAGATGTTTGGATTACGATCAAAGTTGTTAAATTTGAGTCTGTAAATAGATATCATTGTAAACTTTGCCTTGAATGTGTACATCTTCCTTTGTACTGTCTTTTATTTGTATTCTCCACTGAGGGCCCCTGTATACTGCTGGCTGAATTTGAATGCAGTGATTAATAAAATTATTTCCACTTTTATCAAAATAAATAAATACAAAGAATGTTCCCAATTCAATATACTTACTTTGCCATTATTTTACTCCCTATTTCATCATATAATTCAGACCAACCAACAAGCTTCCTAATTTGAAATCTCACACTCCGATGCTTGCTTTTTTGATCTTCCTACTATTCAGCAAGGAATGACTCTTTTGTTCTTAATGATTTTTCGATTGACTAACAGTGCTGACATCTATACCTTATAGGATTTGTCTCTCTATCAATTTACATTGCATATATCATATTAATAAGAGTATTAATTAAATAAAAAAAAAACAGCTTGTGTCTGCTATAGGCCTCAAAATCCTGATAGTAAACCCTTGGGATTTGAACATGTTTAATTCAATGAAAATATCTAGAGGCATGTGATTGATTCTAATTTTTCCCATGCTGTCCAAACTGACAAAGAGAATAAGGAAACAAAAGCTTGTATTATGTACTAGAAGAGAAGAAAAGAATGAAGATAGCAAACAAATCAAGGAATTCATCCCATTTAAAGTGTTAGTCCATCTGAAATGAGGATTGAATGCTTCCTACATTCTACTCACTATATATAAGATGTCAAAAAAAAAATAATAATAAACAAATTTGAATGCGCTAAGAGCAAATAACAACTGGTCATCGAAGTTGTTTGGGATAAACATTCAAGGGAAAATTGTCTGGGATTGAGTTGGATTGAATTATGTTAGAAAAGCTAAAAAAAGAAAAACAAAATATTTTTAAGCTTGCTCACGAAAAATTATCAAAAGGAGATTTAGCGACTCATTCCCTTGATATTAAGCACAAAAGGACAAAGAGCTATATGTTTTATCCTTGAGGTAAGGTGCGCATAGTGGAAGAACATGTTTTTTTCATAAGTGATCATTTTTGGCCCAAAAACAAAAGGTTGTATTATTAATATGTACAATCATCTTTTTGTTTTTCTACATAATTTTTAGTTCACATGCATCTATCACAAAAACTGCCATAATACTAGAGATGCTAAGGTGAACAATGAGATGAACATTTTTCGTGAGTCAATTTACCCATTGAACTTCTGAAAGCGTATATATTTTCATCATATAATGAATAACAGAAAGAAAATGCCCTAAGATGATAAACTGTGCAAGCCACATATTTTCAATTGTAAGAAACAGAGGAAATTAAGGGAATTGCCCAAATGATGCATTCAAAAGTTATAATGAGAAAATTGATACAAAAAAATTAGTTGGTGAATTGAGATTTTCTGTAATGCTTGATGAGTGTTGGAGGAGTGATGAATGAAGAACTTGTCCAAAGTTAAAGGTGTGAAGATAAAAGACCAAAAGACACACAGCCAACAAACACCACTAAAAAAAAAAAAATCATCAATGACTTGATCTATCAATTTCAGTTTCCTGTTCATCTTGGTTTCATTCAGTAAATTCATTAGTTGTAATTTTGTAGCCAGCTTAATGTGTAGTCTTACTTTTCTTCTACTTTTATCAATTGGTGCATCTCAATTGTATCAATTTTTGTTTATTGTGAATAGCCAAAAAGAAATCAAGTTCGTGATTGCCTTTGACCTTTCTGAAGGAATGGAATATCATATCTATCCAAAGTTTCGTTCTTCCATGGTTGATGTCATATACTTCCGTCATCTGTCGTCTTTTGCACAGTAATTTTAAATTTTGAGTTTTTAAGACAAATAAAAATTAACAATCGTCTCACAATCTATGTTATCCTCTATATATATATATAGAATAAAGTCGTACTCTCATACTTATCTCTTAACTCTTATCTCTTTTCTATGTGTCTCCTTGACAGAGCGAGTTTTCTATACTAGATTTCTCATCATCTGTGCACTTTACAATTTTCTAATTTTCTCTCCTCCATTACTTTTGTCTTTATTCTTTGTTTCTCATGATAATATTTTTGATAATTTTTCTACTAATCTCTCCAAATTTCACTCAACCACTCCTTTCTCTCTGTCTTTATTCCTTTTTTCTCACGATAATGTTTTTGATAATTAATCTCTCCAAATTTCACTCAACCATACTTCTCTCTCTTTCCCTTCATTTTTTCCCATGTTAATTTATTTGGTTTCTCTATTTTTTTTATTTTCACAACTGCTTCTTTTTTCCCCCCAAATTTTTCCAGTCTTTCAAATTTTAAAATATAGAATTTGAATAAACAGTTTTTATCATCTAATCTAGCCTCAAAACTCCTTATCTATTCTTTTAGCTGATAGTTCTTTATTCAATGGGTAAGTATGCATGTAATGTTCATAAATAGTGATAAGGGTGCAAGGGATAAGTAATTATTTTGATCTTTTTAGTGGATTTTATTTATCTATTTTAACTTGTTTTTATTAAGAAAAATGATAGAATTAAGCTCTTTATTATAATTGTACATTCAAAGTATGAATTGTGAGAAGGAAATGCTTTTTAAGCAAGTTAATGTATTTTTTGAATGCTTTATGAAGGAAATGGAGCTTGGAAGGAAAGTTGGAAAATTAAAGCACTTGAAGTTGATGAATTTCCAAATTGAGATGATCATAATACAATTCAATCATCAAGGAATCAAGTGATCAAAAGTTGGAAGATTAAACGTTTCAATATTCTCAATGAAAAATTCAGATATTGTGATTCTGCGGTTGAATTGCGACTTGAAATGTGAAGTAACAGTTGGAAAAATTGAAGAGCTCTAGACTCTCTCTCAGCAGAGACAGGACAACTAGATCCGCTAGCTGTGCCTCACGGATCCACCTCGCGGATCCATGATAACAAGTTGCACAACTTGCACTTGATTTCCAGATTTTTCCCATTTCATTCCAACTCAATTTTCAGAGAATTTCGGCTGATAGCTGTACAAAATAGACTTGAAGAATCAAGAATCAACTTTATGTCTTTTCATTTGTAATCTTTTCTACCTCCAATCCTCTATAAATATCCAATGTATTCTATGCATTATGAGGATGGGAAGAAGAGAATATAAAGGAGAAACTAACTAGTTCTTGTAGAAGAATTAGTTTAGTCTCAAGTTAAGAGGTCCATTTGATAAGGAGAAATCCTTGTGAGTTTGTAAGTAAACTTTAAGATTGTGAAAATGAATAATAAAGAGCTTGTTTCATCAAATGGAGAAGTCTCCTTCATCCTTTATTCTTATTTCTTTAAGTTCCTTCATGACTTATTATACAAGTTTTGTGTGCTTAAACTACATGAATAGCTAACTTCTTCATCCTAGGCGTAAGATGAACTTGTAAGGGTTTGGTTGTGATTCACTTCTGTTGATTAAAAGGTTAGCTTGTGAATTGTTAGTTCATATATTGCTCTTCATATTCATGGTTGCTTGATTATCAATTGTGAATCATTCAAGCAATGTTAGTGCATGAAACATGTCTTGCATGTGTAGTTCAAAATATATAAGCACTAAGTTCCATGTTCACGTTAGTAGGAGATGCATTTAGGTGGAATCATTCTTGTAACTTCATGGAGTTTAATGAGCTCATTTGAAGCTAATTCATCATGTTAATAGATGAAGGTTTAGCTTGAGTATGTTTGTTTATTTGTGAAGGCAATCTACAAATAATATTGGAGGTTACTTCCTTAACAAGTTACAAATTTATAACCTAACTTAATCAAATGAACATATCCTTATCCTAACAAGGGATTCAAATCCCTAGGAAACCTCTTACCTAATCTCTAACTACTTCTAACTTATTTACTTTCACCACCAATTGGAGGATATACCCCGTTGGATAGTTTATTTGCTTTCTTGTTAACTGCCAATTGGATGTCTTTGACACCTAGCGGTCGGTTTTAATAGCTTAATCCCCTCTCCTTAGGACGGCTAGTCCGCCTTCTCCTTTTTACATTTCCTTGTTTTGATTTAATTTTCTTTACCACCAAATAGGGTCGTTTCTACCACTTTAATCGGTTGGTTTTAATTGCTTTTTCTAGGGACGGTGGTACTGCCTGACAATTCATATATGCAGTCATCATTAATATTTAGATAATAAAGTGAGTTAAAAAAGCCGTAGTATTTAACCAAATTCTTGAAGGATTGATCCCTAATTATTACTATACTCAATACACAATCTGTATACTTACAGGAAATTGAGGTATAAAGGACTAAAATTGAACGATAATTGGGAGAATATAACTTGAAAGTCTAGACCACGTAAGCAAGTAGCATCAACCTAATTTGGGCAAATTTGAGAAACAGATGGAATTTTAGTATAACCTATGTAAAGATTAGAATATATAATTGTAAGAATAATACACCATATACTATGTACTATTAATGAAAATTCTAAATTTTGGTTGATATGATCATTAATATATTATATGACTTACAAAATTTAAATTAAGTTTTGATTTAATTTTTTGTTATCATTGTCACCTTAGATCAAATGATCACAATCTTTAATTCAAACTTTTACATTTCTAATTCAACATTCCTGCCTAAACTTTGTTTTAAATTCAGATTCTAAATATGGTATATCCTTTCATTATTTTAAATATTTTTTGGTAATTAGGTTGGTTATTCTATTTACTAAAACAAGTACTTGAGTTTTCAATTAAAATTTTACGTTCAATATCAAAATGATTCCATACTAATGCATGGGAGATAAACTAGTTTCCTATTAGTGTTAATCAGGATCAGTACAATTACATCAAGTTTGCCAATCTCTTTGACCTTCTGGAAAAACTTGTCACATACTTTGCACGTTAAATTAAGGGATAATTTTAGAAACCTCTCTTGAGGTTTATAGTAATATCACTTGGTTCCCCTTAATTTTGAAAAATCTCATCTGCCTCCATTATTTTCAACTTTTTGTAATATTATCAACCCATTTCAAAAAATATTATTAAGAAACTCATACTTGGAGGAAGCAAAGGTTTACATGCCAAAATTGCCCTTGTATTATTCTATTATTTTTCCTAGAGCGAAGATACATTACTAAAAGCTTGAAAAGAAAGACAAACAGTGAGAAACTATAGTTGTAACTGTGAGGGCCTCAAAATTTAGATTGTATTTTTAAAATGCATAATATTTTTTATATTGTGTTTATTCATTGAAATATGAGTGAATATATGTTTAAAGTGAATATTTTCTAATTTAGAGAATTTTATACGAATTATTTGCCGGTGTGTGGTTTCGACCGAGTTAAGAGTTCAATTTTGTTCCGAAGCGTGATTAGTGACTTTAAATTGAAATCAAGCGTATGTAGTGATATTATGGAGATATTATTAAGATTGAACAATATTGAAATGAAATAAAGCAGTGTAAGTTAGACTGTCGCGCTCGATGCGACATAAAGTGACCAAAAATCACTTTTTCCCTAAATCAAGGAAAAGTCACCTTTTTGTCCCCCTTCAGACTTGACTTTTTGGTTCCTTTGGGCTTCATTTTGAAGCTGCAATTTGAGAGAATAGAGAGAGAGAGTGCCGAGAGCAACAAGAGGGAGAGAGAGAGAAATTTCTTTACTTCTTCCTTTCTTCTTCCTTGCTTCCTTGGAGCTTCAAGCCACCATTGAAGGCCATCATTCTCTCCATTCTTGCAGCCGTGAGAGAGGGAAGAGAGAGAGGGGCTGGTCCGATTTTTGGGGAAGAAAAAGAGAGGAAAAGAAGAGAAAAGAAAGAGAGCTTGTGGTGTTGTTCTTGTTCTTGGAGTTTTTGTGGGAAATCACCAACAAAGCTAGTGGATCAAGGGCAAAGGTAGAATCTTGTGGAGGTTGCTAGGCTTGGAAGCATTCTTGGGAAGAGGAACTCACAAGATCTTCTTTGATCTTGTTGGATCTTGATAGATCCGGAGGTATAAGTTTCAAAACTACTAGATATAGCTTTATTAGTGTTAAATATCATAGATCCATGGTTTACTTTGGTAGAAATGATTATATTTGAAATGATGAAGTTGGGCTCTTGAAATCCCAACCTAGGTAGCGGACTTGAGGTGGATTTTAGGTAGCGGACTTGAGGACCTAATTGTGGATTTGATTGACATTTGTGAAATTAGTCATGATATGGTTAAAAAGTAGGTTTTTGTTGTTGAAAATTTTGATAGAAAAATGTATGAGATAGTCGAACCCATGCTTGGTGATTTTAATGTTTGATTGCAAAATTTTGTGATTTTTCTTGAATAGATTTTGCCTAAGAATATACGTGTTATGTTCATCTATGAGTGTATATTTGAGTAGATTGAGCACTTGAATTTTAAATGATAAAAAGTGAAGTTTCTCATAAACTTTTGGGATAAAAAGTGTTGAATTGAAAGACTCGAGGGTTTTTACAATAATGTGGTTAATTTCTATGAATTTTGAAAATAAAGACTCGATGAGAATCGTTTAAACTTGTGTTAAAACTTTGAATAAAAACATGTGTTGTGCATTGGTGAAACGAGTGATTTCTGAGGTATCATACCTCACATAAATTCTATAATAAAAAGGATTTGAAAAGTAATGATTTGGGAGTACATCGGTGGCGTGTTATATTTGAAAAGATATAGTGATCTTCAAAAGATTAATTTGAAACGTTGTATCATGTGAAATGAAAGCTTTTCCTTGAGGGAAGTTTGGGAAAAACATTGATTGAAAATAAGAAATGAAAGTGAAATGTTTTAGTTAATGAGTGAAGGAGTGAATCTCAACTATTGTTTTTAAATTATTTTAGGGGGTGTACAAGGAAGTGAATTTTATCCTTAAGTGGAAGCCGAACCCTACTATTTCGGTGAATTTCCATGCTTGTTATGTGCTTATGTGAAAATAATTGCAATTGTGTTTAGTGAAGTGATTGAAAAATGAAACATGGTTTTTGAACCCTCCGATGGTGTGGTGTGTACTTTATCGCACCTACCCCATCTGAGTGAAAATGATCGTAAAATTGTTATACAGTGACTTGCATGTGTATGCGAAAGGTCAGGAAATTCCTAAGACCTATCGGTGAGCCCTTCGACTCGAACCGTAGGCTAGGCCTAGGTCGAGAAGAAAGGGACGAGCCATAGGGTTAGTGCAGTGACACATATAAAGTGCAGTGATATATATGCTCGAGACTTGGCTCTTGCACCTGTCTCTGTTAAGAGCATTAAATCAGTGATACATATATATATATATATATATATATAGTGAAATGAATTGTACTCTGGACTTGGCGTAAGGACTTGTCCCTGTTACTGGAGAGTACACCAAACCAAGTGAAGTGAAGTGAAATGTTATAAAGTGTTAAGTGTTTGGAGTCGGGGCCGGTGGGGATTTTGGAGGAGTAAGGGATAAGTGATGGTCTACATGGTCATGATTGTGAAAGTTGACAGAGTGTCAACTACTTTGTTCGTGGACAAGCTTCGTGGAACTTGGTTCTTGAGAGCCCCTGTATCCTTCTTTGAATGTTAAGAGCTTTCTTATGTGTTTGTTGTTAAATTCAGATTTGAAATGAAATGTCTTATGTGCTAAGTGTTTTGCATGTTTTTGGGAACTCACGGGCTTTTTAGCTCACCCTTTCCTATTTGTTTTTCCTTAATAGGAAATGAGATTCCAAGTGAAGGAGCCAACCCTTAGTGTTAGGGTTTACTTCTATTTAATGTTTTTGAGAAATTTGAATTATGGATATTGAGGGCTTTTGTATTATGGAACTTGAATGTATGGATTAAATGCTTTATGTATTTTGGGTTTGTAACTTTGAAGTTGTGGATTTGGAAGTGTTGTGTATTTTAAAGTAATGTAAGAAATTTTAGTTGTTAAGTATTATTGATCGAGTGAGTGCGTGAGCCTGGCGAGGAAACTAAGACGACACTGATACTCTAGGGTTGCCCTAGGGAGAGGTGAGGTCGTCATAGGTGATATCAGCGCCTAGGTTTGATTAATTTGGGTATAGTGAGAGTTAGTGAGATTAATCAAGAGTTCAGTAGGTTAAGAATAGAAAGTTAAGTGATTGTTATCATTTATGATTGAGTGTTAATGAGATTTAAGCTCAAATAAGTTCTAATGGGGTTTATTTTGTTGGTTATGACTTCTGGTGATGGTGATGATGCTATTCCGAGAGATCGACAGCCTATAGTGACATATCGACCCGGGTCTACAGGTGGTCGCTGGGCCTACAACCCTAGGACGAGACCTAGGCGTGATTGTGATTGTTGGAGGACTCATGCCTACCCTGATAGGGTAGTCTTGGCGATCTATCATGAGAGGAAGGTCCCGACTCTTGTTACTAGAAACTTGAGAGGAAGTGGACCAGTTATTGATGGAGACACAGGATTAGGCTGAGAGGATTCATGAGCTAGAGGAGGTTAAGCAGCCAATGGCGAGCAGCTAGAGTGGTGAGAGTGGCACGAGAGCGAGCTGAGGGCATAGCCGCTGAGTATGAGGCCTTGATGGAGGGAGTGGTTGAGGCTAACTGAGTTGGGGAGGCTTCTGTTGATCAGCCACCTACTGGCGTAGACATGGGAGGAGATCACCGGAGTGAGTCAGAGGGAAAGGCCGCTATCGCCGAGAGGGATCCCTAGTATCTGGAGTCCGATCCTTCGGAGAGTGCTTCTACGGAGTCTTCCACTTTTGAGGCTTGATGGACTAGTCTAGTTTGACATTGGTGTTTGTGTAATCTTATGTGAGAGAAAACCGGTAGAGTGGGTTCCCAATTCTTGTAAATTGCATGCTTGCTAACTTTTCAAGTACTGTACTTTTGTTTAAATGTATTTGTGAACATGATGTACCTACGTGTACCTTTTGACAAAAAGCATGCTCATCTGATGTACTCCTGGCACTCTTATTAATATGAAGTGTGTATGTAAAGTGCTTTGTTTTAATTTCGAATTGACTTTTACTAGTGTATTGAACTTATTTGTTATGTTAACTTGTCTGCCCTCTATAGAATTATGGAGGGTAGAAGAGGCTGAGGACGAGGGCGTGGGACTAGGCTACTCCAGAATATTGGCGGCGATCGTGAGTCGGCCACCGATCAAAATCAAGGGGCCGGGGTTAACTTTGTGGAGCAAATGGCTACAGCCATGAACCGTATGACCGAGATCTTAGACCGTATGGCTGGTCAACAAGGCCCTGGGCCTGAACAACAACCTATTAATCTTGGAGTCGGCGAGGATAGAGCTCTTGAGCGATTTCAAATGTTCAACTCACCTAAGTTTTATGGGGGACCCAACCCTAAAGTTGCTGAGGGTTGGATAGAAAGGATTTTCGATATCTTTACTGCCTTGGACTATACTGAGGAAAGGCAAATAACCTTGCTACATTCCAATTTGAGGGAGCTATTCGTTCATGGTGGATCATGATAAGGGCTAAGTGGGAGAGAGAACAGACCCCTAGGACTTGGGTGAATTTTACTAGGGAATTCAATGCTAAGTTTCTTCCTCCATTGATCCAAGAGAGAAGGGAGGATGAGTTCATTAGGTGTAGACAAGGGTTATTAAGTGTCATAGATTTTGAGGCACAATTCACTAAGTTGTCAAAGTTCGCCCCTGAACTAGTGGCCACAGAGCAAAGAAGAATAAGAAGGTTTGTGCAAGGGTTGAATGTGGAGTTACAAGAAAGTCTTGCGGCTACCCAAATTAATAGCTTTAGTGAAGCCGTAGAAAAGGCCCAGAGGATTGAAGGGGCCAAGGCACAAGTAAGAAGCTTTAATGCAAGGAAAAGGAATGCACCTAGTAGTAGTCATGGCCCAACGGACATGGGTGTCCTAGCTCCTAAGTTTGGAAGGGGAATGGGTAGGACAATTTTCTCTGGATCATCAAGGGGATCAAATTCAAGGGGGACATACTCTAGAGGAGCAGTGTCGAGAGGAAGTGTGAGTGGAAGAGGGCAGTCAAGAGGAGCTTCTCAGGGAAGTCAAGCCTCTGCTCCTAGTGTATCTTGTGGTTTCTGTGGAAAGCCAAACCACACAGAGAACAATTGTTGGAAGAAGAGCGGAGCATGTCTTAAGTGTGGAAGTACCGAACATCAGTTATCTGCCCGTCCAATGATCCAAGGAGAAGGTGTGACTAGACCAGCAAATAGACCCAATTCCAGTCAAGCTAGTGTGGCGGGGAACCGGCCAAAGGTGCCAGCCAGAGTCTACGTAATTGATCAACAGCAAGTTCCTGATCCCACTGAAGTGGTTGAAGGTACCATCCCCGTTTTTCATCGCTTAGCTAAGATTCTAATTGATCCTGGTGCATCACATTCATTTGTAAATCCTGCCTTTTTGAATGGAGTATATATAAAGCCTGTAAGGTTGCCTTATGACCTTGAGGTTAGAACACCCACGGGGGAACAAAGCTTAATTACGAGTTGGGTATACAAGAATTGTGAGGTTTGAGTAGGAGAAAGGAAACTAGTGGTGGATTTACTAAGTTTGGATATAAAAGGGTATGATGTTATTATAGGAATGGATTGTCTAGCCCATTACCATGCCAAATTGGATTGTAGGCTTAAAATTGTGGAATTTTCTATTCCTGGGAGGCTACCTTAAGATTGGATGTAAAAGGGAGGTTAGCGTCATCTGCTCTTATTTCAGGGATTAAGGCTAGGAGATTGTTAAGTAAAGGGGCTCAAAGGTATTTGGCCTTTTTGATAAACCCTCCAAGTGATAAGATGAAGTTAGAAGAAGTACCGATTGTAAAGGACTTCCCTGATGTTTTTCCAGAAGAACTAGAAAGTCTTCCTCCTGAGCGGATGGTGGAATTTAAGATTGATCTGCTTCTAGGGACAGCCCCAATCTCTAAGACTCCGTATCGAATGGCCCCAGCGGAACTTAAGGAATTGAAAGTTCAATTGCAAGATTTGTTAGAACGGGGTTTCGTTAGGGAAAATAATTCATCTTGGGGAGCACCTGTATTGTTGTCAAGAAGAAGGATGGGGGCTTGAGATTGTGTATAGATTATCGAGGGCTTAATGATGTGACAATCAAGAATAAGTACCCTTTGCCTCTTATTGATGAACTGTTTGATCAATTATAAGGATCGGTGATCTTTTCTAAGTTGGATTTTAGGCAAGGATATTACCAGTTGAGGATTAAAAAGGAAGACATACCGAGAACTGCTTTTAACTCAAGGTACGGACATTTTGAGTTTGTGGTATTACCATTTGGGTTGACTAATGCCCCCGCGGCATTTATGGATTTGATATAACGGGTCTTTAAACCCTACCTGGATCAATTTGTGGTTGTATTCATAGATGACATCTTGGTATACTCAAAGACCCGAGAAGATCATGCTCAACACTTGAAGATAGTGCTTCAAACTCTCAGAGAACATCAATTGTATGCTAAGTTCAACAAGTGTGAGTTTTGGTTAGAAGAAGTGTCCTTTCTAGGGCATAAAATCTCTAAGGATGGAATTTCTGTAGATCCTGCAAAAGTAGAGACTATGACCCAAAGGAGACAACCGAGAAACCCTACTGAGGTTAGAAGTTTCTTGGATTTAGCAGGGTACTACCGTCGCTTTATTCAAGATTTTTCAAATATTGCGGGGCCACTAACCGATTTGCCTAAAAAGAATGGAAAATTTGCCTGGAGTCTAAACCGTGAGGCTAGTTTTCAAGAGTTAAAGAAACGTCTGATGACGGCCCCTGTGTTGACATTGCCAAATGGGAAAGACGGATTTGTAGTTTATTCAGATGCTTCAAAAGAAGGATTAGGGTGCGTGTTGATGCAAAATGGGAGAGTTATTGCCTATGCCTCTAGGAAATTGAAGCCTTATGAGAAAAACTATCCCACACATGATTTGGAATTAGCTTGATCATCTTTGCTGAAAAGTGGAGACACTATCTATATGGGGTGACATTTGAGATTTTCACTGATCATAAGAGTCTTAAGTATTTATTCTCTCAGAAGGAGTTAAATCTAAGACAGAGGCGATGGGAAGAATTTCTTGAGGATTATGACAGTACCATAAATTATCACCCTGGGAAGGTCAATAAGGTAGCGGATACACTAAGTCGAAAGGCTCAAGTGGCAGGCCTGATGGTTAGGGAATGGGAAATGCTAGAAAGGGTCAGCGAATGGAATCCTCCATTGGAGAAACAGAAGGTCATATTTGGGAATGTTGTGTTGAAATCTCCAATAATAGAACGTATCAAAGAGGCACAAAAAGAAGATCCTATGGTGCAGAAATGGATTGAAAAGTTGAAGAAGGGAGAAGCACTGGATTTTAAATTAGAGCCTGAGGGAGTTCTGAAATTTCGAGATCGTTTAGTTGTTCCGAACAATGAAGAATTGAGAAAAGAAATTTTGGAAGAAGCACATCGAACTAAGTACACGATTCACCCAGCGAGCAATAAGATGTATCAAGATTTGAAAGGGATGTATTGGTGGGGTGGTTTGAAAAGACATGTAGCAAGGTTCGTTCAAACTTGTCTCGTGTGCCAGCAAGTTAAGGCTGAGCACCAGAAACCTTCTGGACTTTTGCAACCTTTAGAGATACCTGAATGAATATGGGATCACATCACTATGGACTTTGTGACTGGGTTGCCTAGAAGCCAAAAAGGAGATGATGCAGTTTGGGTGGTAGTAGATCGACTTACTAAGACTGCTCATTTTCTACCGATGAGCATGAAATATCCTTTGGAGAAATTAGCTCGGTTGTACTTGAATGAAATTGTGAGATTACATGGTGTACCTGTAAGCATTGTTTCTAATAAGGACCCAAGATTTGTCTCTCGATTTTGGCAGAAATTACAAGAGACTTTGGGATCTAAGGTGAATTTGAGTACGGCATATCATCCTCAAACGTATGGACAGTCTGAGAGGACAATTCAGACTTTGGAGGATATGTTGAGGTAATGTATATTGGATTTTGGAGGAAATTGGAGTCAACACATGCCTTTAGTTGAGTTTGCCTACAACAATAGCTATCATGCTTCAATTCAGATGGCCCCATATGAAGCACTCTATGGAAGAAGATGTAGGTCACCAATCCACTAGGACGAAGTAGGGGAAAAGAAAATTCTGGATCCAACTACTATTCCTTGGGTCGAGGAGGCTTTTGAGAAAGTAAAGTTAGTTCGTGAGAGACTTCAAACGGTTCAAAGTCGGCAAAAGAGCTACGCCGATAACCGAAGAAAGGATTTGGAGTTTGAAGTGGGGGATAAAGTATTCTTGAGAGTTAAACCCATAAAAGGAGTAGTGGTATCCAAGAAAAGGAAGAAGTTGAAACCGAGATATGTAGGTCCATTTGAAATTCTTAAGCGGATTGGCAAAGTGGCCTATCAGTTGGATTTACCCCCTAACATGTCTAAGATTCACAACGTCTTTCATGTTTCCATGCTCAGGAAGTATCGTCCAGACCTAAGTCATGTGCTACAAATAGGGGAGATTGAAGTGGACGAGTTGTTAACATATGAAGAGCGCCCTGTGAGAATTCTTGATAAGGAAGTGAAAGATTTGAGGAACAAGAAGATCCATTTGGTTAAAGTCCTTTTGAGAAATCATGATATTGAGGAAGTGACTTGGGAATTAGAGGAAGAGATGAAGAAGAAATATCCAGAGCTATTTACCTAGAAAGGTAAGAAATTTAGAGGACAAAATTCTTTTAAGGGGGGAAGGATGTGAGGGTCTCAAAATTCAGATTTTATTTTAAAAATGCATAATATTGTTTATATTGTGTTTATTCATTGAAATATGAGTGAATATATGTTTAAAGTGAATATTTGCTAATTTAGAGAATTTTATACGAATTATTTGCCGGTGTGTGGTTTCGACAGAGTTAAGAGTTCAATTTTGTTCCGAAGAGTGATTAGTGACTTTAAATTGAAATCAAGCGTATGTAGTGATATTACAGAGATATTATTAAGATTGGACAGTGTTGGAATGAAGTAAAGCAGTGTAAGTTAGACTGTCGCGCTCGACGCGACATAAAGTGACAAAAATCACTTTTTCCCTAAATCAAGGAAAAGTCACCTTTTTGTCCCCCTTAAGACTTGACTTTTTGGTTCCTTTGGGCTTCATTTTGAAGCTGCAATTTGAGAGAATAGAGAGAGAGAGTGCCAAGAGCAACAAGAGGGAGAGAGAGTGAGAGAAATTTCTTTACTTCTTCCTTTCCTCTTCCTTGCTTCCTTGGAGCTTCAAGCCACCATTGAAGGCTATCATTCTCTCCATTCTTGCAGCCGTGAGAGAGGGAAGAGAGAGAGGGGCTGGTCCGATTTTTAGGGAAGAAAAAGAGAGGAAAAGAAGAGAAAAGAAAGAGAGCTTGTGGTGTTGTTCTTGTTCTTGAAGTTTTTGTGGGAAATCACCAACAAAACTAGTGGATCAAGGGCAAAGGTAGAATCTTGTGGAGGTTGCTAGGCTTGGAAGCATTCTTGGGAAGAGGAACTCACAAGATCTTCTTTGATCTTGTTGGATCTTGATAGATCCGGAGGTATAAGTTTCAAAACTACTAGATATAGCTTTATTAGTGTTAAATATCATAGATCCATGGTTTACTTTGGTAGAAATGATTATCTTTGAAATGATGAAGTTGGGCTCTTGAAATCCCAACCTAGGTAGCGGACTTGAGGTGGATTTTAGGTAGCGGACTTGAGGACCTAATTGTGGATTTGATTGATATTTGTGAAATTAGTCATGATATGGTTAGAAAGTAGGTTTTTGTTGTTGAAAATTTTGATAGAAAAATGTATGAGATTGCCGAACCCATGCTTGGTGATTTTAATGTTTGATTGTGAAATTTTGTGATTTTTCTTGAATAGATTTTGCCTAAGAATATACGTGTTATGTTCATCTACGAGTATATATTTGAGTAGAGTGAGCACTTGAATTTTAAATGATGAAAAGTGAAGCTTCTCATAAACTTTTGGGATAAAAAGTGTTGAATTGAAAGACTTGAGGGTTTTTACAATAATGTGGTTAATTTCTATGAATTTTGAAAATAAAGACTTGATGAGAATCGTTTAAACTTGTGTTAAAACTTTGAATAAAAACATGTGTTGTATATTGGTGAAACAAGTGATTTCTGAGGTATCATACCTCACATAAATTCTGTAATAAAAAGGATTTGAAAAGTAATGGTTTGGGAGTACATCGGTGGCGTGTTATATTTGAAATGATATAGTGATCTTTAAAAGATTCATTTGAAACGTTGTATCATGTGAAATGAAAGCTTTTCCTTGAGGGAATTTTAGGAAAAATATTGATTGAAACTAAGAAGTGAAAGTAAAATGTTTTAGTTAATGAGTGAAGGAGTGAATCTCAACTATTGTTTTTAAATTGTTTTAGGGGGTGTACAAGGAAGTGAATTTGATCCTTATGTGGAAGCCGAACCCTACTATTTCAGTGAGTTTCCATGCTTGTTATGTGCTTATGTGAAAATAATTGCAATTGTGTTTAGTGAAGTGATTGAAAAGTGAAACATGGTTCTTGAACCCTCCGATGGGGTGGTGTGTACTTAATCGCGCCTACCCCATCTGAGTGAAAATGATCATAAAGTGTTATACAGTGACTTGCATGTGTTTGCGAAAGATCAGGAAATTCCTGAGACCTATCGGTGAGCCCTTCGACTCGAACCGTAGGTTAGGCCTAAGTTGAGAAGAAAGGGACGAGCCATAGGGTTAGTGCAGTGACACATATAAAGTGCAGTGATATATATGCTTGAGACTTGGCTCTTGCACTTGTCTCCGTTAAGAGCATTAAATCAGTGATACATACATATATATATATATATATATATATATATATATATATAGTGAAATGAATTGTACTCTGGACTTGGCGTAAGGACTTGTCCCTGTTATTGGAGAGTACACCAAACCAAGTGAAGTGAAGTGAAGTGTTATAACGAGCCATAGGATTAGTGCAATGATACATATAAAGTGCAGTGATATATATGCTCGAGACTTGGCTCTTGCACTTGTCTCCGTTAAGAGAATTAAATCAGTGATACATACATATATATATATATATATATATATATATATATATAGTGAAATGAATTGTACTCTGGACTTGGCGTAAGGACTTGTCCCTGTTACTGGAGAGTACACCAAACCAAGTGAAGTGAAGTGAAGTGTTATAAAGAGTTAAGTGTTTGGAGTCGGGGCCGGTGGGGGTTTTGGAGGAGTAAGGGATAAGTGATGGTCTACATGGTCATGATTGTGAAAGTTGACGGAGTGTCAACTACTTGGTTCGTGGACAAGCTTCGTGGAACTTGGCTCCTGAGAGCCCCTGTATCCTTCTTTGAATGTTAAGAGCTTTCTTATGTGTTTATTGTTAAATTCAGATTTGAAATGAAATGTCTTGTGTGCTAAGTGTTTTGCATATTTTTGGGAACTCACGGGTTTTTTAGCTCACCCTTTCCTATTTGTTTTTCCTTAACAGGAAATGAGATTCTAAGTGAAGGAGCCAACCCTTAGTGTTAGGGTTTACTTCTGTTTAATGTTTTTGAGAACTTTGAATTCTGGATATTAAGGACTTTTGTATTATGGAACTTGAATGTATGGATTAAATGCTTTATGTATTTTGGGTTTGTAATTTTGAAGTTGTGGATTTGGAAGTGTTGTGTATTTTAAAGTTATGTAAGGAATTTTGGTTGTTAAGTATTATTTATCGAGTAAGTAAGTGAGCCCTGGCGAGAGCTAGGCAAACGGCTACTGATACTCTAGGGTGCGCCCTAGGGAGAGGTGAGGTCGTCACAGTAACAATATAAATTATGTGATTAGGCATCTTTAAGATAAAAAAATATTATTATTTAAGAGTATGTTTAAGATGGTTGAAACTGAAAAAAATATTTCATTCACTATAAAGTGCTTTCATTAATTTAAAGAGTTTTAAAAACAAAGAATTTTAAACTTTCTAAATTTTTTGTGTAGACTGATGGTTTGAATATTAGAAATAGACACAATGTCTAAAATTATTTTTATAAACTCATTTGAGGTGTTTTAAAAAATTTAAAAATAATTTTCTTTATTACAAAATGTTTTGGATGAATTTAGAAGTTTGTAGATTGTTTGAAATTTTTTCAAAGTCCTAATTTTCTGTCCAAATTGATGACTTAAAACAATAGAGAAACATAAATGATTAACAATTCTTTTAGAAATTTATTTGAGGCATTTTCAAAGTCCAAAATGTTATTTTCTTCTAATTCTAGCATTTGTTTTTCATTTCTTGTCTAGACCGATAACTTCAAAAATTGTAAAATACCTTTCAACCTAATTACTAAGTTGTAACTGTTAAGGATTTAACTTGGTTTGTTAGGAAAACTGAAGGTTCACAAGAAAAGAGCAATTTTAGAATAGAAATATTTTATCTCACCCAAAATGAGTTTTTAAATGATATATTTTGAAATGGGTTGATAAAGTTATAAAAAGTTGAAAATAAGGGGGGTAGGTAAGATTTTTTAAAATTTAAGGGTACCAAATGATATTCCTACAAATCTCAAGGGAGGTTTTTGAAGTTATCCCTTAAATTAATAACCCAAGACATAAAAAATAATAATAATAACCCAAGGTATAACATCTTTGAGATACAATTTTTTTTGGGTCAAATTATGATCGTCCCAAAGCACTATAACTCTTGTAATTTTAAGTTTCTTTAACCAATTCTTTAGTTTAGAAAACCCAATACCTCAATTTTGTTTATTTTTAACCACTCAAGTAAAACTCGTTGGTCTTAGTTAGATATAGCTCAACATGGAAAGTTGGTGAATATGTTTGTAACTGGGAATTAAATGTTGAGAAGCTCTAGTAAGACATGTTCTTGCATTAAAACAAGGATTATTCTTTCTTCCGTTTGGATAATAAGGACACTCATTAAGAAGGGTTCCAGATGTTAATTTTTTTGGAAAAAAAAGTTTTTAAATGCATGGGATATAAGGACTGCAATAATTGTGATTATATTTACTTAAATGACAAGTTAGATATAATTTGAGTGTGCTAATAGGTAATTAATGGCATCTATTAAAAATTTCTCTTTCATTGTGTGTCATTTCTCTACTTTTTCCGAGTCACCTGCCTATACATAGCAAAACTACAATATTGGTTTCCTTTTGCTGTTTGACTATGGATCTAATTCAAAATTTCTTTATTTCTATCCTCTTTTTTGTGCTGAAGATGTACTAACGTATGGAAACCTAAATTGTGTTTTGGTGGTCATTCTTCCATGAAAACTGCCATGTTTGGAAATTCAAAGTACTCCATCATATACCTTTGATCATATTCCTCTTGAAAACCCTTTCACGTGAATAGATAAAATTTACACATTTCACTTGTATTGTTGTACAAGTTCACGTTTTTGCCAACCACAGATATATAACAATCTCAATTAAATCCTTAGGCAAATGATTGGTCCAGCCCCAGTCCCTTGGAAAATGTAGAACATCGCAGACAATTTCTTGGTGGCCCTCAAGCTGATGCAGCATGAGGCGCAGTTTTGCAGTAATATTCTTTATCATGTTTCACAGTAATTTTAAATTTTGAGTTTTTAAGACAAATAAATATTAGCAATCGTCTCATAGTCTATGTTATTTCAATACAAAATCTTAATTTTATTTAGTGTTATCAATCAGGATCAGCGCATCCCAATTGTATGTATTTCTGTTTGTAGTGAATATTGGAGCTCACATCAAGTTTGCCAACTCCTTTGACCTTTGTGAAAAACTAACTTGTCACATACTCTGCACATTAAATTAATAACCCAAGATATAAAAATAATAATAACCCAAGATATAACATCATTGAGATACAACTTTTATGGGTTGAAAATTTGATGGTCCTAAAACATTATAACTCTCGTATTTTTAAGTTTCTTTAACCAATTCTTTCAGTTTAGAGAACTCAATACCTCAATTTTGTTGATTTTTAACCACTTAAGTTAAACTCATTGGCCTTATTCAGAAATAGCTTAGCATGTAAAGTTGGTGAATATGTTTATAACTGGACATTAAATGTTGATCAGATGATTTGGTGAGATGTGTTCTTGCATTAAGAAGGATTTCAGATGTTAGTTTTTTTAAAAGCATTTAAATGCATGGGCACAAGGGGTGCACTAAATGTGATTGCGTTTACTCACATGATAAGTTAGGTATTTTTAAGTATGCTATGCGTATTCAATAGTCATCTATTAGAAAAAATCCTTCTTTCGTTGTGCATTTCTCAACTTCATATTACTTTTTCAGAGTCACCTCTCTGAGCCAATACATAGTAAAGCTACAGTATTTGTTACCTTTAGTTGTTTGACAATGGATCCAATTCAAAATTTCTCTATTTCTATCCTCTCTTTTGTGCTGAAGACGTACTAACTTATGGAAATTTAAATTGTGTTTTAAAAAAGCTTTCAAATGGATGGGGCACAAGGAGTGCAGTAATTGTGATTATGTTTACTCATATGATAAGTCATATATTATTTAAGTATGCTAATGAGTATTCAATCAGCATCTATTAAAAAAATTATTCTTTCATTTTGTGCCATTTCTTAACTTCATATTACTTTTTTGGAGTCACCTTTCTGACCCTATACATAGCAAATCTACAGTATCGGTTTCCTTTTGCTGTTTGACTATGGATATAATTCAAAATTTCTTTATTTCTATCCTCTATTTTGTGCTGAGGATGTACTAACTTACGGAAACTTAAATTGTGTTTTAGTGGTGCTTAAACTTATCAGGTGAGCTTGCACAGTCCATCTGGACCCTCTTTGGCGAGGGCATGGTTGATCAGCAGGTAGTATCCACGGTCCGACATATGGTGTTACGGTGGTGGTTGAGGCCTTATACAAATCGATACCTGGGTTTCTTGTTTAAGCTGTTGCTGTCGGTGATATGCTGCCAGTTGTGGAAGGTCCGTAACAGAGCTGTTTTTGAGGGGAAAAAGAGCACGGTGCATCTTGTTCAGCAGAGCGTGCTTAGTGAAGTCTTAGAGATCTTCGCTGCCAAGTTTCCGGAGATGCAAGTGCCTTCCCAATCTTGACAGAGTGTGATGGCTGCGGTACACAGTTGTAGGCGACTTGTTGGGGTCAGGTTGATTAGTTGGTGTAGACCGACACAATATTTCAAATTGAACACGGATGGGTGTTCTAAGGGGAACCCGGGTAGGAGTGGTGGGGGTGGTGTGGTAAGAGATAAGCACGAAGGCTTCTGCTGGCTTTTTCTGCATATTTTGGAGTAACTCATAGCCTTCATGCTGAGCTACGCTCGTTGCTTCTTGGGGTTAAGCTTGCTGTGGGTCGCGGATTTCAGGACTTACATTTGGAATCACATTCTTTGTTGCTTATTAGGATGCTACTTGGGGAATGTGAATGTCCATGGCAGCTAAGACGGGACTTGGATGAGTTGCAGCAGCTCCAGAGGCACTTTCGGTCCATTGCTCATTGCTATCGTGAAGGTAACATGGTGGCTGATGCTCTGTCAAAGGTTGGGGCTGAGAAGGGGGTGGACATGGTTTATGATGAGGTAGGAGCGCTCCCAAGGATGGTGCGTGGTCATTTGAGGATGGATGAGTTGGGGCTGCCTAATCTGTGTCGCAGAGGAAGTTAGCAGTGAAAGTTTTGCAGTTGGGGAATGAGGTTCCATTCAAAGTTCAGGGGAGGTGACAAGTGAATGCTGCAGCAGTTTTTAGTTTTCCTGTGTACTCCTGTATAGGGTGGCCTGCCTTTGGTTGCAGGTCTCCTTCGCGGGTTTCAGCCTATTTCTGAGATCAATAAAGTTATTTAAAAAAAAAAAAGAAAAGAAAAGTCCTAACCTCAAAACAAAAAATTGTGTTATAGTGCTCTTCCTTCCATGAAAACTGCCATGTTTAAGATTCAAAGTACTCTATTGTATAGCTTTGATGATATCCTTTTGAAAACCTTTTTAGATGAGTAGAAAAAATTTACACATTTTACTTTTATTGTTGTACAAATTTAAGTTTTTGTCAGCCACAGATGTATAACAATCTCGATTAAACCCTTAGGCAAGTGATTGGTCCAGCCCCCATCCCTAGGAAAATGTAGAACAAGGCAAACAACTTCTTGGTGGCCCTGAAGCTAATGCAGCACAAACTAATGCAGTTTTGCAGTAATATTCTTTGCCATGTATCAACTTCAAAAAACTGCATGCTTTGGTTGACTTTCGCCAGCATAATTCCCAACTTCTTTTCCCTAAACCATGCCCTAAAGATCATAAATGGTAAAACTTAGCTGATATGGGTAGACAAACGAGCTAAGTAAATGTTCGATGGGGCTCAAAAGAATTTCACAAGTTGGGTAGCAACAAAGCTATCTTGACAGATGCTTTCCTCTCTTTTCCTCCCACTTTCGTCGTGACTAGAGTAGCACATTTGTACAAGTTTAATGATTTCATTGATATAATAAGAAAGTTCAGTGGCAAACTAAAATTTTATTTACCCATCCTAATATTATTATTGTAAATGTTTTCTTATTTTAATTCTTGGATATTGGATAGTCTTTTTTATTGGGCAATGTTGTTTGTTCTAGTTGATTTGTGGTACAGAGGACTTCAAAGTTTGGACAAAATTAGCATAGTTTGTCTTTCAATATTCTTAATGAAACAAGAATAAATCCAACTAAATTAATTATGATTCTTTATGTTTAAGTTATATCCAACTAAATTAATCACCAAGTGATGTGCACTTGGGTGGGGTCCTTTATTTATTTATTTATTTATTTATTTTTGGGTAAGTAATATATTCCGTTGATAATTCGTAAGTCAAAATTTTGTAAAAAATTGACTTTTACTTTATAAGCAGGAAACATAAAGTAACTCATATATCTGCCACTGATTTCACGGATAAGACACATAATTCAGCTTTCAACCCCCTAAAGATTAAACACATAATTTAGGTACACTTATTTATCCAATGTGCAATAAGAATACTTAAAAAATAAATAACGGTACCAAAAAAGCACCAAATAATCAATAAGCCGCATCTCAATTGCACGCATTTCTCTTTGTTGTGAATATTAGAGCTGACATTGAGTTTGCCAACTCCTTTGATCTTTCTACAAACACTAAATCACTAGTAACAGATGACCTGTGATAGGGTGTATTTGAGTGGTTTATTTCATTAATACTTCCTAATTGTTTGGGCTAAAAAATTGCACTATTTGGTGGATTCTATTTAGTTTTTGTATTTGGTGTTAATTGCAGAAATTGGTAGAAAAATGTGCTGAAAATCAACTTTCCAGAAGACTTTGTGGCAATTAGGCGTGGACGCGCCTAAATCAGACTTCCAGATCCGGATTGTCGGGATCCTGCGCACACGTCGGCAGTTTTCAAAGAGTTGTGGAGTCCAAATCCGAGATTGTGTTGGAATAATTACTGCCTTTCTATTTAATAGTTGAGTACTATTAGGAAACTATTTTGATATTTGTTATTAGGAAATCTGTTAGATTAGGAAATTCTAATAGATTAGGATTCTAGTTTATTAGTAGTTTTCATTTCTTTTATTGAAAAAAAGGAGAAAAAGACGTGGCCCGCGAAGTCTGACGATTCGTGACTAATAGTTGCATCTAGTCTAATCCGTGCTTGGCATGAAAAAGCTGCGGAAAAGGAGGGAACTTGGCCCCGCAAAGCAAAAATGATCCTAGTGACTAGTATTTTGTGGACTTGAGAAAAACAAGACAAGGACTATGCAATTTTCCCTTGCAATCTTTTGTGGAATTTCATGCACAATACGTGGCTAATTTCTTCTTTTAGTCAAGGAACAACTGAAAATTTGGTTCATCTATCACTGTGAGATCTAATCGATTTTATTTACTACTTCTATTCATTTGTATTTGTATGATTATTGTGTATAATTGAATAGGTGCGCAATATTTAATTATTCATATAATCTATTTGCTAATTAGAGTAATTGAATCCGTAATTGTTTGACTATTCTAACCCCGGTAGCAACTGATATTATTGGGTTTGTGTCAGGAAAACATACAATCTAATTTAAATAAACTCTCATAGCATGTTTATTAATTAAAACAGGGCTTCTCTAATTTTTAATGCAATCAGGAATTAATCTGTGGTTGTACCTAGAGTTATTTCGGGATTAAGGAAACAGTCAATGGCCGTACCTTGGCTATCGCAACAATAAGAAGAAACTAATTGCCAAATCGTATCGGCAGTTAAAAAACCTGTTTATTGACGAATGTTGGAATTATATTTGCATTAATAATCAATTACCTGAACCATCTCTAAAGTGTATCCTTGGTTAGAGGTTTTCACATTATTTGTCTCTCTTAATTATTTTTTACAATTGATTATTTTGTTAATTTTTGTTAGCATTTAATTTTCAAAAATCCCCCTTTTCCCTTTGACTTGAAAAAGAGCGAATTTTTCCCAATCCCTAAGAATACGACCCTACTTGCCCTATATACAGATTAATAATTTCTCATGAATAATTTCTAGTATATCGGATTTAACAAACTCTTTGGAACCAGGGTAAATTAAGTAACCCATTGCACATCCAAAATCCCTACTCCAGTACTAGAATTGACTCGAGACTACTTTTATTGGCAAATTGGATTATCATTATTATTATTATTATTATTATTGAACAGGCTTGACACCTGTCAATTTTTTGTTGTCAGGGACTGGTGCCTGAATTATTCGTTCCTTTTTGAGTTTATTTTATTTTATTCTTATTTTGTTTCTGATATTTTTGCTAGTTTATCCCTCGTTCTTCCCGCACAGGTGAATTGATATACGATCCTGAGGTTGAGAAGACAGCGGGTAAGTTAAGACAGGAGACCAGGAAACACAAGGAAGGACAGTCGTCCACTGCATCTCTCGAGCTTGACTCGGAAATTGGATTGGTAGAATTTTCCACTGACTACTCAAGTGATTCGGAACGAGAAGAGTATACCATGGCCAATAACAGGACTCTAAGGGAGTTGACTGCTCCTAATTTGACCTAACAACCCTTATGCATTACTTTTCCAAATTTAGCTGAAAATACATCTTTTGAATTAAAATTTGGATTGATTCACCTCTTACCCTCTTTTCATGGTCTTTTAGGTGAAGAACTTGCATAAGCACCTTCAGGAATTTGACGTGATCTATTCGAGTATGAAGCCGCTCGGGATTACTGAAGAACAAATAAAGTTTAGAATATTTCCTTTCTTACATAAGGATGCAACAAAAGACTGGCTGTACCACCTACTGGCAGGTAGCATCACCACATGTGTGCAGTTGAAAAAGAAATTTTTAGAAAAATATTTCCCTACTTCTCGAGTTGCAAGTCTACGAAAGGAGATATGTGGCATTAAACAACACCCCAGAGAATTCCTGTATGAGTATTGGGAAAGGTTCAATAAATTGTGCATTAGATATCCGCAACATCAAATTAGTGAACAGTTATTGATCCAATATTTTTATGAGGGGTTTCAATTATCGGACTGAAATATCATTGATGCTACAAGTGGTGGGGCACTAGCAAATAAGACCCCTAGAGAAGCATGGGTGCTAATCGAAGAAATGGCAGAAAATTCCCAACAATTTGGCTTCCGTGAAAATACAACCATCCGTAGAATGAACGAGGTGGAGGTGTCATCTATTCAGCAACAGTTGTCTAAACTGACATCTTTTGCTTGACAACTAACTGTACGGAATTCTCAAGAAGCTAAGGTGTATGGGATCTGCACAAACGTAGGTCATTCCATTGACGCGTGTCCCATGCTACATGAGGAGGGAGCTGAGCATGTGAATATGGTTGGTGGTGTGCCCGCACCTCGAAGACAGTATGACCCCTACTCAAACACATACAATTCATGTTGGAGGGATCATCCCAACTTCAGCTATGGAAACAGGCAGCAAAATTCTTTTCCAAATCGCCCTCCAGGATTCCAACAATCATACCAACCAAAGCCTCAACCTATCTCCTCTAGTTCATCAGGTGCATCTCTTGAGGATATAGTTAAAAATTTGGCTTCTAACATCTTGCAGTTCCAGCAAAAGACAGACTCCAGCATACAGAATCTGCAAACACAAATGAGTCAATTAACAACTGTGTTCAATTGTTTAGAAGCTAAGGTGGATAGGAGATTACCCTCACAACCTGAGGTGAATCCAAAGAACGTGAGTACTATGACCCTTAGAAGTGAAAAAGAGATCGAAGGTCCCAAACCAGTGGTTTTCAAGGACAAAAATGAGGATCAAATTGAGAGGGAGTTAGAAGAAGGAATGGACAAGACAACTCCTGAGGTAATCTCTGACTCGGTGATTAAAGTTAAGGCTAATCCACCACCTTTCCTTAGTAGGTTGGAGAAGCCAATGAGGCAAGAGAAGGAGAAAGATATTTTAGAGGTGTTTCGAAAAGTGCAAGTAAACATCCCTCTATTGGATGCAATCAAGCAGGTGCCCAAGTACGCCAAGTTCTTGAAGGACTTGTGCGTTAATAAAAGAAAGTTGAGGGGAGATGAATGAGTTGTGGTGGGAGAGAACATATTGCCATACTGCAAAGGAAGTTATCGCCGAAATGTTGAAATCCAGGTACGTTCTCTATCTCATGTGGAATAGGGGATATTAAGATTGAAGATGCAATGCTAGATTTAGGGGCGTCAATCAATGCGATGCCAAATAGCATTTATACCTCCTTAAATCTAGGACCATTGAAGGAGACTAGAATTATAATTCAATTAGCAGACCGTACTAATGCTTATCCTGATGAGTTAATTGAAGATGTTTTGGTCAAAGTGAATGATTTAGTGCTCCTTGCTGATTTTTATGTACTTGGCATGCATGATTAACACTCCCCTAATCCATCACCTCTTATATTAGAGAGACCCTTTTTGAGCACTGTTGAAACAAAACTCGATGTGAAAAGGGGTACCCTTACAATGGAATTTGATGGGGAGGTGGTTCATTTTAATATATTTGATGTTATGAAATATCCACCTGAATCCCACCTTTTTTTTTACTGCAAGTGTAATTAATCCTGTGGTCTAGGAGGTTTTTGAGTTGAATGGCAGGGATGAGTTAGAAGTTGATTTAATCAAGCATCTTGAGTTGGAAGCAACTTATGATGTGGAGTTAAGTGCAGAGTTGAAGCACATGGTTGGAGCACTGCAATCTCTGGCATCTATTACAAGTAGGTATGACCTTGCACCCCTATTTATACTCGAGTCTCACCAAAAGTTGTTACCTTCTGTGGTGCAGCGCGCCAAGTAGAATTAAAGCCTCTGCCAGGCCATCTCAAATATGCATATCTTGGTGATGGGAAGACTCTGTCATCATTTCAGCCAAATTATCAACCGTGCAAAAAGAAAAATTTATAAAGGGTACTTCGAGAACACAAAGGGGTAATAGGATGGTCAATCACCGATATCAAAGGTATAAATCCCTCTTTGTGTATGCATCGCATTAGGGTTGAAGAGGATGCAAAGCCAGTGAGACAAGCACAAAGGAGGCTGAACCCTCTAATGATGGAGACGGTGAAAAATGAGATACTTAAACTTCTCGATATAGGAATAATTTTTGCCATCTCCAATAGTCGGTGGGTTAGCCCAATGCAAGTGGTCTCGAAGAAAGCTAGAATAACAGTAGAGGCAAACAAAGAGGCTGAACTGGTTCCAGTTCGCAAGCCTACCGGATGACTTCAGTGCATAGACTACTGCAAACTCAATGCAGTGACTAAAAAGGACTACTACCCTCTTTCCTTTATTGATCAAATGATTGAAAGATTGGCCCATCAAACTTACTATTGATTTTTAGATGATTTTTCAGGTTACTTTCAGATTTCCATAGCACTAGAGGACCAGGAAAAGACAACATTCACATGTCCGTTTGATACCTTTGCCTATAGAAGAATGCCTTTTGGACTGTGTAATGCACCCACAACTTCCAAAAGTGTATGGTAAGCATCTTTTCTGAATATGTAGAGAAAATAATAGAAGTATTTATGGATGGCTTCAGTGTCTATGGTGATAGTTTTGATGAGTATCTTGATAATCTAACTTTGATTTTAAGAAGATGCATTAAAACTAACCTAGTGCTTTATTGGGAAAAATGCATGGGATCGTTTTGGGTCATGTGGTATCGTCTAAGGGCATTGAAGTAGACAAAGCCAAGATAGATCTTGTTTTTTCCCTACCTTACCCCGTAAGTGTGCGGGAAGTGCATTCGTTTTTGGGACATGGTTTCTATCGCAAATTCATTAAAGACTTCTCAAAGATTGGATCTCCCCTGTTCAAACTCTTGCAAAAAGATGTGCCATTTGAGTTCAATAATGATTGTAAGCGGGCATTTAACAAGCTGAAAGAGCTATTGACCTCACCACCGATTATCCAACCTCCGGACTGGAGTCTCCCGTTCAAGATCATGTGTGATGCCAGTGACACGGCAGTGGGAGTAGTTTTGGAGCAAAAAGTTGGAAGAGCTGCTCATGTAATCTATTACACTTCAAAGGCACTGAATGGAGCTCAGTTGAACTATTCCACCATAGAAAAGAAGCTTTTAGCTGTTATTTTTGCCTTAGAAAAATTTAGGTATTACTTGTTAGGAGTTAAAGTGATTGTATATTCTGATCATGCAGTGTTGCGATATTTGATGACCAAACAAAGAAGCAAAGCCAAGGTTGATCCGGTGGATATTACTGCTATAAGAATTTGACCTTGAAATTCGAGATAAAAAAGGGGCAGAAAATCTAGTTGTTGATCATCTGAGCAGATTGCCTACTGCAAAGGATGACTTTCCTTTAAGGGAAACTTTTCCTGATGAGCATTTATTTTCTGTTCAATCATCTCTACCTTGGTATGCAGATATGGTCAACTATTTAGTCACTAATCAGTTTCCTGCAGGATGGTCGAAGGCAAAAAAAGACAAACTCAAGAGTGATGCTAAGTACTACATATGGGACTACCCCTATCTCTGGAAGCATTTTGTGGATCAAGTAATGAGAAGATGCGTAAGTGAGAGTGAATTTGCTTCTATTTTAACTTTTTGTCACTCTTATGCATGTGGTGGTCATTTCGGACCTAAAAGAATAGCCCGTAAGGTGTTGGAGAATGGTTTTTATTGGCCTACCATTTTTAAAGATACATACTTGTTTTGCAAGTCTTGTGATAGATGTCAAAGGGTAGGCAATATTTCACGTAGTGACCAAATGTTCCAACACCTCATATTCTTTTGTGAATTTTTTGAAGTATGGGGTATTGACTTTATTAGTCCATTTCTGTCCTCCCATGATTTCTTGTATATTTTATTGGCTCTTGACTATGTTTCGAAATGCGTGGAAGCAAAAGCCACTTGGACTAATGATTGTGGCTCTACTTCGTATGTATGATGTTATTCATAAAGTTTCCACGATCATCCTCAAACAAATGGGTAGGTGGAAATTTTGAATAAAGAAATTAAGTCCATCTTGGAGAAAATGGATCGCCTTGATAGGAAATATTAGAGTTCAAGACTGGAGGATGCACTTTGGGCATATAGGAGTACATACAAGATGCCTATTGGGATGTCTCCCTATAGGTTGGTGTTTGAGAAGCCGGGACATCTTCCTGTTGAATTGGAGCATAAGGCATTTTGGGTGATTAAGCAATGTAATATGGATTTGGTTGAAGGGGGAGTGCAGAGGAAGCTTCAATTGCAAGAATTGCAAGAGTTAAGGAATGAAGTGTATGAAAATGCCATGGTCTACAAAGAGAAAAATAGGGTTTTCCATGATCAATAGATTTCATGGAAGACTTTTGAAATTGGGCAAAAAGTCATTCTCTATGATTCCAAACTTAAGCTCTTCCCAAGTAAATTACGCTCCCGTTGGATAGGTCCGTTTGTTATTACTAATATCTTTCACTATAGTTGAAACTCAAAATTTGAAGATGGAGAAGAAATTCGTGGTGAATGGTAATCGCCTTAAGCCCTACTATGAAGGCTTTGCAATAGAAGAAGTTGAATTCATGCACTTTGAGAACCCCATCTATACAATTGAAGCGTTTTCGGCTACATCTAGCCAAAGACATTGAAGAAAGATACTGCTTGGAAGGCAACCCAAGGATCTATGATTTTCTCTATTTAGTGTTTTTGTTATGTTTCATTAAGTATATGTATCTGGAGTGGTGAAATTTTCTTGTGTTAGGTAACCGCCAATTAGGCATGCCCACGCCAATCAGGCACACCTAAGGAAAGCAATTTTCATTTGCGGGCAGAAGACTCTCCAATAGTTAGGCGTGCCCACGCCAATCAGGCACGCCTAAGGAAGGCAATTTTCGTCTGTGGGAAGAAGACTCTTCAATAGTTAGGCGTCAAGCCTAAGGGATGAAATTTCGTCACTTTGGTAGAAGATTTGACACTAGTTAAGTGTGCGCACGCCATATGGTCACGCTTAAGAAACTTAATTTCCAAAAGTTGGCCAAAAGATTTCAGGGCAGTTAGGCGTGCTCACGTCTAATGCAAATGAAGCTAAAAAAATAAAATAAAATAAAAAAATAAAAAGCCAAAAATACCCTCAGACTCTCAGCAGTTAAAAAAATGAAAGCCCTAATTTTTTCCCTTTTCTTCTCTTTCTTTCTTTCTTCCTTCTTTCTTTCTTTCTTTTTCCACTTCCCGATCCACCACTGCTGCTCAACGATCCAAGCCGCTATCCGCTGCCACTTTGCCATCGGTTGCTGTCGCACTCTACCACCACTCTCCGCTACTTCCCACCACTGCTTTTCAACGACTCGTGTTCGTTGCTGCTTCCAAGCTCAGCCAAGGTTCGCCATCATCATTGTCGCTGCTGCTCACCATTGTTGCTGTTGTTCGCGGTTGCTGCTGTTTGTGGCTGCTGGAGCTTACTGCTGTTCGCGGCTGCTGCAGCTTGCTGCTGCTCGCGTGACACTATTGAAGCCAAAGTCCAAAGCCTCCATTCGTGTTGTCCACCGCTCCAGCCGTTCCATCGCGCCGCTTTCGAAGCTCGCTGCTGTTCTGAAGTCGTCGCTGTTGGAGATCTATCTCAACGCTGCTACTGCTCGCTCGTGTCCCACTGCTACTACCGTCGCATCAACTTCACCTCCTTCACCGGATCTCCTACTGACGAGATTTTACCATACACTAAATTTTAATATAAAACCTAACACCTCATTTTCTGCAAGTATACAGATCGTTTATCGAGTATAGGGTATATTAGGTGTCGATCCCGCAGGGAAGAATGTCAAGTACCGGTGATTTTCAAATTCCTCTATTATTTAGACTATCACAAGTAAGCAAATTAATCTGAACTACAAACATGAAATAAAATAAGTAAAAATAATGATTAAAAGCTCCTAGAGTTATAGAATTCCTTACTACTCTTGCAAATGAAGTTACCTGTTGAATTAATATTATTACCTTGGCTAAACATGGCGTAATTTTCTAATGCATGTGAAACATACTTTTGTAGTGAATCAACTATACTTATAGGTAAATCATACCTACACTTGTGGTTATGGAATTAACTACAAGCTAATTTGTTCTATGAAATTACATGAAATGAATCACTAAAACCACAAAGGCGCCACCCTACATAAGTGAGTGACTTCCTAGATTTAACACTTCATGAACTAGTGTCAAATTCTCATTTTGATTTAAACTTAACACCTTGAGATGATCACAATTAATGGCCGGTTAATCATGATTATAAAAGCCAAAGTACTAAATACTTGCTCAAATAATAGCATCAAATTACTTAGTAAATATCACAAACAAGATATAGAAAGTTCATCCATAACTCAAGGCATAAACTTAGCTAAACATGCTTGAATTATACTATAACTACCCTACTAACTATACTAAACTAATGAAGTAAGAAAAACTAGTGAAGACTACATTTTAAGTAGTGATTCTAGCGTTCCTAAAGTTCTTTTCTCTTGTCTACCAAAGGCCCTATTTATAGAGGATGTCATCCATAAGCATCCAAAACTTCCTCATGTGAACACAAGAAAAGTTTAGCTTTAAAAGTCAAGAAAAATAGCTTCAATGAATCTTCCTTCTTGAAATGTCCTCATGCATCTTAATCAATATTCATGCATTGAATTCAATCCTCAAATGAGTTGTAAAGTTGATGCAAATTGTGTTTTGGATTTGCCACAAGTTGTTTCTTTAACTTTCCAAGATTATTCACGCAATTTGCAGTTGAAATTCATCCAAACTTAAGCTGGAAGTGAGTTAGAAAATTTCTGGAATTGACTGCAATTTGTATCCATCACTGTCAGGGATCCGCAAGGTTGATCCGTGATGAAGAGGCTCGCGGATCCCATTGCGGATCCAGTCCCCTGTCTCTTCTGAGAGGGATTCGTGAGCTGGTCATTTTCTCCAATAGGTACCTTGCGTTTCTGGATTGCAGATCAACTCAGAAGTTGCAAAATCTGTGAAATTGACGCGTTAAATCCTCTGACTTTTGACCCTTTGATTCCTTGATAATTGAATTGCATTTTGCTCATATCAATTTGGTATCAGCTTCTGATATTTCAATTTTTCAACTTTCCTTCCAAGTTTTATTTCCTGAAATTAATTCACATCAACAATAATTATGCAAATATCTCCTCATTTCACTTCATTTGATAATTGAACATTTGATCCTACAAAAACATGAAGTTTTCACTACATTAATCCATAGAAATGCAATTTTTTTCTAATTTAAACCATAAAATGCAAAATTTCACTAGAAACCCTAGTTAAGTAGCCATTAAAATAGCAAATACACACAAAAACTAAATAGAAAAACATACTTTAAACACACAAAATATACACTTATCACCTGCGCTGCCCGTGGTGGTAGCGGTTGTAAGTTTGCCTGCGCTCACATATTTACTCGTGCTATTTTTTCTACTGATTGGTGTAATTTGGCTGAAGTCTTGAACTGTATTTTCTTTATTCTGTGAGCTTGCTGGATTTGCTGCATTGATTAAAGTAGATTCTGTTGTGAACCTTTCTGTCAGGACTTTGGGTGACATTTGAGGAATTTACTGTGTTTTTTTGTCTCTATTTGCTTGGACTCCCTAATTGTTGGTTGACATTTAGCACGTGTGCTTTTGCCTCGTGGATTTGACTGCCCCGAGCTCCACACGGATCGTTGGAATTGAGATTGTGGACCCCCTATTTATTTGCCTTCCTATTTGACTTGTTTGTCGTGTTGTGACTTGTTCTTTTCCCTATTTTATTGGAGTCAATGGCTAAGACAAAAGATAAAAAGAGGATCTGACCATCCACTTCTACCCCTCAATCCATTGTTCCTTTAAGTGGACCTTTCCAAACATCTGCTTCGGGTGGCTCCCGGTCCGGCTTTAGAAAGAACAAAGAGGCTCACCTCTCTTCACCTACCCATTTTGGCGGGCATTTGAACTTTACCAAGGCTGCCAATAAGGAATGGCATGTGGCTGCATGTACAAGGAAAATAATTCCTTGTAAATTCATCCATGACCCTACACTTGACATTCTAAATATTAGGGATGAGGTCACTAGAAGGATAGCTGTCATTGGTTGGACCAATTATGCTTCTATTGCTTTGCCTCCTTTTACTGAGTTAACATGGGAATTTTATGCTACTTTCAAGTTCAATATACTTGATGGGTTTTTTGTAACGACTCCTAATGTGGTTCATTTTCAATTGATGGGTAAGGAATTCAGGCAGTCCATTACTGAATTCAACTTGGCTTTTGGGTTTATTGATATCCCTTATTTTCATTCTTTTGAATATGGAGAATGCATGTGAATTTACTGAACCATTTTTCTCCCATAACACTAGCTATTGGAAGGATCTATCGGTTAACACATACTCTTATGATTTTAACCATTCTAAGGCCTCCTACCTAAAGAACCCCATTTTTCGTTATTTTCATTGTTTCATGGCTTATAGCTTCTCGGGTAGGAAGGATAGTTCTGGAATTTTGTCTAAACCCGAGTTCTTTTTTATTTGATGTATGGTTGCTGAAGTCAAAGTTAACTTGGGCTGTTGGTTAGCTTCTCACTTCCGAACTGTCTTAAGCAAGAAAAATAAGCCATTAATTTTGGGGTCGCATATCACTTAATTGGCCATTAATCTTGGGGTTTTGGATTTGACTAATCATAATTTGCATTTAACTTGTAACATTGAACCTCTCGATTTGGTTTGTTTGGAGAAGATAGGTTTGGTTCAACAGGTCAACGATGTGTTCCAGTTCACTTCTTCGGGGCTGATTCAGCTTCCACCGAAGTGAACAACTTCCAAAGCTACCACCTCTCAACATGGCAGTGCTCCTACTGATGTACCTGGTCCTTCCATTTCTGCACCATCGCCATCATCTTCTGGCGAGATGCATTCATCCGATCTCTGCTTCCAAATACATCAGGTGGAATTCAGATTGGAGCAGGTCGAGCACCAGGTGTCCCATATGGTCCAGAACTTGGCCCAATATTTCCACTATGTGGGCTTCCATCCACTCTTCCTCCCGAGCCTTAGGCCGATGGTACCCTCCTCAGTGTTTCAAGGAAGTGTCATTGTCCCTTTTACTTCTTTTTCTTGTTCTTTATTGCTAACATGGATACAATGTAAGATTTAGGTGTGGGGGAGGGTTAGCTATTCTTTTAGGTGTTGGTTTGCATTTTCTTTTTTTTGTTAGTTCCTTGTTTTGAACAATAATGAATGCAATTGAGCTATGGGTATAAGTAGTGAGTTCATACCAATTGGGTTTTCTACTTTTCTTGGTAATGGATTTGAATGATGAATATGTTGGATTTGATACAAATATTGACCACTTGTGAGATTTTTTGAGCTTGATTGTGAGCATTTTATCTAATTTTGCTCTATTTTTCGTTTGTTGAGTGGTATTGCACATGGTTTAGTCATTCTAGAACTTTCTCTGTTATGCATGTCGAGACCACATGTAAATGAATTTGGTGCATTAAAATGAAAGGGCATTTAGGATTAGCCATTTTTGACTTTCGAAAAAATCCCGCCTCTATTCATCATTAGTGAACCAATTTGAGCCTTTAATCCCTTTCTTTTTTTGATATCCCAATAGTTAGCCTAAGACCTCAGTTTAGACTTTCTCTTTGTACCCGTAATTTGAAGAAATACCTCAATTTCATTGCATGAAAATTTGTTGTATTGTTTGCAAGGCAAGGAATGAGAAAAGCAAATGAAAAAAAGTGAAAAAAATGGAAAAGAAGAAGAAAAAAAAAGTGTTCCGACAATGTTTTCATGTAAAGTTCTTGTGATTATGGTTATGGCAAGTGCTAATACTTGTTTCCACTTGTTGAGTTGATGGAAGTGCTAATTTGCCTTGGAAGTGCAAATTTGTAAAGAAATGGCGCATTGGAATTTTGGCATTTTTTTTGACATATCTACTCCTTGATTTACCTTTTATCCTACTCTCACCCGAACCCCATTACAACCTTATGCAAGTCTCTTTGATTTTTGCATTTGATTCATGATTGAGTGGTGGAGATGTGATATACGATCAAGTCTATGGTAATGTCATTCCATGGTGTCGATTTGAGTGCTATTCTATATCCTATACACGTTGGAGTGAATGAGTGCATTTACTAAATTCTTTGTAAGGTTTGTCAATTTGATATAGTTTGATTTTAATGAAGTTGTTGGGGAATGTGGGATACCTTTATTGTTGTGACTTGCTATAAACTGTTGGATATCTTGATTGCGTTTCTAAGTTGGAATATGTTTGAGGACAAGTATAGTTTAGGTGTGGAAGAGATTGATAGGGTACATTTTAGTGGTTTATTTCATTAATACTTCCTAATTGTTTGGACTAAAAAATTACACTATTTGGTGGATTCTACTTAGTTTTTATATTTGGTGTTAATTGCAAAAATTGGTAGAAAAATGTGTTCAGAATCAACTTTTCAAGAGACTTTCTGATAGTTAGGCATAGGCGCCTAAATCAGAGTTCCAGATCTGGATTGTCGAGTTCCCGCGTGCATGTCGACAATTTTCAAAGAGTTGTGGAGTCCAAATCCGAGGCTGTGCTAGAATAATTACTGCCTTTCTATTTAATAGTTGAGTACTATTAGGAAACTATTTTGATATTTGTTATTAGAAAATCTGTTAGATTAGGAAATTTCTAATAGATTAGGATTCTAGATTATTAGTAGTTTTCATTTCTTTTATTGAAAAAAAAGGAGAAAAAGACGTGACCTGCGAAGTCTGAGGATTCGTGACTAGTAGTTGCATCTAGTCTGATTTGTGCTTGGCGTGAAAAGGCTGCAGAAAAGGAGGGAACTTGGCCCCGCAAAGCAAAAACGATCCTAGTGACTAGTAGTAATTAGTCATCCCACGGAGGCTACGGAGGAGAACTCGATTGGCGATAGCTTTTCTTTCCATTTTCTTCTTTTTGCCATTCTGGACTAGAGAAAAACAAGATCAGGGCTCTGCAATTTTCCCTTGCAATCTTTTGTGAAATTTCCTGCGCGATGCGTGGCTAATTTCTTTTTCTAGTCAAAGAACAATTGAGAATTTGGTTCATATATCACTATGAGATCTAATCGATTTTATTTACTACTTCTATTCATTCGTATTTGTATGTTTCCTACTTCTATTGGTTATGATTATTGTGTATAAATGAATAGGTGCGCAATATTTAATTATTCAAATAATTTATTTGCTAATTAGAGTAGTTGAATTCGTAATTGTTTGACTATTCTAATCTCGATAGTAACTGGCATAATTGGGTTTGTGTTAGGAAAACGTACAATCTAATTTAAATAACCTCGTTGCGTGTTTATTAATTAGAACAGGGTTTCTCTAGTTTTAATATAATCAGGAATTAAATCTTATAGTCGTACCTAGGGTTATTTCTGGATTAGGAAAATAGTCAATGGTCGTACTTGGCTATCAAAATAGTAAGGAAAAACTAATTGTCAGATCATATCGGCAGTTAAAAAACCTATTTATTGACAAATGTTGAAATTATATTTGCATCAATGATCAGTTACTTGAACCATCTCTGAAGTGTATCCTTGGTTAGAGTTTTTCCCATTATTTATCTCTCTTAATTATTTTTCACAGTTGATTATTTTGTTAGCATTTAACTCTCAAAACTCCCCCATTTCCCTTTGATTTGGAAAAGAACGAATATTCCCCAATCCCTGAGGATACGACCCTACTTGCCCTATATACAAATTAATAATTTCTCATGAGTAAATTTTGATATATCGGATTTAGCAAATTCTTTGGAATCAGGGTGAATTAAGTAACTCATTGCACATCAAGAGTTCCTGCTCCAGTACTAGAATTAACTCAAGACTACTTTTGTTGGCAACTAGGATTATTATTATTATTATTATTATTATTATTATTATTGAATAGCCTCGACACATGTTAACCTGCTTCGCATGTGATTATAATAACCTAAGTTATAATGTCATTGAGATACTAAAAATTTTAATTAATTTCAATTGTACCAAAATAAAATAATTCTTATGTTTTTCAATTAGTATCACTAAATAATAAACAACTATATTTTGCATATCACTTGCATACAACTGGTATTGTACACTTTGTATGTTATCAAATAAGCTGTTATAAATATTTCAAAATTCAATCTTTGCTGCTAATTATAGTTTGTTAACGTTTTCATTTGTCTCATTTTGTATTGTGGCTAGCGCAAAGCTTGTGCACATATTAATGTTTTCGGAGACTTATTTGGGCATATCTGCTTTAGAGGATGTAGATTACAATTAAAGTCTAATCTCTTCTAACTTTGTAATTCTTGAAGAATGCTTGATTTTTTTCCTAACTTCTGTGTTTTACTTTACTTCCATTTTTTTCGTCCAAAAGTTTGGTTTTCTATTTTGAAGTTTCTTTTTTCAAAATTCAGCAAAATGGCCTCTATAAGATTGATAAGTCCACCAAGAATACTATTATGCTACTGTCTTAGATGCTAGATTGAGCACAAACAAATTTATACGCACGATGATGTACACGTTTAACAAAGGACTAATTTCAGAAACCTTCCTCAAAATTCATCCTAATATCATCTAACGCTCTCAAAGTTTTAAAAATCTCACTTACATCCCCTATCAATATGATGTGACTAGACGTCCCAATCAGAGATGTTGAAATGATAATGTTACCCTCAATAATTTCCTACGGTTTTAGGTAGAAAGAAATTGGGAATAAAAATCCTACAAATTAAATATCAAAAAACAAATAACAAGAATGCCGTCTAAATATTTTTCTCCTTCTTTGTTGCAAAAATCTTTACTTTTAATATTTAGTTCTGCTATAATTGATCTCCAAAAACTTTCGCTCTAATTTCCTTCTTTCCAGCAAAATTTTTTGTGTCTCTTTGCTATAAAATCTTTACTCTTAATTTCCTCATTTGCAATTAATCTATTAGAATTTTTTCTTTTTATAATGTTGAATAGTTTTAGAAGTTAATGATGACTTGTAGTTTCATTTTCTTTTTGCCCCGTTAATGATGACTTGTAAATGATCCACAATGCTATTACAATGATAACATATATTTCAATTGGATGTTCAGACTCGTATATTGAAATTCTATTAATAGAATTTCAAATGTCTATAAATAGCTTTACTTTGAGGACATATGTTATTATTTAGTGAAGATTGTTTGTGTTTCTCATTGATGCCATTTTCTTTAATAACTATAGAGCTTACATGATTAAAATTTCTAAACTATTAGTATTATAATCAATCATATAAATTTTGTTTTATAATTATTGGAAAAGTATTAATATAATTATTCATAATTGATGAGATAATCAATAATAATGAATCAATGTGTATGGGCATACCAATATCCATAATAAATTATAAACCATAGCAGAGGGCATATAAATCTTAAAACATAAAAAGCTAAGAATAAGCAATATAGATATCATATATGAAAACATGAAATTGGTTTTTGGTTAAAATTGAAATATTATATCTGACACCAAAAGCGAATGAACTAAAATCTGATTTAACCGCAATAAAAGTGTCATTGAACTTACCAAAATAAACTCACCAGATTTAATTTAATTCGATTGGATATTCAATTAAGTAATTTAATGCCCATGCCTAACTATGAAAATAATTTGTTGTTTAAAGTGAACCTAATCAGCTAGCTAGACATCTTTTGATTTTAAGTATTCCTTAAACTTATATATTTTGTAAATAAAATTTACTCCTTTTTTGGGCATCATTCACCATAACAAAAGGGATGTTTCATTTTTGTAATGTTACTGTTGATTGAAATCGATTGATGTTGATTATCACTAAAATGCGATGCAATGCTTTTAATTATTGAAGAGAAGAGTAGTTTTGATATCTTAAAAAACTAAAACTAGATTTTCCTATACTCTTAACCATGTTTTTTAAGGTAAAATGGCCTGTATTATAGAAATAAAGCAATAAACAAGTTTACCACGAGTAAAACAAACTCTAAACTACCAAAACTAAAGCTAGGGAGCAGGCAAAAGTATATACTATACAAATTTCCATCAAATGCTAATTTCCCAATTAACTTCGCACTTTTGCACTCCTCCCCAAGATGCCACAACATCATGAATGACTGCAATGATTTGCTGCAACGCTACTGAGTTAGGCCGTCCAATCATCAATGGCAGCTCTTTCATTCCTTTTCATCCATAAGTAATGTACTGCAACAGCAAGAGATAGTATACAAATTTGACCATGAACAGAATTATGGCCATAATGCCAGCAAAGCCATGGTTATTCAGTAGTCCAAGAGTGAGCTCCCCTATAGATCAAATTTAAAACCTATAATTGCTGCCAAACGCATGCTTTATAAGGACAAGCAGAAGAAGAACATGATCCACTGTTTCATCAACCTAAGCACAAGAAGACAACTCTCTCCCATTCTTAACCATGTTAATGTTCTTCACGATTATTTTTTTTTCCCTTTGGGTTCTTTTCCCGACTTCATAGCAATAATGGAGTCTCCTCTCTCGATCCTATACACCATACCAAGGATACCTTGGTTTGCTTTTCCTGTTTAACTTGACATTTGTTAAATTTTTTATTTCTTTGGTTTCCTTTTTACCTCCTACTAAACACATAGTAGCTTTTTTTTTTTTAAGTAGGAGATTTTAAATGCAGGACCTCTGACTTACAATCCTTCTTATCTTACCATCTAACTAACCCACCCCCCAAATATGTAGTAACTTATATACACTTGAAACAAAAACTTATACGCACTTTGAATATGTTTTAGGGGTCTTCTTCTATAAAAGAAAGAATATGCTTTAGAATAGAAGGATATACATCAACAGAGATCTTTTTTATGTAAAAAGTAAATTTTATTAACAAATTACCAGAAACCATTCAAACCGATTTGATTTACATCTCTACCCTAATAGCAAGTTTTGAAATAACAGTTTTGCTATTTAATAACAAATAAAGCAGATCTGAAAGATTTTGAATAGATTTGAAAAATACAATAAATTCTCAAATGACCTTCTGGCAAGATAAATCACTATAACTACCTCTCATACATAATGCAATCGCCAGATCTGCTAAATAATGTTGGAAAAAATTGAACTATACAATAAAAGAGTTTTGAAACTTTCACTAATAATTTTCTCAAAAGATAGGGAGTTTGTTAATAATTCTTGAGACATGTGAAATTGTGAGGACCCGTACCGACTTTTATATTTTGTTTAAGGATTATTATAGGCATTATTGTTTGCCAAGGTGTTTATATGCTTTGTTTTACTTTTCAAGAAACCTAAAACCCAAATTTGTTTCGAAAACCCTAATTTTGATAAAACCCTAATTTGAATAAGGAAACCCCGCTTGATTTCTTAAACCCTAGTTTTGAAAATGAGTCTAAGTTTTATGTTTAATTACGAGTTTGTTAACTCTTTGATTTTATGTGTGATAATGCATGATTAAGAGGGGGAATTACAACTCCTAGGTGATTAGTAGCCTAAGTAGGGGTAATTAAGCTTTGATGGGCTAGGTTAAATTAAGTACTTATGGACTAATTTGATAGGAAAAGAAATTATGTGGGTAAGAGTGGAAATAAGCTAAGTTGGTAGGTTATTTTAGCATGCCATTTTTGACCAAATTTTGACCAAGTATAAATATCTCTTTGAGATTATCTCTTGGGTTATTTAAGGCCTTGTGGTTGCCGGCCAAACAAAGGAAAAAAAGAAGAAAGGAAAACCGTGAGGGAAGAAAGGAAAAGAAGGAAAAAAAAGAGAGGAAAAAGGAAGAAAACTTGAGATTTTGCAAACTTTCAACCATTCTGATTTTGGTCTGGAGTTGGGAGGAGAAGCTTGGACTTGAACACTTGAAGTTTCACCAAGAACAACATCAAGAAAGGTTTCTTCTAGTTTCCTACAAGCTTGAATTTGGTTGAAGATTATGAATTGTGGGATTTTGTGGTTTCCATGGCTTGATTCATGTCTATCTTTAGCTTATGGAATGATTTTATGGATTAGAATGGTTGATTTTGATGTATATATGCCTTGCCATGATTTTGAGTTAGGGTTAGGGTTTTGCTTTAATGCTAATGGTAGAAATTAATGTTGGATTGTAGGTTTAATTGTTTTGTGGGCTCTTGAATTCCCACCAAAGACGAATTTAAATGGTTGTGTGGCTCTTGATTCCACTTGGAGTGTTGTGTGTGGTGTGTGAATGTGGGTTTGGAGTAGTGTGAGGCGGTGAGGGCTGTATTGCATGTTTGTAATAGCAGGCGAGTCAATGGAATTTGCATGAATGCGTTTTGGTTGCACAAAATTTGTTTGGGGCGTTGAACGAGAAAGCAGAATTTTACCGGCAGCGACTTTGACGTCGTTTTTGGTATTGATCCTTTGTGATTTAGCTTTTGGCCAAAACACGAAAGTTATAGCCCTTTGTTCTAGCTTTCCAACGCATCTGGAATTTCTTGATTTCGATTTGTGAGCGCTGAGTTATGTCCGTTTGAAGTTAGCCTGTCGGACATTCTGACGGCGAAATTTCTGAAACTGTTTCTGCGTTTTTGACCTAGATGGAGTAAATCTGGGTTGAAGTTATCTTCATGAAAGTCGTAGCTTGTTCTCTTAGCTTCGAAACGGCACCTCGTACGCTCAAATCTGACACTTGTAGCCTGAGATATGGGCAATGGCGTACAAGGTGTCAAAACTGTTTTTTCACCTTCCAATGTGTTTTCCGCTTTCATTTTGTCATCGTCCGCTTTCCTCCAACGCCCGTATGTGCTTCTTTTGCTATTTTAAGTGTTTATAAGCGTTTATGAGAGCTTAGTTCATTGGGCATATGCATGTCGCGTCGATTCACCTTTGAAATGATTTTCTTCCAATCTTACGACAAGATTGCTTTAAATAGAAACCAAAAGGGTTGATGGTTTGATTTGCATGTTCCAGGTGAGTCCGAGGACGTTGACGAACGTGTTTGACTTCTACATTATCTTGCCTACGCTCAACTGTTGGTGAGTGTTCAAGTGCATGTTGTTTTCATACTTGGATGTCTGATTTGATGAATTTCATTTGAAAGCATGCTTGTTTGACTTGGTGAGCGTGTACTTTACCGCGCTCACCCTTGTTGGACTTACTTGAATTGAAATCGTAAAATGCTTGTACGTGTGCTTGTTCTTGACATGTTAGAACCAAACAGTTGTATGTACCACACTCAAGAGAGTGGGAGGTACCTCTCCTCCGCTTTTGATTAAGTCGATTGGAGCGTAGTCTCGCGACTCATTTACCAAGCGGTAGTATGTACCACGCTCTAAGGAGCGGGAGGTGCCGCTCATCCCGACTTGGTTTAACGATATTTCCATTTTGACGAGCGGGCCCGGTACAGGGGGTGTAGGTAGACGGGTGAGAGTAAAGTGATTGCTACGGTCTGTGAGGTAGTGGTTGACGGAGTGTCAACGTTTCCGTGGAAGTCCGGACTGAAGACGAATGATGGAGCGGCAAGTTGTATCCTTTTCTAGTAATTATTTTTATATCGCCCTATATGATTTTTCCGTTTTTCCTGGTATTGTTCTGTTGAAGTGTATTATTGCTTTGACCTGCTTGTGCATGAATTCTTGGCCTCATTGAGCTTTGCTCACCCCATAAGCTTTGTTTTCCTTAATGTCCCAAGGGGTGCACGGAAATCGAGGATTCTAGTTTTGTGGATTTCCTTTTCCTTTTGTATAAGTTGGAAGATAATGGATGCCTTAGATGGTTTGTAGTATTTTCGAGTTGTTCCAACGTAACCTTGATGTGTTTTAGAGATTGTAATTTATAAGAATTTGTCGGTTTCTTTTACTATGGTTTTATGGTTATATCTTTTGAATCCTGGCGAGAGTCAAGGCCCACCCTCCTGGTTTGCCTTTGGGGAAAGTGGGGCTGTCATAGAAAATACTATCTTTAAGGTGTTATTGTCCCCACTACACTATGTAGTTTGCTTTTGGATTTAGACAATATACCTCCAGGATACAACAAGAATGAAGAACTTTTGACAGCAAAAGTAAAAGATCTTTTACTAAAGAAGGGTCAAATGGTTAAGCTAGTTTGTTATGTTAGAAGCTTGTAACTTATATAGGAAGTGACATTTCAAAAGACAATAAAACTAAAGAACCACAATTTCCTCACTTAAATGATCATTAAGAGGCTGCAAAAATGTCAAACCGTTCCATCATTGTAATGATCATCAAGAGATTCTTTAGTCTCCTTTAGTGGACAAACCAACAATCACTTCAAATCCATGGTTGGATTGACTATGTAGTCGATCGGATAGGTAGGCTGGATTGTCAAATCCATGACTGGATTGACTATATAGTTGATCGGATTAGTGGGTTAGATTCTATTCGGATAGTTGTTTACATTCTGCCTTGAAACCAAGGCACGAATCTGGTGCACAACTTTTACAATGCATGGGATCATTCAAATCTAGTCCAGAATCATACATCAATCCATGTATTGAAAACCGTTTCTTTGTCCAAAATTATGAGTCTTAACAAGTTTTAATTTTATTCTAATTAAACTATTCCAACAATTCCCTATTTAGTTTGCGAATAAAATAAACAAATTAATACATAAAAAACACCATGCATAAAGATAAGTATATTTAGACTTAAACTTTCTCTTAGCGTTAGTATATCATTTGTAACTAATCAAATCAGGGTTGTTTAAAACATTAAACCAAGATTTGTAATTTAGCCAAGAAATATCACACACATGGCATTTAAATATTTAACCAATCCACAAACATTTTAGCACTATTACCAACCATGTGCTCCATCCTAATTTCATGATCATTTACAAAGTAAATCATACCTTTGATAGAAGCGGCACCACTTCTATGATCATATAAGTGAAAACACTTTCTAACTTTATGCAATAAAGCACCTTGAAAGTAATTATATTTCATTAAAAATATAACTCAATACACAATCAACATCCCATTTACACACTAGCGGAGTAACTTTGTGTACAAAGTACTAGTGTCCACAAATACTTAACAATTTGTTGTTACCCTTTAAAAACCTTTTCATCTAGTGGTAGTGTTAGAATAAAGATAGGGTTTCCATTATAAACAATTTTAGAAAAATGGTTTCAATCCCATTCCCAATGATATTGTATTCACTAAGTCCCTTGGAAAAGGCTTAGTCAATGGATTCGCTAAATTGTTGTATGTTCTTACATATACAACAGTCACAAAGCCATCCCTTAGCATTTGTCTAAGATATTCATGTCTTAAACTAATATGTTTAGACTTATCATTGTATACCTTATTTAGAACTCTAGACATAGTGATTTCACTATCACAATATAAAGAGATGGGAGGCATAGGTTGTGGCTACAACTTGATATCAAGTAACAAATCTCTAAGCCATTCTGACTCTTTACATGTAGTAGTTAAAGTTATAAATTCAGTTTTTATGATGGAATGAGAAATCATATTTTGCTTCTTAGAATTCCAAGAGATCGCACCACCACCCAATGTGAATATCCACTGGGTTATAGAATTCTTATCTCTTACACTAGTAAACCAACTAGCATCCTAGTAGCCCTCAAGTACTATTGGAAATTTGTTATAAAAGAGTTCTAGACTCTTGGTTCTTTTTAGATAACCAAAAATTCTCTTAATGGACTTCTAATGGTCCATATCAGGATTTTTAATATATCTAACTAGTCTACAAACAACATATGAAATATCTGATCTTGTATAATGCATTGCATACATCAAACTTCCAATTACACTAGTATATTCAAGTTGAGCAATTGGATTTCCAGAATTTTCATAAATATTCAAGCTAGGATCAAAGGGAGTACTCACTTATTTGACCCTAAGATGTTGAAACTTATTCAATATCTTATTGACAGGTGTCGAGCCTGCACAAAAATAAATAAAACCTATCTACCTACAGAAATATTCCCGAGTTTATTCTAGTATTGGAGCAGTGACTCCGGATGTGTAATGGATTACTGGCTTCACCCTGATTCCAAGGAGTTTACTTAATCCGATATACCAGAATTTAACTCAAGAATTTAATTAATTTGTTTAAGTGGCAAGTAGGGTCGTCTCCTCAGGGAACTGGAACAGTAATTTTCTATGAATCCAAAAATAAATAACTAGGAGGAGTTTGGAACAATTCCTATTTAACAATGCTAAAGAAAATAAACAATCACAAAATTCCAATTAAACTAAACAATATCACAGGACTCAGATAAAAATAAATCAATCAATAAAAAGCTCTAGTCAAAGGTCTAATCTCACTATGGTGTCATCAAACTGATCACTGACGCTAAATGGCATTCATTTGATTATAAATAAATTGGTTATGGCTGTCAACAAACTCTGACAACCTGCCAATCCTTACTGTGTCGATAGCCACGACAAGGTCTGTAACTACTGCTCTTGCCAGAAGACAACCCTAAACAAGCTTTTAAGATTTAGCCTACCGACAGCATTAGCAATTAGAAAGGCTACCAATTCTAACCAACAAACACATAATCTCGAATCATTTAAGCTAGATTGAATATTTCCGTTACAATAATCCAAAAGTTTCTTATACTACGGAATTACATCACTTGTCACAAATACTAAAACCCTCCAAACAATTACGGATTTGGCTTTCTAGATGACTATAGATTATTCCCACAACTAAATAGTGATCAGTTATTCAATTGCAAGAAATAATCATAAACGTGAACATCAGAAAATACCCAAATACTTGTAAATAATTGAAATAAAAATAGTTCAAACAAGTCTCACAGAGTTGATGAACCAAAGATTGATTACCTTTCGACTAGATGGAGAAGATTAGCCACTCCTCATTGAGAATTGTAACCCGAGATTTTTTGGAATTTTCAATTTTAATTCACAAAAAGAGAAAACAAAGGAACGAACTAAAGCTTCAAAGCCAATGTAAGGCAAAAGTTTGGCAGCCAAGCACATTTGTCAAGCCGTCTCTGCAATGCCTCTCTTCAGCGAAAATCTATGCCAAAATAGACGATAAGTCTCCCTACCAAATTAGGATTCCAAAGAGTTTTAGTCCTAATTGGAGTCTAACTTGCTAAATAGCAAGAACAAAATAAAAAGGGAAACAAATTACAAACATTCCTACATAAAAGGGAACTTTGACCAATTCCCAAAAGTAAATCAAATCTTCGTTTCCAAAGAAAGCAAATATCTCCCGTAAGATTTCTTCGCAAAGTCATCTTTCACAGCAAAATATAGCGTGCCTGCACCTTATTAGGAATTGACTTCTGGAATTTTCACCTTAATTGCACTTTTAACTCCAATTTAACTCCAATGACCTAAATCAATGCCAAAAACCAAATATGAGCAGAATCAAACAATTAACACAATATTTTGGCATGATAAAGAAGGAAATATCCACAAATTATGTACACAATTAAGGACTTAACAAATTCTCCTACACCTAGACAATGCTTGCCCTCAAACATGCACTAGTCCAAGACTCAAAATCAAGATGACAAACGTAGAATAGCATTATAGACTAGCACAAATAATCCACATTTTCTTCACAATCTCATCAAAATTAGGATGTTCAAAACTTGATAATCCTCACATGGACAATAGTATATGCTCTCAACACTTAAGATGTTTAATAAGGACATGTACGCTCAAATCAACACCATAGAAAGTCATTACCATATGCTTGCTAATCTATCATATCTCCACCACTGAATATGAATTCAAATACAAGAATCAAAGGGTCTTTAACAAGGGTTGTAATGGGGCTTAGGGTAAAGTTTGGAAAAAAATGTAATTTAGGTTACATATATCAAAGAGAATACCTAATCATCCTTTTGCACAAATTGAAATATCATCTTCCTTCATATAATTAGCTCTTAAGCACGGCAACAGCTCCCAAGCATAGCAAGCAAGCATAGCAAGTGCACACATAACAAAGGAATTAATCCCACTATCAAAACACTGCACTTATTTACATGAGTGCTTCACAAATATATTTTTTTCTTCATTTTTTTTGGGGCAGAAGACTTTCTTTCCCAAGGCGTGGGCACGCCTTAACAGCAGAAGTCTTCTATCCATCGTTTTTTTTTCAAAGACCGAAAGGCATCCTCCGATATGCAAATGTACCCAAAGGACAGGTGAACGTGGTTTTCTCTTGGTCTTTAGGAGCCACAGGAATCTGAAGGAAACCTGAAAACCATCAAGACAACAATAGTGAGATTTTCCAGCCAATCTTTCAAGCATTTGATCAATAAAGGGCAAGGGAAAACGGTCCTTGTGAGTTTGTGCATTTAATTTTCTAAAATCAGTGCAAACTCTACACCCATTTTGAACTCAGGTTGGAACTAACTCAGTATTTGGGTTCTCAACCACAGCTATTCTCGTTTTTTTGTGGACAACTTGTACAGGACTTACCCACTTACTATCCGAGATTGGATAGATTATACATGTGTCAAGAAGTTTTAAAACTTCTTTCTTCACTACCTCCATCAGTGGTGGGTTTAACCTACGTTGAGCCTCTTGTGTAGGTTTAGCACCTTCCTCTAACAAAATTCTGTGCATACAAGTGGTTGGGCTCAATCCTTTAATGTCGGCTACAGTCCACTCTATTGCCTCCTTATGATCTTTTAGCACCCGAATTAACTTCTCCTCTTCTAAAGCAGTGAGCTTACAGGAAATTATCACTTGAAGAGTATCTCCTTCTCCAAGGAACACGTATTTCAAGTGGTTTGGTAATTGCTTTAATTCCAACTTCGGGGCCTGCACAATAGATTGCAGAATTTTTGAATGAGATAAAGGTAATTCTATGCAGGACACATCAAAAACTAGTGGTTGAAGTGAGTCTAATTCAAAAATTGCATCCAACAGTTCAGAAGAAAATTCAAACGTCCCTATTACATTCTGAACATACTCTTGATCAAAACCACTAGTGATGGCTACCTTCAACACATCTTCATCATTAATTTCAAAATTTTGCTGCGTCAAAGAGTCAATAACATCTATAACAAAAACTGAATGAGACTCACTAGGATATTTCATGGCATCATAAATATTAAATTTAATAATGTTACCATCAAATTCCATTGTCAACATCCCAGTAAAAACATCAATTTTTGTTCTAACTGTTCTAAAAAATGGTCTTCCCAATAGAATTGGAGAGGGATTAGAAGAATTATCATCCCCCATGTCAAGTACATAAAATCGGCAGGAAAAACCAATTTATCTACTTGAACCCAAGTATCCTCCAAGACACCATCAGGATATGCATTCGACCTATCAGTTAGTTGAATTATTACACCCGTTTCCTTCAAAGGCCCAAGATTCATCAAATTATAAATAGAGCGGGGCATAACATTTATGGAAGCACCCAAATCCAACATAGCTTTTTCAATTTGAACATTTCTATTATGCAAGAAACAGTAACATTCGGTGTCGACGTCTCAAGTAGGATGTGGATACTGTGAGAAGTCAAATCACATTGTGGATGACTACTGGAGAAAAGCGGAGAAATGTTTGAGTTGTGGGAGTACCGAACATTAGATTGTCAACTGTTAGACGGCTCGTCGTGCAGGAGGTAGTTCACAGCAGTCTGGTAGGCCGACTTCTAGACAGTCGAACGTGAGGGATAATAGCTCGAGGGTGCCTGCTAGGGTCTATGCTATGGATCAATATCAGGTCCCTGATCCTACGGAGGTTATTGAAGGTATGATTTTGATATTCCATCGTTTAGCAAAGGTTTTAATTAATTCCGGGGCAACCCATTCCTTTGTAAACCTTATTTTTATGAAGGACGTAGATGTTAAATCTGAAATACTACCATATGATTTGGAGGTTAGTACGCCTACTGGGAATCAAAGTTTGTTATCTAATTCGGTTTATAGGAATTGTGATGTTTGGGTTGGTAAGCAGAAATTGTTAACAGACCTTATGTCTTTGGTGATTAAGGGTTATGATATTATCGTAGGGATGGATTGGTTGTGACGACCCCACCTCACCCTAGGGCGTACCAAAGGGTTTAGTGGGCCATCAACCTAGCTCTCGCCAGGACTCACTTACTAGAATAACCAATAATACTTCAAAAAGGAAACATAAACAACCATTCCAATCCAAATCACCAATATTACATAACGAAATTCAACTTATAACTCTCTTTCCCAAATTACAGTTCAAAGTACTTAGAGTACAACCACATTACCATCTTACAGACCCAAATACAGTAAAATCCAACCACCTACGATTACCAATGATACAAGGGTAATTCAACCCAAAACACTAAGAAGGATCTCGTCGCACGCTATCCATCGTCTTGAGCCCTGTGGGGGGGGGGAAAAATAAAACATTTTTGGGGTGAGCTAGAAGCTCAGTGAATGTTCAGTAAAACAAGAAATTCGTGGACTTTTGAGTTAACAATCACTTTGTAAACCAATTGAGTTTTCAAGCAATCATTTCATCAATACTCACTTTAATAACAACACACAAGCGAATTCAAGCACAATCAAATCCAGTATTGGAAGGATACAGTGCTCACTTGGAGCTATTTCAGTAGTTCACTTCACCTTATAACTCCGATCAATCCCTCGCATAACCGGCCATCACCTTATCCCTCGGTAATACTCGAGTATACCGTGCCTAAGTACCAACCTACCCGACCGAGTCCGGCTCGAATAGGCCGATAACGAAGGGGGAAAGGCCTTGTTCAGCCAATGTGGTAAAGTACACATGGCCTACAGTCATGCACAAGTAATGATCAAGCCCAAGGAGTTTTGTTTTAAGATAAAGCTTTCCAACCTATCCGGCCACACTAATGGCACTCAAGTAGGCTTTTGACCCACCGACGCTCAAGAAGGGTTCTTAGATAGGCTTTCTAGCAAAAGGATCTTGAGACCCGATCGATACGATAAAGTACACATCGACCTACAAGTAGTGAACGATGCGATAAGGTACACATCGGACTACAGGGGTAAAATGCTCCTTGGTACACCACTATCAAACAATCAAGTTATCAACCAAAACAATCCGAAACAAGCAATATACAAACAATGGAAGTGTAGGCGGTTGAACAAGATATTAACAAGTTAGGTCGAGTGTGGTAAAGTACACACTCGCCTAGAAACAAGTATGTAATTCACGTAACATACGGGAGATATTCACAAACTCATTTCTTTGCAAGTATAAGTTGAGTATATCGTATCACAAGTCATTTTCACGTAGTAGCGAAACATTTGATTTAAAATGGATTTGAACATCCATAAACTCTTCATAAATGGTTTCACTTGTAAAGCATTTCATTTGGAAATGATAGTAAATCTTTTCAATAAATCATCCATTTGAAAACTATTGCCAGATTTCATTTGAAAGAGAGTTGAATCACTCACAAATCCTATATAAGCTATTTCACGGGTAAAAGCATTTTACTTAGAAATAGTGACAAATCATTTCTTGGTAAATACTAGCAAACCATTTTACAAATCATTCATTTACAAACCATGGCAATATTTCTATTTAAAAAGGGAGTTTGAACACTCACCTCGATCCACTTAAACGAGTGAACAAAGAAGAAGACTAAACTTCGTTAGCTGGTTCACCCTCAACAAAGTCTTGACCACCTGAGCCAAAGTCCAACTATCAGATACCAGCCCAAAATCTCATGTTCCAAGTCTTAACTTAACTACTCAAAAGCACCAAATCCTCACTACTACGAAGTCTGGTTCGGGCCATATTTAAAATTACCCTTGTTGAAATAGTAATGTCTCAAACCTCAAAAATCATTATTTTCAAAATAACTTGACACTCACTCATAGTCAAACTATACATTAATTCAAAATACTTCATACCAAGCTCTTATATTCGAAACCCATAGAATTTGACCAAAATATAGTAAAACCCTCAAATTCATTCAAATGACACTTTTCATTCGAAATTCATGAAAAACTTCACTTTTCCTCTTTTAAAATTCAAACATTCCCTCCACTCAAACATACACTCACAAATGAACAAAACCCATATTTTCTCAAAAGAAAATTCTTCAAGAACAAACACAAATTTCGAGATCAAGTATTAAATTTACCAAGCATGGGTTCAGCCATCACATCTATTTTCCTTCAAAATTCTCAACAACGAACACCCTACTTTTCTAACCATATCATCATATATTTCACAAATATCATTCAGATCCCAAACAGGTCCTCAAGTCAGCTACCTAGGTTGGGAATCCAAGAGCCCAACTTCATCTTTTCAGATGATCTCATTTTTATCATTATTAACTACAGATCTACATTATTAACCCCTAATAAGGCTAGATCTACAAGACGTGAGGTTTATACCTCCGGATCTGTCAAGATCCAACGAGATCCGGTTAGATCCACCAAGATTCCTCAAGCTTATCACCAAGAAAGTTACTCCCAAGCTTGATGACTACCAAAATCTTCGATTATAGCCCAAGATCGTCAAGATCTACCGAAGATATCCTTCACCAAGTTCAAAATCGAACCCACAACGATCACACAAGCTTTTCTTCCTTCCTTTTTCTTTCTCCAAAATTCGGACCACTCTCTCTCTCTTCCTTCCTTGGTTCGGCTGCCATAGGAGCAAGAAATCAAACCACCAAAATCATCATTCAAGTTTCACAAGCTCAAATTTTTGTAGGAAGAAAGGAAAAATGAAAAATCAGCTCACCTACCTCTTGTTTCTTCCAAACTTTCGGACAAGAATCTCCCTCTCTCTCCTCTTCCCTCGGCTGCTAGGGATGATGAAGACAATGGTGGTTGATGATGGTAGAAAATTCAAGAAGATTGGAGCAAGAATGGAAGAAGATTTGAAGCAAAAATCTCACCTTCTCTCTAGCTCTCTCTCTCGGCCCTTCTCTCTCTCTCTACACCAGATTTTGCTGCTGAAAAATGAAGCTCAAGGATAGCCAAAAGTCAAGCTTTTAAATGCCCAAAAAGTGACTTTCCCTAATTCAAGGAAAAGTGGTTTTGCCACTTTATGTCGCCACACGCGACGGTCTAACTTACACTGGTTTCTTTCATCCCGACACTGTCTCACCTTAATAATATTTCCAAAATATCACTATATATGCTCGGTTTCAAGTCCAAGTCACTATTCACGCGTCGGAACAATTTTTAACGCTAAAATGGCCAAACCACCCACACCGGCAATAAATTCGTATCCAATTCTCTAAATTGGAAAATAATCAATTTAAACATATATTTACTCATATTTCAATAAATAAACATAATATAAATAATATTATGCATTTTTAAAATAAAATCTGAATTTTGGGGCCCTCACATCCTTCCTCCTTAAAGGAATTTTGTCCAAAATTCTTACCTTCTACTACCTCTTGACCCGAGTCCTGACCGAAAAGTTATATACTCTAGTTGGCCGTGGTCGCTCCTCTCCTTCAATTGCTTGTTGAGAAGTATCCACATTTCCTTGGAGTATTACTATCTCAGCTTGCTTCCTCGGGCAAGGTTAACTTGATGGTCGGCACTCCCACATCGTAAACACCTCGCTTCTTTCACCCAACAATTGTCCCTCAGGATTGATTTTTCCACAATATCCACAAGTTGGTTGAAAAACCGTGGCTCGACTCCCTTGTGATATTTCCTTTGGTTGGACTTTTCTTGTTTGAGTCCTTTGTGGGGTAGTTCCTTCTAATGGCTCCATCTTATGAGAAGGAGGAAAAGGTGGCAGTCTTACTCCATCAGTCCCTTTTCCAGCTTTGTATGGTGATACACTCTCTCTAAAAGATTCAAAGTGACTACCACTAGGTGCATCTCTCTTCCGTGAGTAAGAGGCTCTCAATTGGGATTTTGTAATTTCGACCCTTTGGGCTTTCTCAAGGGCATCAGTGAAGGTCTCAATTTGAGCTGCTGCCAGAGCATCTTGAATTTCTAGATTGAGTCCTTGAATAAACCGCCTTATTCGCTTTCTCAGAACCACTAGTTCCGGCAAACCTAGACAATTTGGTGAATTGGGTTTCATATTCGGCCACACTTAAGGTTCCTTGCCGAAGCTTTATAAAATCCTCTTCTCTCTTTTCTTGGACTAGTGGAGGAAGGAACTTTTCATTAAATTCTCGCACAAAGTTCATCCAAGTCCTAGGGGTTTGTTCCCTTTCCCACTTGTTTCTTATTACATTCCACCATGCTCGTGCCGCTCCCTCAAATTGGAACACGGCAAAGGTCACTTGTCTCTCCTCTGAATAGTCCAATGCATCAAATATATTTCTTATATTTTCTAACCAATTCTCAGCTTTATCAGGGTCAGGATCTCCAGAAAACTTAGGCGGAGAGAACTTCTGAAATCTTTCTAAAGCCTTATCTTCTCCTATCTCTTGGTTTCCAAGTTGATTCACTTGTCCAGTTCCATGGCCTTGTTGAGGCACTAAACGTTCTAATATATCCGTCATAATGATTTAAAACCCGTGCCATTTGATCATTTGCCTCGCCCTTGACCCAGTGTTTTGGTTAGCCATAGATCCACTCTCTTCCTCTTGATTTTGGGGTTGTCTACGTGGACGTCCCCGTCGTGGTCTTCTAGCCTCCATTTTCAACTAAACGATAGGGACATGCATTAATGCAGTATACACTTGGAGCATACACATACAAGTATCAATCCATAAAACAAGAGAGACAGTTCCATTTTCGCACATAACATTTTCACAATACAGTTTAAACTCAGTCATGTTCCAATCCAGTACAAACCAGAACTCATTCAGTTAAAACACAAATCACAGTCAAGTTGAGTACATTTCCAGTCAATAATAGCAACAAAAGCAAGTAAATCATTATCAAAATACATTGGTCCCCACAGTAGAACTCTCGATGTTCTAATCCTGTCATCCTCATACAAGAGGTCAAAAGCAATACATCACTAGACTAATTAGAATCAAAAGATTCCCGTTCTCTAACACGTACAACTTCATTTCCAACGCTAGGATCCTCAGGGCCACGATCTTCTCCACCTCTCTCCCTTAGTTGTTGAGTCATTCGAGCCAAACGATTATTGGCTTCTTGTAATTGTACACGCAAAATATCAGTTCGTTCTTGCTCCTCGAGCACCCTAGTCTCCAACTCTCGAATCCGGTCATTTGCTCTTGCATTTGAAATAACTAGCCTTTGCCTTTCATCTACTATAGCTAAAACCACACAGTCGGGATACGAATATGTCATCCAACAATTACATCGACTATCCACCCTACGTCCTGGGACAAATTGCCGAAATGGCTCACCAAATTCTGTCTGAAACATAATAGGACGAAGTCGCCTTCGAGGTAGTCCTCGCGCTCCACTTCCCTCCATTCCTACAATCACAACTAGGATTAGTCTTCGAGGTAAACTATTACCATAAATCATGTCACTTAATAGTCAAACCAGTCCCACAGTCCGGCATCCTAAACTTAAAGCCTAGGATACACTACATGAGATCAAGCCTAAGCTCGATACCACTGTGACGACCCCACCTCACCCTGTACTAAAGGGTTTAGTGGCCATCAACCTAGCTCGCCAGACTCACTTACTAGAATAACCAATAATACTTCAAAAAGGAAACATAAACAACCATTCCAATCCAAATCACCAATATTACATAACGAAATTCAACTTATAACTCTCTTTCCCAAATTACAGTTCAAAGTACTTAGAGTACAACCACATTACCATCTTACAGACCCAAATACAGTAAAATCCAACCACCTACGATTACCAATGATACAAGGGTAATTCAACCCAAAACACTAAGAAGGATCTCGTCGCACGCTATCCATCGTCTTGAGCCCTGGGGAAAAATAAAACATTTTTGGGGTGAGCTAGAAGCTCAGTGAATGTTCAGTAAAACAAGAAATTCGTGGACTTTTGAGTTAACAATCACTTTGTAAACCAATTGAGTTTTCAAGCAATCATTTCATCAATACTCACTTTAATAACAACATACAAGAAATGAATTCAAGACACAATCAAATCCAAGATTGAAGGATACGTTGCTCACTTGGAGCTATTTGAGTTCACTTCACCTTATAACTCCTGATCAATCCCCTCAGTACAACTGGCCATCACCTTATCCCTCCAGTGGTAATACTCGAGTATACCGCATAAAGGTGCCCTGGTACCAACCTACCCGACCGAGTCCGCTCGGCTCGAATAGGTCGATAACGAAGGGGGAAAGGCCTTGTTCAGCCAATGTGGTAAAGTACACATGGCCTACCATGCACAAGTAATGATCGGCCAAGCCCAAGGAGTTTTGTTTTAAGATAAAGCTTTCCAACCTATCCGCCACACTAATGGCGCTCAAGTAGGCTTTTGACCCACCGACGCTCAAGAAGGGGTTCTTAGATAGGCTTTCTAGCAAAAGGATCTTGAGACCCGCCGATACGATAAAGTACACATCGACCTACAAGTAGTGAACGATGCGATAAGGTACACATCGGACTACAGGGGTAAAATGCTCCTTGGTACACCACTATCAAACAATCAAGTTATCAACCAAAACAATCCAGGAAACAAGCAATATACAAACAATGGAAGTGTAGGCAGTTGAACAGTATATTAACAGTTAGGTCGAGTGTGGTAAAGTACACACTCGCCTAGAAACAAGTATGTAATTCACGTAACATACGGGAGATATTCACAAACTCATTTCTTTGCAAGTATAAGTTGAGTATATCGTATCACAAGTCATTTTCAATGTAGTAGCTAAACATTTGATTTAAAATGGATTTGAACATCCATAAACTCTTCATAAATGGTTTCACTTGTAAAGCATTTCATTTGGAAATGATAGTAAATCTTTTCAATAAATCATCCATTTGAAAACTATTGCCAGATTTCATTTGAAAGAGAGTTGAATCACTCACAAATCCTATATAAGCTATTTCACGGGTAAAAGCATTTTACTTAGAAATAGTGACAAATCATTTCTTGGTAAATACTAGCAAACCATTTTACAAATCATTCATTTACAAACCATGGCAATATTTCTATTTAAAAAGGGAGTTTGAACACTCACCTCGATCCACTTAAACGAGTGAACAAAGAAGAAGACTAAACTTCGTTAGCTGGTTCACCCTCAACAAAGTCTTGACCACCTGAGCCAAAGTCCAACTATCAGATACCAGCCCAAAATCTCATGTTCCAAGTCTTAACTTAACTACTCAAAAGCACCAAATCCTCACTACTACGAAGTCTGGTTCGGGCCATATTTAAAATTACCCTTGTTGAAATAGTAATGTCTCAAACCTCAAAAATCATTATTTTCAAAATAACTTGACACTCACTCATAGTCAAACTATACATTAATTCAAAATACTTCATACCAAGCTCTTATATTCGAAACCCATAGAATTTGACCAAAATATAGTAAAACCCTCAAATTCATTCAAATGACACTTTTCATTCAAATTCATGAAAACTTCACTTTTCCTCTTTTAAAATTCAAACATTCCCTCCACTCAAACATACACTCACAAATGAACAAAACCCATATTTTCTCAAAAGAAAATTCTTCAAGAACAAACACAAATTTGAGATCAGTATTAAATTTACCAAGCATGGGTTCAGCCATCACATCTATTTTCCTTCAAAATTCTCAACAACGAACACCCTACTTTTCTAACCATATCATCATATATTTCACAAATATCATTCAGATCCCAAACAGGTCCTCAAGTCAGCTACCTAGGTTGGGAATCCAAGAGCAACTTCATCTTTTCGATGATCTCATTTTTATCATTATTAACTACAGATCTACATTATTAACCCTAATAAGGCTAGATCTACAAGACGGAGGTTTATACCTCCGGATCTGTCAAGATCCAACGAGATCGGTTAGATCCACCAAGATTCCTCAAGCTTATCACCAAGAAAGTTACTCCCAAGCTTGATGACTACCAAAATCTTCGATTATAGCCCAAGATCGTCAAGATCTACCAAGATATCCTTCACCAAGTTCAAAATCGAACCCACAACGACATCACACAAGCTTTTCTTCCTTCCTTTTCCTTTCTCCAAAATTCGGACCACTCTCTCTCTCTTCCTTCCTTGGTTCGGCTGCCATAGAGCAAGAAATCAAACCACCAAAATCATCATTCAAGTTTCACAAGCTCAAATTTTTGTAGGAAGAAAGGAAAAATGAAAAATCAGCTCACCTACCTCTTGTTTCTTCCAAACTTTCGGACAAGAATCTCCCTCTCTCTCCTCTTCCTCGGCTGCTAGGATGATGAAGACAATGGTGGTTGATGATGGTAGAAAATTCAAGAAGATTGGAGCAAGAATGGAAGAAGATTTGAAGCAAAAATCTCACCTTCTCTCTAGCTCTCTCTCTCGGCCCTTCTCTCTCTCTCTACACCAGATTTTGCTGCTGAAAAATGAAGCTCAAGGATAGCCAGAAGCAAGGCTTTATGGGCAAAAGTGGCTCTCCTTAATTCAAGGGAAAAGTGGTTTTGCCACTTTATGTCGCGTCACACGCGACGGTCTAACTTACACTGGTTTCTTTCATCCCGACACTGTCTCACCTTAATAATATTTCCAAAATATCACTATATATGCTCGGTTTCAAGTCCAAGTCACTATTCACGCGTCGGAACAATTTTTAACGCTAAAATGGCCAAACCACCCACACCGGCAATAAATTCGTATCCAATTCTCTAAATTGGAAAATAATCAATTTAAACATATATTTACTCATATTTCAATAAATAAACATAATATAAATAATATTATGCATTTTTAAAATAAAATCTGAATTTTGGGGCCCTCACATTGGTTAGCCCGTTATCATACCCAACTTGATTGTAAGACGAAAATAGTGGAATTGCATATGTTGGGTGAGCCGACTTTAAGGCTAGATGTAAGGGGTAGATTAGTTTCTTTAACTCTTATTTCGAGGATCCGAGTTAGGAAATTGTTGAGTAAGGGGGTCAAAGGGTTCTTAGTTTTTTTTATCAATATTTTGGGAAATAAGGTGAAGTTGGAAGACGTGCCAGTGGTGAGAGAATTTCCTGACGTTTTTTCTAAGGAATTAGGATCTCTATCACCAGAGAGGGGAATAGCCTTTAAGATTGATAGGGATCTGAGGACAGCGCCTGTTTCCGAAATGCCTTATAGGATGGCACCAACTAAAGTGAAAGAATTCAAGTTTCAATTGCAGAATTTATTGAAACGGGGATTTGTAAGGCCCAAAGACAACATAAGAAGGGGGTGAATTAGGTTGATTAAAAATAATCAAGCAATAATGCCCCCTTTTCACAATGACAAATGCAACTTCTTACACAATCAATTTGTCAAACAAATGAGCAATAGAAACTGAGAAGAGTAGATGATATAGCATAGATGAATAGTGAAGTAAACTGAAAATAAAGATGATAGTAAGCAAACCGATCTTCTTCAACGCTCCTCTTGAGCTTGAAGAATAATTCTCAATTCAAGCAACTTCAACTTAATGAATTTCAACCAATCTTGTGTACAATGGAAGGCTTACTTCCTCCTTGCCCTAAGTAGCACTTAGTCAAGTTAGGAAGTTTTACAATCACTCGGATAACCATCTCAAAGCTACACTATTGAAGAATTCACTCACAATTGAAAAACTTGCAAATAAACTAACACTTCAAGACCTACAATTCTTAAATCATGAGTATTTTCTTACTAAAATCACTCTCAAGAACTTGTATTCTAAGTGTTCAAAAGTTACTATTAAATTCAGATAAAACTCTATTTAAAGGGGACCAAAAAGTGCCGTGATAATAGTGGTCAACGGATAGAAGGCAGCTGAAGAGTCAACTAGCCGTTGGAGCTATCGGACGTCCAACACATGTGCGTCCGATGTAAGCCTCTGACAGGTTGTTTCGATCTTTATCGGACGGCCGATGCATATTTTTGCATCCAATAAAACTTGCGTCCGATAGTGACCAGAGAGCTCAGAAATTTTCTTGGATACGATCGGACGTCCGATGAGGTTGATACGTGTCCGATACGAGTGTCCGATAGTTACCCTGTCTATCGGACGTCCGGTACTTCAAGTTGAGTGTTCGATAGAGTATTCTCGACTTTTATCAGACGTCCGATACAAACTATCGAGTATTCGACAGATTTTGGTGCCCTTTGCTCCTTTTGATTGAATTCTTCAATTGCATCATTTGCCTTGTTAACCCGAGCTGCCAATATACTCAATAGAAAGTATTAAATTGATTTCTTCAATTATTTTATTGAATTTGATTTGGTAAAAACCATCAATAAAGAGAACGTGTATAACTCTCCCTCATTTTTTGAAGCGTGCACGGCTTGAGTTATGAGTATAATTTAGATTGAACATTCAAAACATATGGTTATATCAATCCATAAGTTCCCCTCACTCGATTAACCATCTTTTTGATCAAGTATTTACTCGACCAATCAAAACATACGTCCAAATCAATATCAACCAAGTCATATAATCTTAAAATTCATCCCAAACCAAGCCATATAATCTTTTCCCTTTTTGTCATCTCAAAAAGAATCAAACAATAGAATCAAAAGAAGAGTTGAAATCTTCAATATCAAATATGCCAATCAATATCAAATATGATTACAAAAAGGTTGAAATTTTCAATACCAAATGTGTGACACACTAAATAATTTTAGAAACCTTCTAATATCATTTCTACCAATACCGGCCAGTATGATTCAATTCTTTTTTACCAATGCTGGATAGTGTAACAGTCAACCAGAGAATCAATGAGTCAATATATGATCAAGATACAGAACAAGGCTAATAGCATCATCACCAATCTTGAATGGCTAATATCAGTATCATCAATACAATAATCATCAAAACCATCAAATATACCATTCAATACACAATCAGAATTTCAGTGATTCAGAAGACAAAGCGACAATATCCAACAGAACCAATAATATAACACAAGATCATTACATACCTATCAGGACCAATATCTCAAGAAGTTCATCACATATCCAAGAGAACCAAAATCCACAAAGTTAAGATGAGTACCAAAAAATAATATCATCATCACATCAGATTCAATACAATACCACAAGGAGTAGGAAGAGAATGCCGAATTACTGATCGTCCAAAATACTGATCATTCAATAGAAATACAAAGTAGTAATAAGTATTTAATACTTAGTACACTTCGACCATTGATAAAGTGAAACAAAATAGAAGTGATACATCCTAATGGTGAAATGCAAATGCTCCTAAGGTGCCTAAAGAGTGAAAATAGACTTCGGTCTAGGATTCCTTCTAGTAATTCGATATCGAAAAATTCAAAGTTCCTTTTAAATATTGAAAAATTCTTTTAACGGCATTTAAATGAGATTCTTTAGGACAAGATTGAAAGTGAGCACACAAGCAAATAGCAAACATAATATCAGTCTACTTGCGGTTAAATAAAGTAGGTTTCCAATCATACCTCTATATTTCTTCTCATTAACACTTGTACCTTCTTCATCCTTTTCGAGTTTAGTAGATGTACATATTGGTGTCCCAACTTGCTTTGAATCCTCCATGCCGAATCTCTTGAGAAGTTCTTTTGTGTACTTTATTTGATTAATAAAAGTTCCTTCATGAGTTTGAAGGACTTGGAGTCCGAGGAAGAAATTTAATTCTCCCATCAAACTCATCTCAAATTCATTTTGCATGATGGTGGAAAAATCCTTACACAAACGCTCGTTAGTGGCACCTAAAATAATATCATCAACATATATTTACACAATAAGGAGATTATTCAACTTTTGTTTTGTAAAAAGAGTAGTGTCTACAATACCTCTTTTAAAACCATTTTCAATCAAAAATCTACTTAAACGCTCATACCAAGATCTAGGAGCTTGTTTTAAGTCATACAAGGCTTTTGAAAGCTTAAACACATGATTAGGAAATTTATCACTTTCAAAACCGGGAGGTTGATCCACATAAATCTCTTGATCAATAAAGCCATTTAGAAAGACACTTTTAACATCCATTTGATACAATTTAAAACCTTTGAAACAAGCAAATGCAAGAAACATTCTAATGGATTCTAATTTAGCTACGGGAGCAAATGTTTCATCAAAATCTATACATTGTTCTTGAGCATAGCCCTTGGCCACTAATCTAGCATTATTTCTCACAATTTCACCCTTATCATTTATTTTATTTCTAAAAACCCATTTTGTGCCTATAATAGGGTGATCTTGAGGCTTTTCAACTAAGGTCCACACATTATTCCTTTCAAATTGGTTTAATTCCTCTTGCATAGCTACAATCCAATTATGATCTTTCAATGCATCATTGACATTTTGAGGTTCTAAGTGCGACACAAAAGCAAAATTGTCAAGTAATGGTTTTGTTGAGAAACGAGTTCTACCTTTTCGGATAGATCACCAATTATCAAGTTCTTGGGATGATTTTGAATGAACTTCCAAACTTTAGGAAAATCCTTTGGTAGATCATCGTCCTTGTCTTCTTCTTCTTGCATTTGGTTTCCTTGAGTGTCATTTTCCTTCGAATTTTCCTCTATTTCAGTATTATTTTCTTCTTGGAGTGTAAGTTTCGCAAGTTCTTTTGGATACCTACATCATCATCTACACAAGTGCTTTTGGAAGAATCACTATTAGACTCATCAAATGTAATGTGTATAGTTTCCTCAATCACAAGAGTTCTTCTATTATAAACTCTATATCCTCTTTTGTTTTCACAATAACCCAAGAAAATACCTTCATCGATTTTCTTATCAAATTTTCCAAAATGTTCCTTAATATTTAAAAGAAAGCATTTGCATCCAAAAACTTTGAAATAGCCAACAATTGGCTTTTTATCAAACATCAACTCATAAGAAGTTTTGTTCAAAATTGGTCTTAACAAAACTCTATTCATTACATAAAATGTCGTATTCATGGTCTCGACCCAAAAATATTTTGGCAAATCATTTTCACTTAACATAGTTCTTGAGACTTCAACAAGAGTCCTATTTTTTCTTTCAACAACATCATTTTGTTGGGGGGTTTTTACAATAGAAAATTCATGAGTTATTCCATTGTGATTACAAAATTTCGGAAAACCACAAAACTTAAATTCTGAACCATTGTCACTTCTAATTTTGACAATGTGTAAACCAAACAAATTTTGTACTTTTGCAAACAAGGAAACAAAATTTTTTGAAAACATCATCATTATGGGCAAGAAAAACAGTTCATGTATATCTAGAATAGTCATCAACAATCACAAGACAATTTCTCTTACCACCTAAAATAGCAATTGGTGTAGGACCAAACAAGTCAAGATGTAAAAGTTCCAATGGTCTAGATATAAAAATACTCTTGTTAGGTTTAAAAGAAGTTTTGGTTTGTTTACCAAATTGGATGCATCACAAACTTTATCCTTTTCAAACTTAACTTTAGGCAAGCCTCTAACAAGTTCCTTTTTGGAAATTTCATTTAGTACATCCATATTGAAATGACAGTGTGTTCTATGCCACAACCAAGGATCTTCATTTGAAATTTTAAGACATTTAAAGTTAGAAAAATCAATTTTCTCAAGAATCACAACATAAATGTCATTAAATCTTTTTCCTTTGAAAATGATATTGAATTTTGAATCAAGAACTAAAAATTCATGCTTTTTGAATAAAATAAATAAGTCTTTATCACATAATTGACTAATACTTAATAAATTATAGTCTAGATTATCAACTAAGAGAACATTATGAACAAATGTTTCACCATTCTTACCAATATTGTAAAATTCAAATTTAATTCTAAAATGCCTAATAATATTTATATTGAGTTTATTTATTGAAATATTAGTGAAAATATGTTTAAAGTGATTATTTCTCAATTTAGAGAATTTTATACGAATTGTTTGCCGGTGTGTGGTTTTGGCCAAATTTTAGCGTTAAAAATTGTTCCGACGCGTGAATAGTGACTTGGACTTGAAATCGAGCATATGTAGTGATATTTTGGAAATATTATTATGGTGAGACAGTGTCGGGATGAAAGAAACCAGTATAAGTTAGACTGTCGCGTGTGACGCGACAAAAAGTAACAAAAAGCACTTTTTCCCTTAAATTAGGGAAAAGCACTTTTTGTGGCTTTAAAGCCTTGACTTCTTGCAACACCAAGCTTCCATTTTCAGCTGCCAAACCAGTGAGAAAGAGAGAGCTGCTGCCGAGAGAGAAAGGAGAGAAAGAGAGTTTGTCTTCAACTTTTCTTCCAATCTTCATCCATTCTTCTTGAAACTTCAAACACCAACACCACCACCATCTTCATCATCCTAGCAGCCGGGAAGAGAGAGAGAGAAGGAGGTTTGGGCTGAAGTTCTTGGAGGAAAACAAGAGGTAAGTGGGTTGATTTTCCATTTTCTTTTCTTCCTACCAATAACTTGAGTTGTGAAGAGTTGATGATGATTTTGTGGCTTGATCTTCACCTCCTCACTTCAGAACAAGGAAAGGAGAGAGAGAGAGAGATCAAATTTTGGAAGGAAAAAGGAAGGAAGAAAAGCTTGGTGAACATCTTGGGCTCGATCTCACTTGGTGGTTGATATCTTGACAAATCTTGAAGATCTTGAGTGGGCTCGAGGATCTTGGAAGTTATCAAGCTTGGGAGTGACTTTCTTGGAGAAAAGCTTGAGAGATCTTGTTGGGTTTTGCGGATATCGTTGGATCTTGACAGATCGGAGGTATAAACCTCGAATCTTGTAGATCTAGCTTTATTAATGTTAATTAGTGTAGATCTGTAGTTAATATTGATAAAATGAAATCATCGAAAAGATGAAGTTGGGCTCTTGGATTCCCAACCCAGGTAGCGGACTTGAGGTGGATTCTAGGTAGCGGACTTGAGGACCTGATTGGGAATTGATTGTTATTTGTGAATTTGTTTTGATATGTGACAGCCCACCTCTCCCTAGGGCCGAAGCCTAAGGTATCAGGCAGCCTGCCTCCATGGGACTCACTTCATGCATCCTTAGTTCAAATGCAAATAACAAAATACATCGATATCCTCAAATCAACTGTAACATTTAAACCCCAAAGTTTCCTTAACGAACCACAAACGCGTCCAACTATAATTACAGATACAAAGTTTATCCATCCAAAATTCCATTAGTACAATTCAAAATACAAGGGCTACATCGAATACAAGGTTGGTCTCCAAACCAATCGACCTAGTGTAACCCCAGGAAGCTCTCGATCTCAAATCTGCTAAGGAAAAACAAAGTTGAAAGGGATGAGCTAAAGCCCTGAGTGATCCTAATATCATACAAATCACACGATGCAAAGTGGAGCAAAATATATCGGTTAAACACTTAGCGGGTTAATACAATTCAGTTTATAAGCATAAAATGTATAAACACATAAGCGGGAAAATACCCGATTGAAAGGATACAGGTTCCACTTGGAAGTAGTTGCAGTCAGTCTTGTTCAATACTCAACCCCTACTCCACCTTATAACTCTAGTGGTAATACTCGAGTATACCGTGCGTAAGTACCAACCTACGGACCGAGTCCGGCTCGAATAGGTCGATAACGAAGGGAAAAGGCCTTTATTCAGCCCATGTGGTAAAATACACATGGCCTACATCATCATAAGTAATATACAAACAATGAAAGGCACAGGTTGAACGGTAGAATACAAAGTAGGCGAGTGTGATAAAGTACACACTAAGCCCTTCACATAATTATTAAAAGCATTTAAACACGTCAACAGAGCAATTTATTCACAAATATGCAAGGAACACTCACCAATAATTGAGCGTAAGCAAGATAATGTAGAAGTCAAACACGCCGTCAACGCCCACGGACTCACGGAACATGCAAATCAAACCATCAACCCCTTTTGGTTTCTATTTAAAACAATCTTGTCATAAGATTGGAAGAAAACTATTTCAAAGGTGAACCGACGCGACATGCATATGCCCTATGAGCTAAGCTCTCATAAAGGCTTATAAACACTTAAAATAGCAAAAGAAGCACATACGTGGGCGTTGGGCGGAAAACGGACCATGGCAACTCGAAAACGGAAAACACACATTGGAAGGTGGAAAAACAGTTTTGACACCTTGTACGCCATTGCCCATATCTCAGGCTACAAGTGTCGGATTTGAGCGTACGAGGTGCCGTTTCGAAGCTAAGAGAACAACCTACAACTTTTGTGAAGACAACTTCAACCCAGATTTACTCTATCTAGGTCAAAAACGCAGAAACAGTTTCAGGAATTTCGCCGTCAGAATGCCCGACAGGCCAACTTCAAAAGGGCATAACTCAGCGCTCACAAATCGAAATCAAGAAATTCCAGATGCGTTGGAAAGCTAGAACAAAGGGCTATAACTTTCGTGTTTTGGCCAAAAGCTAAATCACAAAGGAACAACACCAAAAATGACGCCAAAGTTGCTGCAGTCAAAATCCTGTTTTTCCGTTCAATGCCCAAACGAATTTTTACGCAACCAAAACATACTCATGCAAATTCCATCGGCTCGCCTGCGATTACACACATGCAAAACAGCTCCTCACACACCTCACACCACTCCAAATCAGCACGCACATACACACACTACACACACAACACACCACAAGTGGGAATTCAAGAGCCCACCAACCGTTCGAATTTATACGCAGGTGGGAATTCAAGAGCCCACCAACAACTAAACACACAATCCAATCTTAACTTCTACCATTAACATTAAAGCAAAACCCTAACCCTAGCTCATAATCATGGCAAAGCATACATACACCAAATTCAACCATTCCAATCCATAACATCACTCCATAAGCTAAAAATAGACATGAATCAAGCTATGGAAACCACAAAATCCTTCAATTCATAATCTTCAATCAAATTCCAGCTTGTAAGAAACTAGAAAAAACCTTTCTTGATGTTGTTCTTGGTGAAACTTCAAGGGTTCAAGTCCAAGCTTCTCCTCCCAACTCCGAATCGAAATCGTACGGTTAGAAGTTGTAAAATCTCCAAGCTTTTCTTCCTTTTTTTCCTCTCTTTTCTCTCTTTTTTTTTTCTTTCTTTCTTTTCCCTTCTTGGCCGGCTGTCTTGAAGCTTAAAATGGCTAAGAGATAACTTCTTATAGATATTTTATTGCTTGGTCAAAATTGGTCAAAATTGTCATGCCAATTAAACCCACCAACTTAGGTTAATTTCCATCATTGCCCAAGTGATTTTTCTTTCCTATCAAACTAGTCCATAAGTGCACAAATTAATCTAGTCTATCAAAGCTTAACCACACCTACTTAGGCCACTAATCACCTAAACATCTTAATCTCACTTCCTAATCATGCATTTACACACGTAAAATCTACAAAGTGGCAAACTTGTAGTTGAACATAAAATTGGTAGTCATTTTCAAAACTAGGGTTTAATAAAACCAAACTAGGGTTTTACATAGACAAATTAGGGTTTTATCGAAATTTAGGGTTTTCGAGACAAACTATGGTTTAAATGTCAAATTAGGGTTTTTAGACGTGTAAAACAAAATAGTTAAAATGAAACACTTTGAGAAGTAAAATAAATCATATAAACACCTTGGCAAACCAAAACAACTATAATTAACATTATTTAATATTTTCCAGAAATTGGGGAAAAATCGGGGCCTCACAATCTCCCCTCCTTAAAAGAATTTCGTCCTCGAAATTCATACCTTCTACCACCTCAGTCGACCTTGAAATCTCTGGCCAAGAGGTTATAGGTTCTCGCCGGTGCTTCGTGGATCGGTTTCCTCCTTCAGTAACTTGTTGAGAAGTAGTTACATTTCCTTGGCGAGAATTACTTTCTCTCAGTTGTTTCCTTGGGCAGTGGCTAACTTGATGGTCGGCACTCCCACAACGCAAACATTTTAGCCTTTCACCCAACAGCTTGTCCTCGGTGTGATTGCTTTTCCCACGGTATCCACAAGTTGGTTGGACAACCGGTGGCTTGACTTCCCAAGTGGTGTTTCTGACTGGCCCTTCTTGTTTGAGTTCCTGTGATGTAGCCCCCGGTTGCTCCATCTTATGAGAAGGATAAGGAGGTAGTCTTATTCCACAGTTCCTCTTCCGACTTTTGGAGGATGCAGTCTCTCTAGGAACCTCAAGGGAACTACCACTAGGTGCATCTCTCTTCGGGCTTGAAAGGCTTTCAGTTGAGATTTTGTTATCTCGACTCTTTGGGCTCTCAGGGCATGGTAAATGTCTCAATTTGAGTTTGCTGCTGAGAGCATCTTGAATTTCTAAGTTAAGTCCCGAATAAACCGTCTTATTCTCTTTGCTCTGTAGTACCAGGTTAAGGGCAAATCTAGATAACCCGTTGAATTGAGTTTCATATTCAGCCACACTTAGGGTTCCTTGGAAGTTTTATAAAATCATCTTCTCTCTTTTCTTGGACCAGGTGGTGGAAGGAACTTCTCATTAAACTCTTGTACAAAATTCATCCAAGTTCTCCGAGTTTGTTCCCTTTCCACTTATTTCGATAACATTCCACCATGCTCTAGCAGCTCCTTCAAATTGGAACACAAAGTTACTTGTCTTTCTTGAATAATTCAAAGCATCAAATATGTCCCTTATATTTTCCAACCAATTCGGCTATATCGGTGGGACCTCCGTGGCAAACTTAGGGGAGAAAATTCTTGAAATCTCTCTAGTGCATTGTCTTCTCCTTCTACTTGATTCACGGGGTTTCCTTATTGATTTCCAAGGTTTTGACCAGCCATTTGTGCTAACAAATCGGTCATCGTTGGATGGTATTACGATCATTAGCATCGGCCCTTGGTTCACGATTATTTCCTGCGACTGATTCGTGATCATCCCTAGATCTGGGGTTGTTAAGGCCCGTCCGCGTCCGCGCCACGGCCTGCGTCGTTTGCCTCTCATTTCCATGTTCATAGCTAATCTATATGCATATGTATATCAACCATACTAAACCATAATTAACTTCACACACATACAAGTTGTTAACTTCACACACACACAGTAACAACTCTTAAAAGCAAGTAGAGCAAACACATTTTCACATAGCACATTTCACAATACATTTCACACTCGGTCTGTCTCCGCGTTAGTACAAACTAGAACTTGTTAAACTAAAACACAAGTCCGGTCAAGTTGAGTACATACCAAGTCAAAGTAATAGACAAAAGTAAACAAGTCATCAACAAAATACCGGCCTCAAGTAGAACATTCTACATCCCCATCTTATCATTCTCTTACAAGGTCAAAACCGATCACGACCTTTGGATTAATTAGACCCAAGAGATTCTCGCGTTCTAACACGTTCGACTTCATTTCCTATACTAGGATCCTCAAGGCCACGATCTTCTCCACCTCTCTCCCTTAGTTGTTGGGCCATCTGGGCCAAACGATTATTGGCCTCTTGTAATTGTTCACGCGTAAGGTTTGATTCGTTGTTGCTCCTCGAGCACCCTAGTCTCTAACCCTTGAATTGACCATTTGCTCGGCATTTTCATTGGCTAACCTCGCCTCTCATCTACTATAGCTACTTCCACTTGATTGGGATATGAATATGCGCCAACAATCACACCGCCTATCCACCCTACGTCCGGAACAAGCATTTGAAATGGCTCGCAGGTCCTATCAGAAACATACAGGGGCGAAATTAAGCCTCGAGGCAGTCCTGGGTGCTCCATTTCCTTCCATTCCTACAATCCACTAGAATTAGTGTTCTAGGTAAACTATTACCGTAAATCATATCATTTAACAGTTAACCTAATCCCAGTCCGGCACCTAAGCGTTAAGCCTAGGGTACACTGTACAGATCTGAAACCTAAAGCTTCGATACCAAGCATGACCCACCTCTCCCAGAGGCGAACCTAAGGTATCGGCGAGCAGCTTTGCCTTGACTCGCGGGACTCACTGGATCCTAGTTCAAATGCAAATAACAAAATACATCGATATCACTCAATCAAGCTGTAACATTTAAACCCCAAAGTTTCCTTAGCGAACCACAAGCGTCGAACTATAATTACTGATACAAAGTTTATCCATCCAAAATTCCATTAGTACAATTCAAAATACAAGGGCTACATCGGAATACAAGGTTAGGTCTCCAAACCAATCGACCTAGTGTAACCCAGGAAGCTCTCGATCTCAAATCCAAGGAAAACAAAGTTGAAAGGGATGAGCTAAAAGCGATGAGTGATCCAATATCATACAAATCACGATAGAGTGGAGCAAAAATATATGGTTAAACACTTAGCGGGTTAATACAATTCAGTTTATAAGCATAAAATGTATAAACACATAAGCGGGAAAATACCGATTGAAAGGATACAGGTTCCACTTGGAAGTAGTTGCAGTCCGTCTTGTTCAATACTCAACCTACTCCCCTTATAACTCTAGTGGTAATACTCGAGTATACTGCGTTACCCCCAAAGGTACCAACCTACCCGACCGGAGTCCGCTTTGGACAGGGTCGATACTTGAGGGAAAGGCCTTATTCAGCCCGTGTGGTAAAATACACATGGCCTACATCATCTTGCAAGTAATATACAAACAATGAAAGGCACAGTTGAGCGGTAGAATACAAGTAGGCGAGGTGTGATAAAGTACACACTCGCCTTCCCACATAATTATTAAAGGCATTTAAACCGATCAGCGAGCAATTTATTCACAAACATGCAAGGAACACTCACCAATAATTGGTAAAGCAAGATAGTAGAAGTCAAACCGCTTTCGTCCAGCGTCCACGGACTCACACGGAACATACAAAATCAAACCATCAACCCACTTTTTGGTTTCTATTTAAAACAATCTTGTCATAAGATTGGAAGAAAACTATTTCAAAGGTGAGCCACGCGACATGCATATGCCCTATGAGCTAAGCTCTCATAAAGGCTTATAAACACTTAAAATAGCAAAAAAAAGCACATCATGGGTTAGGCGGAAAGCAGGACCATGGCAACTCGAAAGCGGAAAACACACATTGGAAGGTGGAAAAACGGTTTTGACACCTTGCGCCATTGCCCATATCTCAGGCTACAAGTGTCGGATTTGAGCGTCTGAGGTGCCGTTTGAAGCTAAGAGAACAACCTACAACTTTTGTGAAGACAACTTCAACCCAGATTTACTCTATCTAGGGTCAAAACGCAGAAACAGTTTCAGAATTTCTGCCGTCAGAATGCCCGACAGGCCAACTTCAAAAGGGCATAACTCAAGCTCACAAATCAAATCAAGAAATTCCAGATCGTTGGAAAGCTAGAACAAGGGCTATAACTTTTCGTGTTTTGGCCAAAAGCTAAATCACAAAGGAACAACACCAAAAATGCGCTAAAGTTGCTGCAGTCAAAATCCTGTTTTTCCGTTCAATGCCCAAAGCGAATTTTACGCAACCAAAACATACTCATACAAATTCCATCGGCTCGCCTCGATTACACACATGCAAAACAGCTCCTCACACACCTCACACCACTCCAAATCAGCGCACATACACACACTACACACACAACACACCACAAGTGGAATTCAAGAGCCCACCAACCGTTCGAATTTATCTGGGGTGGGAATTCAAAACCCACCAACAACTAAACACACAATCCAATCTTAACTTCTACCATTAACATTAAAGCAAAACCCTAACCTAGCTCATAATCATGGCAAACATACATACACCAAATTCAACCATTCCAATCCATAACATCACTCCATAAGCTAAAATAGACATGAATCAAGCTATGGAAACCACAAAATCCTTCAATTCATAATCTTCAATCAAATTCCAGCTTGTAGGAAACTAGAAAAAACCTTTCTTGATGTTGTTCTTGGTGAAACTTCAAGGTTCAAGTCAAGCTTCTCCTCCCAACTCAGAATCAAATCGTCTGGTTAGAAGTTGTAAAATCTCAAGCTTTTCTTCCTTTTTTCCTCTCTTTTCTCTCTTTTTTTTTCTTTCTTTCTTTTCCCTTCTTGGCGGCTGTCTTGAAGCTTAAAATGGCTAGAGATAACTTCTTATAGATATTTTATTGCTTGGTCAAAATTGGTCAAAATTGTCATGCCAATTAAACCCACCAACTTAGGTTAATTTCCATCATTGCCCAAGTGATTTTCTTTCCTATCAAACTAGTCCATAAGTGCACAAATTAATCTAGTCTATCAAAGATTAACCACACCTACTTAGGCCACTAATCACCTAAACATCTTAATCTCACTTCTAATCATGCATTTACACACGTAAAATCTACAAAGTATGGCAAACTTGTAGTTGAACATAAATTGGTAGTCATTTTCAAAACTAGGGTTTAATAAAACCAAACTAGGGTTTTACATAGACAAATTAGGGTTTTATCGAAATTTAGGGTTTTCGAGACAAACTATGGTTTAAATGTCAAATTAGGGTTTTTAGACGTGTAAAACAAAATAGTTAAAATGAAACACTTTGAGAAGTAAAATAAATCATATAAACACCTTGGCAAACCAAAATAACTATAATTAATATTATTTAATATTTTCCAGAAATTGGGGAAAAATCGGGGCCTCACATGATATGGTTAGAAATTAGGGTTTTCAGTTGATTGAGAAATTGAGGAAAATATATGCTATGGCCAAAACCCATACCTGGTGATTTCAATGTTTGATTTTGGAATGTTGTGAATGTTCTCGAGGGTTTTGCTTTTTTGAAAAATATATATTGTTCAAATTGTGAGTGTATATGTGGGTGAGTGAGTGTTTGATTTTAAAAGGGTAAAAGTGTAGTTTTCATGAAACACGAGTGAAAAGTGCTATTTGACTAATTTGAAGGTTTTATTATATTTTGACTAAAATCTAGGGATTTTGGATACAATGACTTGGTATAAAATGTTTGGGTTAAAATGGAAGTTTTGCTTAAGGTGAAACGTGCTTGTAGTGCCAATGAGTATGTCGACGAGATGTTTTCTTTTAAAAGGGTAAAGTGATTTTCAAAGGAATTTATTTGGAAATTGAGCTATGTGAAATGAATACTTTTCCTTGAGTAAGTTTTGGAAAAGGTTATCATCTGAAACTAAAAGTGAATGTGAGCTGTATTAGTAAATGGAAAGATTGAAGTGAATCTTATTGTTTGTTTTAAATTATTTTAGGGAGTGTGCAAGACCGTGACTTTGAACATACGTGGAAGCGAACCCTACCGGTGAGTTTCCATGCTTGTTTAGTGTTCACGTGCAAATGTTGTAAATGAATGTATTGAAGTGATTGTTATGTGAAAATTGACTTTTGAACCCTCAATGGGGATGGTGTGTACTTTCTCGCACCCTACTCCATTTGAGTAAAAGTGATTGTGAAAGTGACTTGAAGTGATTGATTGTAAAGTGTTTTAAAGTGTATTATAGTGATTGCATGTGTTTGGAAGGTCGGAAATCCACGAGACTTATAGGTGAACCCTTGACTTCAGTGGGGGCTAGGCCTAGGCCGAGAAAGGGCGAGCATAGGTCATTTAAAATGTCACAAAGCACAGTGACTTAGACCAGTGATTTATGCTTCGGAACTTGGTTTTGAACCGGTCTCCATAAGAGCAACAACCAGTGAAGTGAAATGAAAAGTACTACGGACTTGGCGTATGGACTTGTCCCAATGGAAGTACTCAATAAAGTGAAGTGTTTCAAAGTGAAGTGTTTTAAAGTGAAACGTTTTAAAGTGAAGTGAAAAGTGTTTGGCGTCTGTGGGGTTTGGAGGTAAGGAGAAAGTGAAGTTCTACATGGTAATAGTGCAGTTGTGGAGTGTCAACTACGGTTAGAATGGTTATTGTGGGCAAGTTTTAGTGGAATTTGGCCCCAGGGGCCGTATCCTACATTGTATTGTTAATTGCTTTTCTATGTTTATACTTCAAGTATTCTTGAAAAGTGAAATTGTTTATGTGTTATGTGGCTTGCTTGTTTTGGGAACTCACGGGCTTTAGCTCACCCTTTCCATTTGTTTTCCTTAGAAATGAGCAACCAAGTGGTGGTGCCAACTCTTGAGATTAGGGCTTTCATATGTTTTGTTATGTATTTTGGAGAATTATGGATATTGCCCTTTTGTGGACTTTTGTATAATGGAATCATGTATTTATCAATTGCATTTGGGATGTCATGTATCTTTAAGACATTGTACTCTTATGTATTGTATTGAGGTTTTAGTTGTTAAGTATTATTGAACAAGTGAGTGTGTGAGTCTGGCGAGAAGTTGGCGGTCCCACACCCCTTTGGTTGCCTTAGGGGAAGGTGGGGTGATCGCCAGTGTGGTATCGAGCCTAGGTTTGAATAGTCCGCATAGTGAGAGTTAGTGGGTTGTTAAGAGTCTAGTAGGTTAGAAGCAAAGTGAAGTGAGGGTTATGTGTTTATGAATAAGTATTGTTGACCTTTAAGTTAGAGCGAGTACTAATGAGGGATTCTTTCTTGTAGGTTATGGAGCACGGAGGGAGTGATGGGCTTGACACTACCCTTATCGCTTGGGTTCTAGGGGTGCTAGTGCAGATAACCCTAGGATCCGTCTAGCCGTGCTGCTTGTGGGTGTTGGAAGACCCACGCCTATCTGTCAGTGGTGCTTGCTGTCTACCGAGAGGGAAGAGGTTGACTAGGATCAACCGTGGCGTGGGGGAGGAGATTGAGAGGCTTACCACCGTGGGCACTTACTAGGATTGGAGAGTCGAGGCTGAGGTTAGCTAACGAAGCGGCAACTAGGATAGCGGGTGGCTCGAGAGGGCGAGGATATTGCTTGGCTGTGAGGCCTTGATTGGAGGGTGATTGAGGCCAACCAGTAGAGGAGACTTGGTTGATCCATATCTTGATGCTTGATTTGGGAGGAGAGCCTCTTGAGTCAATTGGAGATGCTACCATGGCTGAGGAGACCCACAGTCCTTGATGTCTGATCCCTCGAGGGATGAGCCTCTGAGACTTCTTCTTCTTGGACCGATGGATTAGCTTGACTTGACCTTAGGGCTTTTGTTATCTTTGTGGGAGTAAGCCGTAGAGTGGGTTCCCAACTTTGTAAAGTGCATGCTTGCTAACTTGCCAAGTATTTTTGTTTAAGTGTACTTGAGAACTTGATATACCAATGTGTATCTTTTGACAAAAGCATGCTTGACTGATGTACTCTTGGCATTGTATTGTAATGAAATGTAATTATGAAAGTGTTTTGCCTATTCTCTAAAAGTAATTGTTCTAATTGTGTTGTTACTTTTCCTGTGTTTATGATAATTTGATGGCCCTCTAGAGAATTATGGACGGTAGGAGAGGACGAGGTCGGGGGCGTGGAACTAGGCTTCTTCAAAGTATGGGAAATGACCATGAATCTACTGCTGATCAGAATCAAGGGGCTGGGGTTAACTTTGTTGAGCAAATGGCTACGGCCATGAACCGTATGACTGAGATTTTAGATCGTATGGCTGGACAACAAGGCCCTGGACCTGAGCAACACCTTGGTAACGTTGGAGTTGGTGAGGACCGAGCACTTGAGAGATTTCAAAGATTTAACCCCCCAAAATTCTGTGGTGAACCTAACCCTGAAGTTGCTGAGGGTTGGTTAGAAAGGATTTCTGATATTTTCACTGCTCTAGACTATACTGAGGAGAGGCAAATAACCTTTGCCACATTTCAATTTGAGGGAGCTACCCGTTCTTGGTGGGCCATGATAAGAACCAAGTGGGAAAGAGAGAATACCCCTAGGACTTGGGTAAATTTTACTCGAGAGTTCAATGCCAAGTTTCTTCCTCCAATAGTGCAAGAGAAAAGGAGGGCGATTTCATTAGGTGTAAACAAGGATTACAGAGTGTGACAGTATGAAGCACAGGTTTACTAAAGCTGTCACAAGATTTGCCCAGTTGGTGGCCACCGAGCAGGAGAGTAAGAAGATTTGTCCAGGGATTGAATGTAGAACTACAAGAGATCTTAGCAGCTCAAGTTAATAGTTTTAGTGAAGCCGTGGAAAGGGCTCAGAGGATTGAAGGAGCCAAAGCACAAGTAAGGAATTTTAATGCAAGAAAAGGAATGCACCTAGTGGCGATGGGACCAATGGACATGAATGTTCCAACTCCTAAGTTTGGAAGAGAAGTGGGTAGAACAACCCCCTCTGGCTCGTCAAGGGGATCAAATTTGAGAGGGACATATTCCAGAGGAGGAGTGTCTAGAGGGAGTGTGAGAGGAAGAGGACTATCAAGGGGAGGTTCCCAAGGAAGTCAAGTCTCTACTCCTAGCGTGTCTTGTGGCTTTTGTGGGAAGCCAAACCACACGGAGAATGAATGTTGGAGAAAGAGTGGAGCATGTCTTAAGTGTGGTAGTATGCAGACATCGGTTATACGCTTGTCCGATGGCCCAAGGAGGAGGTATGACCCAACCGCAAGCAAACCCACTACCAGTCAAACTAGTGCATGAGGAATCGACCAAGAGTACCAGCTAGGGTCTACGCCATTGACCAACAGCAAGTTCCTGACCCCACTGAAGTGGTTGAAGGTACCATCCCAATCTTTCATCGCTTAGCTAAGATTTTGATTGATCCTGGTGCATCACATTCTTTTGTGAATCCTTCCTTTTTGAATGGAGTAGACATAAAGCCTACTAGATTACCCTATGATTTGGAAGTTAAGACACCCACGGGGGAACAAAGTTTAATTACTAGTTGGGTATACAAGAATTGTGATATTTGGATAGGAGAAAGGAAGCTAGTGGTGGACTTGATTAGTCTAGACATCAAGGGGTATGATGTTATCATGGGAATGGATTCTCTAGCCCGTCATCATGCTAAATTGGATTGTGGGCAAAAGGCTGGAGTTTTCTATTCCTGGAGAGGCTACCTTGAGATTAGACGTAAAAGGGAGATTAGCGTCATCTGCCCTCATTTCGGGGATTAAAGCGAGAAAATTGTTAAGTAAAGGGGCTCAAGGGTATTTGGCCTTTTTGATAAATCCCTCTAGTGATAAATTGAAGTTAGAGGAAGTGCCGATTGTGAGGGATTTTCCCGATGTCTTTCCAGAGGAATTAGAAAATCTACCTCCTGAGCGAATGGTGGAATTTAAGATTGATTTGCTGACGGGGACAGCTCAATTTCTAAGACTCAGATCGAATGGCTCCAGCTGAACTTAAGGAATTAAAGGTCCAATTACAAGATTTATTGGGCTGAGGTTTTATCGAGAAAGTGACTCACCTTGGGAGCACCTCTTTGTTAAGAAGAAGGATGGAAGTTTGAGGTTGTGCATTGACTATCGAGGGTTTAACAATGTGACAATAAAGAATAAATATCCTTTGCCGCTCATTGATGAACTATTTGACCAATTGCAAGGATCAGTGGTCTTTTCTAAATTAGACCTTAGGCAAGGGTACTACCAATTGAGGATTAGAAAGGAAGACGTGCAAGACTGCTTTTAACTTCGAGACGGACATTTTGAGTTTGTGGTAATGCCCTTTGGATTGACCAATGCTCCAGTGCATTTATGGATTTGATGCAACGGGTCTTTAAACCCTATTTGGACCAATTTGTGGTTGTATTCATAGATGACATTTTGGTATACTCAAAGACCCAGAGGATCATGCTCAACACTTGAAGATAGTGCTCCAAACTTTAAGAGAACATCAATTGTATGCTAAGTTTAACAAGTGTGAGTTTTGGTTGAGAGAAGTGTCCTTTTAGGGCATAAAATTTCTAAGGATGGAATTGTCAGGATCCTCCAAAGTGGAGACGTGACTCAATGGAAGTAACCTAGAAATCCCACCGAGGGTTAGAAGTTTCTTGGGCTTGGCGGGATACCACCGTCGATTCATTGGGATTTCTCAAAGATTGCAGGAGACCACTAACGGATTTGACTAAAAGCATGTTAAGTTTGCTTGGAATCCAGGTGTGAGACTAGTTTTCAAGAGTTAAAGAAGCGTTTGATAACAGCCCCTGTGTTGACTTTGCCAAATGGAAAGATGGGTTTGTAGTTTATTCACCAAAAGAAGGATTAGGATGTGTCGATGCAAAATGGAAGAGTTATTGCTTATGCTTCTAGGAAATTAAAAGCCTCATGAGCAAAATTATCCAACACATGATTTGGAATTGGCATGATTATTTTGCATTGAAAAGTGGAGACATTACTTATATGGGGTGACATTTGAGATTTTACCGATCACAAAAGTCTCAAGTATTTGTTCTCAAAGGAATTGAATTTAAGGCGAGAGCGATGGGTAGAATTCCTTGAGGACTATGATTGCACCATAAGTTATCACCCTGGAAAGGCCAACAAGGTAGCAGATGCCTTAAGTCGAAAGGCTCAAATAGCAAGCTTGATGGTAAAAGAGTGGAAATGTTAGAAAAGGTTGGGGAATGGAAACCTCATTTGGAGAAACAGAAAGTCATCTTTGGGAATATAGTGTTGAGATCTTCCATTCTAGAACGTATTAAAGAGGCTCAAAAAGGAGATTCCATGGTGCAAAAATGGATTGGAAAAGTGAATAAGGAGAAACCCTAGACTTTAAGTTAGGGCCTGAGGGAATTTTGAGGTTTCGAAATCGTGTTGTTGTTCCAGGACAATGAAGAGTTGAAGAAAGAAATTTTGGAAGAGGCACATCGTTCTAAGTATACAATTCACCCTGGGAATAATAAAATGTACCAAGACTTGAAAAGAATGTATTGGTGGGATGGAATGAAGAGAGATGTGGCATTTGTTCGACTGTCTCGTGTGCCAACAAGTTAAGGCGAACACGAAACCTTCGTGACTTTTGCAACCCTTAGAGATACCGAATGGAAATGGGATCATATAACTATGGATTTTGTGACCGGGTTGCCTAGGAGTCAAAAGGAGATGATCAGATTTGGGTGATAGTGGATCGACTTACTAAAGCTCATTTTCTACCGGTAAGTATGAAATGTCATTTGGAGAAGTTGGCTCGATTGTACTTGGATGAAATTGTTAGACTACATGGGGTACCTGTGAGCATTGTCTCTGATAGAGACCCAAGGTTTGTTTCTCGATTTTGGCAAAAGTTACAAGAGAATTTGGGGACTAAGGTTAGTTTAAGCACTGCCTATCATCCTCAAACGGATGGACAATCTGAAAGGACAATTCAAACTTTGGAAGACATGTTGAGGTTATGTATATTGGATTTTGGAGGAAGTTGGAGTCGACACATGCCTCTAGTTGAATTTGCCTACAACAATAGTTACCATGCTTCAATTCAGATGGCTCCTTACGAAGCACTTGATGGAAGAAGGTGTAGATCACCTATTCATTGGGATGAAGTAGGAGAAAAGAAAATTTTGGATCCAACCACTATTCCCTGGGTTGAGGAGGCTTTTGAGAAAGTGAAGCTAGTTCGAGAAAGACTCCAAACGGCTCAAAGTCGACAAAAGAGTTATGCCGATAACCGAAGAAAGGATTTGGAGTTCGATGTAGGGGACAAAGTATTTCTCAGGGTTAAGCCTATGAAAGGAGGAGTGGTATCCAAAAAGGGGAAGAAATTGAAACCACGATATGTAGGACCATTTGAGATTCTCAAACGAGTAGGCAAAGTGGCATACCAGTTGGATTTACCCTCGAGCATGTCAAAGATTCATAATGTTTTCCACGTGTCCATGCTTAAGAAGTACCATCCAGACCCAAGCCATGTGCTGCCTTTAGGAGAGATCGAAGTAGATGAATCCTTGTCCTATGAAGAGCGACCTGTAAGAATCCTCGACAGAGAAGTGAAAGACTTGAGGAATAAGAAGATCCCATTGGTCAAAGTTCTTTGGAGGAATCACGCTATTGAGGAAGCAACATGGGAATTGGAGGAAGAGATGAAGAAGAGTCATCCCGAGTTATTTACCTAGAAAGGTAAGAAATTTTGAGGACAAAATTCTCTTAGGAGGAAGGATGTGGGGCCTCAAAATTCAAATTTAATTCTAAAATGCCTAATAATATTTATATTGAGTTTATTTATTGAAATATTAGTGAAAATATGTTTAAAGTGATTATTTCTCAATTTAGAGAATTTTATACGAATTGTTTGCCGGTGTGTGGTTTTGGCCAAATTTTAGCGTTAAAAATTGTTCCGACGCGTGAATAGTGACTTGGACTTGAAATCGAGCATATGTAGTGATATTTTGGAAATATTATTATGGTGAGACAGTGTCGGGATGAAAGAAACCAGTATAAGTTAGACTGTCGCGTGTGACGCGACAAAAAGTAACAAAAAGCACTTTTTCCCTTAAATTAGGGAAAAGCACTTTTTGTGGCTTTAAAGCCTTGACTTCTTACAACACCAAGCTTCCATTTTCAGCTGCCAAACCAGTGAGAAAGAGAGCTGCTGCGAGAGAGAAAGGAGAAAGAGAGTTTGTCTTCAACTTTTTCTTCCAATCTTCATCCATTCTTCTTGAAACTTCAAACACCAACACCCACCACCATCTTCATCATCCTAGCAGCCGAGGAAGAGGAGAGAGAGAAGGAGGTTTGGGCTGAAGTTCTTGGAGGAAAACAAGAGGTAAGTGGGTTGATTTTCCATTTTCTTTTCTTCCTACCAATAACTTGAGTTGTGAAGAGTTGATGATGATTTTGTGGCTTGATCTTCACCTCCTCACTAGCAGCCTAACCAAGGAAAGAGAGAGAGAGGAAATCCAAATTTTGGGAAGTAAAAGGAAGGAAGAAAAGGTTGGGTGAACATCTTGGGCTCGATCTCACACTTGGTGGTTGATATCTTCGACAAATCTTGAAGATCTTGAGTGGGCTCGAGGATCTTGGAAGTTATCAAGCTTGGGAGTGACTTTCTTGGAGAAAAGCTTGAGAGATCTTGTTGGGTTTTGCCGGATATCGTTGGATCTTGACAGATCCGGAGGTATAAACCTCGAATCTTGTAGATCTAGCTTTATTAATGTTAATTAGTGTAGATCTGTAGTTAATATTGATAAAATGAAATCATCGAAAAGATGAAGTTGGGCTCTTGATTCCCAACCTAGGTAGCGGACTCGAGGTGGATTCTAGGTAGCGGACTTGAGGACCTGATTGGGAATTGATTGTTATTTGTGAATTTGTTTTGATATGGTTAGAAATTAGGGTTTTCAGTTGATTGAGAAATTGAGGAAAATATATGCTATGGCCAAAACCCATACCTGGTGATTTCAATGTTTGATTTTGGAATGTTGTGAATGTTCTCGAGGGGTTTTGCTTTTTGAGAAAAATGTATATATTGTTCAAATTGTGAGTGTATATGTGGGTGAGTGAGTGTTTGGATTTTAAAAGGGTAAAAGTGTAGTTTTCATGAAACACCGAGTGAAAAGTGCTATTTGACTGAATTTGAAGGTTTTATTATATTTTGACTAAAATCTAGGGATTTTTGGATACAATGACTTGGTATAAAATGTTTTGGGTTAAAATGGAAGTTTTGCTTAAAGGTGAACGTGCTTGTAGTGCCAATGAGTATGTCGACGAGATGTTTTCTTTTAAAAGGGTAAAGTGATTTTCCAAAGGAATTTATTTGGAAATTGAGCTATGTGAAATGAATACTTTTCCTTGAGTAAGTTTTGGAAAAGGTTATCATCTGAAACTAAAGTGAATGTGAAGCGTATTAGTAAATGGAAAAGATTGAAGTGAATCTTATTGTTTGTTTTAAATTATTTTAGGGAGTGTGCAAGGCCAGTGACTGTGGACGGACAAAATATATTTTGGTAATGAACTACATTTAATTTTTTTTTCGCGACAAAATAAATATATTTAATAAGTAAAATTTTGAAGCAATAATTATAAAAACAATAAAAACATATAATTATACATACCTAAAAATTTGTTATTGATTAACACTTGAAGTAGTGGCATTTGTTGCACTTGAATGACTTAAGGGGAGGCAATAAAAGACTGAATTAGTAGCTTCTTTTGTTAGGTTGCCATCGTCTTTACATGGAAACAAATACAAATGTTTGAATAGCTCTAATTCTTGACTCAAGTCCATGGACATAGGCGTAGAATGAATGCCACGGACAAAATAGTGGCGTGTCTTTGTAAGAGAATGAATGCCATAGACTAGTACAAGACCCATTTCTGGGAACCCTCTTTTGGCGGTTTGGTGGGGCTTAAGCCCCACCGCTGGGTCCCGACCGTGACTTTGAACCTTACGTGGAAGCCAGAACCCTACTTGGTGAGTTTCCATGCTTGTTTCAGTGTTTACGTGCAAATGTTGTAAATGAATGTATTGAAGTGATTGTTATGTGAAAATTGACTTTTGAACCTCCGATGGGGATGGTGTGTACTTTATCGCACCTACTCCATTTGAGTAAAAGTGATTGTGAAAGTGACTTGAAGTGATTGATTGTAAAGTGTTTTAAAGTGTATTATAGTGATTGCATGTGTTTGGAAGGTCAGGAAATCCCTGAGACCTATAGGTGAACCCTTCCGACTGGGGGCTAGGCCTAGGCCGAGAGAAAGGAACGACTCCATAGGGTCATTAAAATGTCACAAAGCACGTTGACTTAGACCAGTGATTTATGCTCGGAACTTGATTTTGAACCAGTCTCCATAAGAGCAACAACCGGTGAAGTGAAATGAAAAGTTACTACGGACTTGGCGTATGGACTTGTCCCTAATGGAGAGTACTCAATAAAGTGAAGTGTTTCAAAGTGAAGTGTTTTAAAGTGAAACGTTTTAAAGTGAAGTGAAAAGTGTTTGGCGTGCGGGCCCGGTGGGGGTTTGGAGGAGTAAGGAGAAAGTGAAGTTCTACATGGTAATAGTGACAGTTACTGAGTGTCAACTACCGGTTGTGGTTAGGTGGGCAAGTTTTAGGTGGAATTTGGCCTAGTATCCTACATTGTATTGTTAATTGCTTTTCTATCTGTTTATACTTCAAGTATTCTTGAAAAGTGAAATTGTTTATGTGTTATGTGGCTTGCATGTTTTGGGAACTCACGGGCTTTTAGCTCACCCTTTCCATTTGTTTTCCTTAGCAGGAAATGAGCAACCAAGTGGTGGTGCCAACTCTTGAGATTAGGGCTTTCATATGTTTTGTTATGTATTTTTGGAGAATTATGGATATTGCCCTTTTGTGGACTTTTGTATAATGGAATCATGTATTTATCGAATTGCATTTGGGATGTCATGTATCTTTAAGACATTGTACTCTTATGTATTGTATTCAGGGTTTTAGTTGTTAAGTATTATTGAACAAGTGAGTGTGTGAGTCCTGGCGAGAGTTAGGCAGGCGGTCCGCCGACCCCTTTGGTTCGCCTTAGGGGAAGGTGGGGTCGTCACAAATATCACCTACTCCAATTGTTTTGGCTTTCATGTCATCTCCAAAAGTCACTTTTCCACTTGATTTTGATTTGAGTTTGATGAATTGTGATGGATCACCGGTCATGTGCCTTGAGCATCCACTATCTATGAACCACTTTGATTCCTTTATGACTTTCTCCATTTTTACCTACACAAGAGATAGAAAATTTGGTACCCTTTAATTTTTGGGTTCTTGATGGTTAGAATCATGTTTGACTAACCACATGCATTTCATTCCTCTTTCATGTTTTTTCTTACATAACAATCATGCTTCAAATGACCTACTTGACAACAAAAGTCACACATAATGGTAAGATTATTCACATGAATTGGTTTAATAAACCTTACTCCTCTTTTTCTATAAATTGTGAATTCATTTGCACGAAAGGTTAGTTTCCTTTCATGAACATTAAAATGAAGTTTCAATTCATTTCTTGCAAAACCGTTTTGCTTTTACGTTTTAAAGGATCATGTTTAGACTATTCATTCTTCTTTTCAAGTCACTTTGTTTTTCCTTAAACATTTCACAAAGAATTGTTTTTCTACCAAGTTCATGTTGTAACTCAATTTGATCTTTTATCAAACAATCATTGTCATATTTAAGTTTTTTGTTATCTTGAAACAAATTTGCATTATCTTGCAAGAGAAAAGTGATTTTCTGTTTTAACTCTTTATTTCTAGCATAAGACCCTTTCAAGTTATCATGTAATTTTCCAACAAATGACTCAAGATCATCATCATTATCATCACTTTCACATTGAGGGTTGCAATATGTTATCTCATTGTCACCAATTACCATGAAGGCAATTTGAGCAGATTCCTCTTCTTCTTCAATCTCACCTTCCTAATTGCACTCATTCCAAGTGATTTGGAAGTTGTTGAATCTTGATTTTCTTTCATTCTTCATTTCTTTGTTCTTCTTCGTTGGGCATTCAACTGCATAATGCCCAAGCTGTCCACATTCAAAACATTTATCTCCTTACTTTTTGTTTGCATCTTGTCTTCCCTTGTATCTTGTGTTGAATTGATTGGGGTTTTGATTGCTAGGACTGCTTTTTCTAAATCTTCTTTTGTTGAGAATCCCCTTAAAGCTTTTAGTGATAAGGGCGAGACCACTATCATCACCATCCACGTGTTCATCATCTAATGAGGCCAAATCATCATCATCTTGGGATGCTTTTAGAGCAATGCTCCTCTTGACCCTTGCATCTTCTTCATCCTGCACTTTGTTCTTAATTTTTAACTCATAAGATGTTAGAGAATTTATGAGAGATTCAATGGACATAGAGTTCAAATCCTTTGCCTCTTCAATTGCAGTCACTTTATTCTCCCATTCTTTAGGTAAAGCATTCAAAATTTTTCTATTTTTCTCACTGAGGGTGTATTCTTTATCCAACACCTCTAAATCTTTGATAAGATCATTGAATCTACAATACATTTTATCTACATTTTCATGAGGTTCTATTTTGAATGATTCATATCTAGTGACCAATATAAACTTCTTTTATTCCCTTACATCTTCACTACCTTCATGGATTTCCCTAAACTTATCCCAAATTTTCTTAGCCGATTTACATCCTTTAACTCTAATAGATTCATTTGTATCTAATGCACTATATAGAACATTCATGGTTTTAGCATTCGAAATAAAATTAGCCCTATTCTCACGAGTCAATTCATTCCTTGTCTTTAATCTAGAAACATGAGTAATAGGATCATCAATGGTAGCAGTGTAAGGACCTTCATTAATAATAAACCTTAGATCAATATCAATAGATTGCAAGAAGATAATCATACGTTCTTTCCAACTAACATAGTTTGAACCATTGAACATAGGTGGTCTAATAACCGATTGTCCCTCTACAAACATAGCATTGTTAGTTGTCATCTTTTCTCTAAGCGGTTAAACTTGATCCTAGAGACCAATCTCTGATACCAATTGTAAGACCCAAAGACAACCTAAGAGGAGGGTGAACTAGGTTGATTAAAAATAATCATGTAATAATGCCCCTTTTTCACAATGACAAATGCAACTTCTTGCACAATCAATTTGTCAAACAAATGAACAATAAAAATCGAGAAGAGTAGATGATATAGCAATAGATGAATAGTAAAATAAGCTGAAAATAAAGATGATAGTAAGCAAATAGATCTTCTTCAATGCTCCTCTTGAGTTAGAAGAATAATTCTCAATTCAAACAACTTCAACTTGATGAATTTCAACCAATCTTGTATACAATGGAAGGCTCACTTCCTCCTTACCCTAAGCAGCACTTAGTCAAGTTAGGAAGTTTTACAATCACTCAGATAACCCTCTCAAAGCTACACTATTAAAGAATTCACTCACAATTGAAAAGTTTGCAAATGAACTAACACTTCAAGACCTACAATTCTTACATCAAGAGTATTTTCTTACTAAAATCACTCTCAAGAACTTGCATTCTAAGTGTTCAAAAGTTACTATTAAGTTTAGACAAGACTCTATTTAAAGGGGACCAAAAAATGCCTTGATAATAGTGGTCAACGGATAGAAGGCAGTTGAAAAGTCAACTAACCGTTGGAACTATTGGATGTCTGACACAATGTTGTGCGTCCGATGTAAGCATTCGACAGGTTGCTTCGATCTTTATCGGACGGCCGATGCATATTTTTGCGTCCAATGAAGTTTGCGTCTGACAACGACAAGAGAGTTCAGAAATTTTTTTAGATACGATCGGACGTCCGGTGAGGTTAATACGCTTCTGATACGAGTGTCTGATAGTTTTCCTGTCTATCGGACGTCCGGTACTTCCAATTGAGTATCCGACAGAGTGTTCTCGACTTTTATCGGACGTCCGATACAAGCTATCGAGCGTCCGATAGACTTTGGTACCCTTTGCTCCTTTTGATTGAGTTCTTCAATTCCATCATTTGCCTTGATAACCTAAACTGCCAATATATTCAATGGAAAGCATTAAATTGATTTCTTCGATTATTTTGTAATTGTTAAAATTCGGGATCACGATTTACAGGATTTATCAAAGAAAATGATTCACCTTGGCGTGTGCCAGTGTTGTTTATTAAAAAGAAAGACAGAAGCTTAAGATTGTGTAAAGACTATCGAGACTTGAATGACGTCACCATTAAGAATAATACCCCCTACCACAAATCGATGAGCTTTTCGATCAACTGTAGGGAGTAGTAGTATATTCTAAGTTAAATCTCAGACAGGGTTACTATCAATTGAGGATTCGAGAGGAGGACATACCTAAGACAACTTTTAACTCGAGATACAGGCATTTTGAGTTTGCAGTGATGTCTTTTGGATTGACTAACGCACCTACCACATTTATGGATTTGATGCATCGAGTCTTTAAGCCGTATTTGGATCAGTTCATAGTGGTGTTCATCGATGATATCCTAGTATATTCTAAGACTTAGGAGGATCATGAACGACATTTGAGGATAGTATTGCAAACCCTAAGAGAGCATCAGTTGTATACGAGATTTAGTAAGTGTGAATTTTGGTTGGAAAAAGTGACATTTTTGGGTCATATTATTTCTAAGGATGGAATCACTATAGACCCAACTAAGGTGGAAGCAGTGTCAAAATGGAAACAATCTGAGAATCCGACGGAGGTTCGAAATTTCTTGGGTTTAGCTGGTTACTACCATCGTTTCATTAAAGATTTCTCCAAAATAGTGAGACCCATGATCGAGTTGACCAAGAAGCATGGCAAGTTCATATGGAACATTAAGTGTGAAAGGAGTTTTCAGGAGTTGAAGAGACGGTTGATTGAGGAACTGATTTTAATTCTACCTAATGGAAAAGATGGATATGTGGTGTTCACAAATGCATCGAATGAAGGACTAGGTTGTGTGTTGATACAGAATGAATAGGTTATAGCATATGTGTCGCGAAAGTTGAAACCCCATGAGTAGAATTACCCAACCTATGATCTGGAGTTAGCCGCCATAGTATTTGCGTTGCATAAGTGGAGACATTACTGATATGGGGTGACATTCGAGATTTTTACCGACCACAAAAGTCTTAATATCTGTTTTCTCAGAAGGAATTGAATTTGAGATAGCGTAGGTGGATGGAGTTCTTGGAAAACTATGATTGTACAATTAATTACCACTTTGGAAAAATTAATGTAGTAGCAGATGCTTTGAGTCGTAAGATCTAAGTAGCAGGATTGATGGTGAATGAGTGGCACATATTAGAGGAAATTAGTGCTTGAAATCCTCGTCTGCAGTTTAAGAAGGTTATTTTGGGGAACATTATATTGAGATCTACTCTATTGGATAAGATTAAGGAAGTGCAAAAGAAGGATCTAGAAGTACAGAAATGGTTGGAGAAAGTTCAGAAAAAGGAGTTTTCGGACTTTAATGTTGGAGTAGAAGGAGTCCTTAGGTATCGAAATCGACTAGTGGTACCGAGAGATGAGAATCTTAAAAGAGAAATACTAGAGAAAACCCATCGTTCTAAGCATATGGTACACCCTGGAGGGAATAAGATGTACCAAGATATAAAAAGTCTCTATTGATGGAAAGGTATGAAAAAGAAAATTGCCCAATTTGTTCAGACATGCCTAGTGTGTTAGAGAGTTAAGGCAGAACATCAGAAACCTTCTGACTTATTGCAACCGTTGGAGGTGCCCGTATGGAAATAGGAGAATGTTACTATGAATTTTGTATCGGGGTTGCCAAGGATGCAAAGAGAGCATGATGTAATTTGGATCGTAGTAGATCGACTGACTAATTCTGCACACTTCTTGCCCATTAGTATGAAGTATTCAATGAAAAAGTTGGCTAAATTATATGTAGATGAAGTTATAAGGTTGCATGGAATTCCCGTGAGCATAGTGTCAGATCGTGATCCGCATTTCGTTTCTCGATTTTGGCAAAGGATGCAAGAGACATTAGGTACTAAGTTGAATTTCAGTACTACTTATCATTCTTAAACTGATGGATAATCAGAAAGGACAATTCAGACTCTCGAGAATATGTTGCGGTTTTGTATTCTGGATTTTGGAATTAATTGGAGCCAATATTTGACCTTAGTGGAATTTGCCTACAATAATAGTTTTCATTCATCTATACAAATGGCTCCATACGAGACTCTCTGTGGCTATAAGTGTCGATCGCCGATTTATTGGGATGAACTAGGGGAAAAGAAGGTCTTAGATCCGACCGTGATTCCTTGGATAGAAGAGACTCGAGAAAAGGTCAAGTTGATATAGCAAAGGATTCTAACTACCCAAAACTGTCAGAAGAGTTATGCAGACAATAGAAGGAAAGACTTGGAGTTCGAGATAGGACATTAAGTATTCCTTAGGATTACACCTCTAAAGGCAAGCTTGATGGCGGGAAAAGGAAAAAAGTTACAGCCGACGTTTATGGGACCGTACACCATTCTTCAACAAGTCAGAAATGTAATTTATAAGTTGGATTTACCAGCGAGTCTATCTCATTATTCTAGCGTGTTCCACATATCGTTTCTTAAGAGGTACCACCTGACCCATCCCATACTTCAACCAAAGGATATAATTGATGAGACTCTGACTTACGAGGAGAAACCCGTGAAACTTATAGACCAAAAAGTGAAGGAGTTGAGAAACAAGTAAATTCCATTAGTGAAGATCTTGTGGAGGAATCATGGTGTCGAGGAAGTTACGTGAGAGGTCGAAGAGGAAGTTTGGAGGAAGTATCCTGAGTTATTCTCTAGTCCAGGTATGAATTCGAGAACGAAATTCTTTTAAGGAGGGTGTAAGGACTAAAGACAACCTAAGAGGGGGGTGAATTAGGTTAATTAAAAATTAATCAAATTATGATGCCCTTTTTTACAATAAGAAATATAACCTCTTACACAATAGAATTATCAATGAAGGAACAATAGAATTCAAGCAAGATAGAAGATATAAGCAATAGAGGAATTGCAATGTAAGATGTAAAAAGGGATGAGAGTATGCAAACCAATTGTTTACCAACCTTCTCTCGAACTTGAAGAACAATTCTCAATACAACAAATTTCAATTTGATGAAATTCAACCAATCTTGTGTACAATGGAAGGCTCACTTCCTCCTTACCCCAAGCAACACTCGGTCAAGTTAGGAGGTTTTACAATCACTTCGGATAGCTCTCACAAAGCTACACTATTGAAGAATTCAATCATAATTGAAAAGTTTGCACACTAGTTCACACTTCAAGAACTATAAATCTTACTAGGAGAGTATTTTCTTGCTAAAATCACTCTTAAGAACTTGTATTCTAAGTGTGCAAAAGTTACTTTGATGTTCAGACAAGACTCTATTTAAAGGAGACCAAAAAGTGTCTTGATAAAAGTTGTCAACAAATAGAAGGCAGTTGAAGAGTCAACTAGCCGTTGGAGTTGTCAGACATTCGATACAATATTATGCGTCCGGTACCATCATCCAAAAGGTTGTTTCAATCTTTATCGGATGGCCGATGCATTTTCTGTGTCCAATATAGTCTGTGTCCGACACTAGTTAGAGAGTTTAGAAATTTTCTTGATTTCGATCGGACATCCGGTGATACTAATACACGTCCAATATGAGTGTCCGATACTCCCCCTGTCTATCGGACGTCGGGTGTTTCAAGTTGAGTGTCTGAAGGAGGTTTCTCAATCTTTATCGGACGTACGATACATGCTATCGAGCGTCCGATAGAGTTGAATGTCCTTTGCTCCTTTTCGATTGAGTTCTTCAATTGCACCATTTGCACCAATGATCCGAGCTGCCATATTTCTCAATGGAAGACATTAGATTGAATTATCCAATTTTTTTGTAATTGTCAAAATTTGAGATTAAGATTTACATTCTCCCCCTTTTCGATGATGACAAAACAATTGAAATCATTTGGTAAAATGAAAACTTTAGACAAAGAAAACGTATATAACTCCCCCTCACTTGGTGAATCGTACACAACTTATAATTTGAGCATAATTTATATAAATTTAGCATTCAAACCATTTGACCATATCCAAGCCAATTTACCATAACTCCTATTTACTAAATCAACTATATTTTTTAATCAAATTCATCCAAGCCATTTAGCCAACATAAATATCAATAGCAGGGAAAGATCGCACTATCGTATCATAACATAAATATCAATAGTAGGGAAAGAAAGATTAGTACCATTAGTACCATAACCTCTCCCCCCTTTTTGTCACCTCAAAAAAGAATCAAAGAAGCAGCAATTTTAGAAACCGACATACCAACCAGAAATCTTCAATACCAAATGTTTCACAATTTCAATAACAGAAATCTTTAATACCAAATGTTTCACAATTCTAGTATCAGAAATCTTCAATACCAAATGGCAAAAGTAATTTTCCCAATACCAATAGCACAAGTCTAAAACCAATACCAATAGCATCATACAACCTTATCAAGTATCAGCATCATAATTATCATTATCAACCATATCGCATTTTCACAATCATCAATACTATTAAGAAAAACAAATTAACTTAATAATCGAACTCGGAGGAATGAGTTTAACAGCCAACATTGAATCAAAACATTCAACAAGAAACAAGAGCAACAATGAAGATAGTAAGGTAAAGAGATTATACACTTCATCCATTGTCAAAGGGAACAAAAACGGAAAAGATGCATCCTAATGGTAAAGTGCAAATGATCTTAAAGTGCCTAAAAGGTGAATGTAGCTTTAGATCCAGGCCTTCTTTTGCTAATATGAAATGTAGAATGGTTTTCTTCTTTAGTATCTTCATCATTTTCTTCTTCAGGTTCAGCAGTAGCCGGTTCTTTGCCCTTCTCAAAAGTGAAGGGATCACGGTGAGGAATCTAAGAATTCGTGACTTCTTGAGTGCCAAGAGTGGAGTCAGGACGTGGTTCTTTTGCATGCAGAGCTTCCTCAATAGGAGTTGAGGGAATCAGAAGATTCTTCTTGTCCAGAAACTCAGATTGTTGTTCAAGGGTCATGGTGAGCATGAGAACATGTTCAAGAAGAAAAACATGATCCTTGAGCTCTTTTAGCAACTCAACTACTTTAGAATGAGAGGAAGTAGTTTTGGAAGAGAATTTTCTAGGATGAATTGAAGGACCAGGAGTGAAACGCAATGATGGTGTGGTGTTAGGAGTGATAGGTGTATCATGAGCCCTTTTGGAACGAGACTCAGAAGCTGCTTCTTTTAAGCTCCAATGACCATCAATGAATTTTAAATTTTTCCTTTCAAAATAGAATTTTGTGAAAACAGAGGTAGAAGTGTCCTTAGGACATACTCCAATAATAAGAATTTTGAAATGCTCAAAGATTGGAATTAAAAACTTTCTATAGGACAGCTTCCTTGGAATGTCAGTACTTAACTTTAACAAGAATTTGCACATGATAAAACCAAAATCTATGCGGATTTTGTCAACAAAATAGTAGAACAAATATAATTCCATCTTGTTGGCATCAATTCGATGACCATCAGTAAGAACTAACAGATTGGAAATAATAGAGAAAATGATCAAATTTTTCGGTAAGAGATCTTCCAATTTTGCATCAGCAGGAACTTGGAATGGAGATTGAAAGTATGTCATCAGTTTTTCAGCATTAAAATGATGAATGGTTGTCAGATTTTCTTCATAAGAGAAAAAATTAGCAATTTTATTTCGATAACCAGGTTCAATGATAGTTTTTAAAATCTCATTCACAATGTCAGGATCAAAGACAATGTCTATGCCATTTACACGTGATCTTATTTCATGACGTTCAATGCCTTTCCTAAGATTAGCAAAGAACTGATAAAGCATTTCAAGATAGAAAACATTAGGCATTGTGATGATGTGTGACCATTCTGAAACTCAAAAAGACGTAGAACAGACTCAAGATTAATCTTACGGAATTCGGAAGGGTTGATTGATCTTTGAATGATGAAACCCTTTTGTGAAATGAATGCAAACTTTTCTTTAGCTTCATCATCAATAAACTGAGGTAATGGAGGGGGTTGTGAGGAAACCTGAGATTCTGTCTGAGTAGTCCGAGGTTCTTAAGTACTAACAGACCCTCTTTTCTTTCGATTTGAAGTCCGTTTAGCTATAGGGGGTTGCACTTCTTCATCCCTGAGAGTGCTTTTGCGTCCGGTAGCAGAAGACCCTCCCCCAATTCTTACCATTGTGATTGTGGGTGTTTTAAGTGATGAGAAAGATGAGAAACGAAGTGCTAAGGGCTGATGCTATTACTTAGATGAAAATGCCGTAATCAATTTTTTCAGAAAGGGAGATGAGATCAGTTTTAGGGTTTTTGCAGAAATTTGGGATTAGAAGGAATTGTTATTGTTAATGTAAAATGTTGACACAGCACGATTTGCAAAGGGCTTATAAAATAGTTTGTACTGTCAATTTTGGAAGTTCTTTCTTGAGAAGGTGCGAATTTGAATTTTTGTAAAGTAGAGAAGTTGGGAATATGCATCTGAAATAAAGAAGTTTGACTGATAGAAATGAGAGGAAATAGCCTTATAAGTTGCGACTATTGGTATGTCAGACGTTCGAACGAAATGAAGCGTCCGACACATCCGTCCGATAAGTATTTCTGGAAAACAGTTTAGAACACTGTCGGACGTCTGATATAGTTTGATTGAAAAAATTTAAGAGTTCTTTTCTAAAATACCTAATTTCGATCTCAGATATATAAATTGATCTAGAGGCAAAGTTTTTGTGAAAATATCAGCAATTTGATCTTTTGAACAAACATAATTTACACAAATCACACCCTTTTAAACAAGATCACGAATAAAATGATGCTTTACGTCTATGTGCTTTGTTCTAGAATGTTGAATAGGATTTTTTGTCAAATTGATGGCACTTGTATTATCACAGTAAATAGGCATATTATCATACAACAAACTAAAATCATTCAATGTATGCTTCATCCATAATAATTGAGTACAACATGCATTAGCGGCAATATATTTCGCTTTGGTTGTAGACAAAGATATAGCATTTTGTTTCTTACTAAACCAAGATACCAAACAATTGCCAAGAAAATGACATAAACCACTAGTATTTTTTCTATCTATTCTACATCCACCAAAATCAGCATCCGTATATCCACATAAAGCAAATTCATGACATTTATGATACCAAAGACCAAAATTCAAGATTCCTTTCAAGTATCGAAAAATTCTCTTAACGGCATTCAAATGAGATTCCTTAGGACAAAATTGAAAACGGGCACACAAGCAAACGGCAAACATGATATGGGTCTACTTGCGGCTAAATAAAGTAAGTTTCTGATCATACCTTTATATTTCTTTTCATCAACACTTGTACTTTCTTCATCTTTGTCAAGTTTGGTAGATGTACACATTGGTGTGCCAATTTGCTTTGAATCTTTCATTCTGATCTTTTGAGGAGTTCCTTTGTGTACTTTATTTGATTTATGAAAGTTCCTTCTTGAGTTTGAAGGACTTGAAATCCGAGGAAGAAATTTAATTCTCCCATCAAACTCATCTCAAATTCATTTTGCATAATAATGGAGAAATCCTTGCACAAATGTTCATTAGTAGCACTAAAAATAATATCTTTAACATATATTTGCACAATAAGAAGATCGTTCAATTTTTGTTTTGTGAAAAGAGTGGTGTCTACAATACTCTTTTAAAACCATTTTCAATCAAAAAACCACTCAAACACTCATACCAAGTTCTAGGAGTTTGTTTTAAACCATACAAGGCTTTTGAAAGTTTAAATACATGATTTGAAAATTTTTCACTTTCAAAATCAGGAAGTTGATCCACATAAATCTCTTGATCAATAAAACCCTTTAGGAAAGCACTTTTGACATCCATTTGATATAATTTAAAACTTTTGAAACCAGCAAATGCAAGAAACAAATAGATTCTAATCTAGTTACGAGAGCAAATGTTTCATCAAAATCTATATCTTCTTCTTGAACATATCCTTTAACCACTAATCTAGCCTTATTTCTTACAATTTCACCTTTACCATTTAACTTATTTCTTAAAGCTCATTTTGTACCTATAATAGTATGATTTTGAGGTCTTTCAACTAGAATCCAAACATTATTTCTTTCAAATTAATTTAGTTCCTCTTGCATGGCTAGAATCCAATTATCACCTTTCAAGGCATCATTAACATTTTTAGGTTCAACATGTGACACTAACGCAAAATTATCAACTAATGGTTTAGATGAGGAACGAGTTCTAGCCTTTTCGGATGGATCACCAATAATTAGTTCTTTGGGATGATTTTGAATAAATTTTCAAGATTTAGGAAAATCCTTGGGTGGATCATCATCCTTGTCTTCTTCTTCTCATGCTTGATTTTCTTGAGAGCCATTTTCCTTTAAGTTTTCCTCCATTTCAGCATTAATTTCTTCTTGGAGTGTGAGTTTCTCAAGTCCTTCTTGAACACCTACATCATCATCTTTACAAGTGCTCTTGAAAGAATCATCGTTAGATTCATCAAATGTAATATGTATAGTTTTTTTAATAACAAGAGTTCTTCTATTATAGACTCTATATCTTCTTTTGTTTTCACAATAGCCCAAGAAAATACCTTCGTCAGTTTTCTTATCAAATTTTTCAATGTGTTCCTTGATATTTAAAATAAAGCATTTCCAACCAAAGACTTTGAAGTAGCCTACAATTGGATTTTTATCAAACATTAATTCATAAGGGGTTTTATTTAAAATTAGTCTTAAGAGAATTGTGTTCATAACATAGCATGCCATATTTACGGTTTCGGCCCAAAAGTATTTTGGCAACTCATTTTCGCTTAAAATAGTTCTTACGGTTTCAACAAGAGTCCTATTTTTTATTTCAACAATACCTTTTTGTTGGGGGGTTTTTACTATTGAAAACTCATGAGTTATTCCATTGTGGTCACAAAATTTCGGAAAGCCACAATACTTAAATTCTGAACCATTCTCACTTCTAATTTTAACAATGTGTAAACCAAGTAGATTTTGAACTTTTGCAAACAAGGAAACAAAATTTTTGAAGGCATAATCTTTATGAGCAAGAAAAACTGTCCAAGTGTATCTAAAATAATCATCAACAATCACAAGATAATATCCCTTACCACCTAAGCTAGCAATTGGTGTAGGACCAAACAAGTCAAGATGTAAATTCTCCAATGGTCTAGATGTAGAAACACACTTTTTAAGTTTAAAGGAAACTTTGGTTTGTTTACCAAATTGACAAGTATCACAAACTTTATCTTTTTTAAATTTAATTTTAGGCAAGTCTCTAACAAGTTCTTTCTTAGAAATTTCACTTAGTCCGTCCATATTGAAATGAGAAAGTTTTCTATGCTACAACCAAGGATCTTTATTTAAAATTTAAAGACATTTAAAGTAAAAAGAATTGATTTTCTCAAGAATAACAACATAAATGTCATTGAATCTTTTTCCTTTGAAAATGATATTAAACTTTGAATCAAGAACTAAGCATTCATATTTTTTGAATAAAACAAATAAATTTCTATCACATAGTTGACTAACATTTAGCAAATTATAGCCTAGATTATCAACTAAAAGCACATTATGAACAAACGTTTCACCATTCTTACCAACATCTCCTACTCCAATTGTTTTGGCTTTCATATCATCTCCAAATGTCACTTTTCCACTTGATTTTGACTTGAGCTTCTCAAATTGAGATGGATCACCGGTCATGTGTCTTGAACATCCAGTATCTATAAACCATTTTGATTCCTTCACGATTTTCTCCATGTTCACCTACACAAAAGATAAATAGATTTTGGTACCCTTTAATTTTTGCACTAAAGGTTAGTTTTCTTTCATAAGTATTGAAATGAGGTTTCAATTCATTTCTTGGAAAGCAGTTTTGTTTCTTATGTTGAAGAAGCATGTCTAGACTGTCCATTCTTCTTTTCAAGTCATTTTATTTTTTTTTGAACATTTCACACAGACTGGTTTTCCTATCAAGTTCATGCTGCAAATCTATTTTGGCTTTCATCAAACAATCATTATTAAATTTCAGCTTTTTGTTTTCTTGAAACAGATTTGCATTATCTTGTAAGAGAAAAGTGATTTTCTGTTTTAGTTCCTTATTTCTAGCATAAGATTTTTTCAAGCTATCATGCAACTTTTCAATAAATGATTCAAGATCATCATCTTCATCATCACTTTCAGATTTAGGATTACAAGATGTTACCTCATTATCTCCAATTGCCATGAAAGCTATTTGTGCAGATTCTTCTTCTTCTTCTATTTCTCCTTTCGAATTGCACTCATTTCAAGTGATTTGGAAGTTGTTGAATCTTGGCTTCCTTTTATTTCTTCCTTCTTTCTTCTTCTTCGTTGGACATTCATTTGCATAATGTCTAAACTGTCTGCATTCAAAGCACTTATCCCTTGCTTTTTGTTTGCATCTTGTCTTGCCTTGTATCTTGTGTTGAATTGGTTAGGGTTTTGATTGCTAGGTACTCCTTTTTTGAATCTCCTTTTGTTGAGGATTCTCTTGAAACTTTTAGTGATGAGAGCAAGATTACTATCATCACCATCTATATCTTCATCATCCAATAAGGCCGAATCATCCTTATCTTGGGATGCCTTTAGAGTAATACTCCTTTTTGCCCTTACATCTTCTTCATCCTACACTTTACTTTTAAATTTCAACTCATAAGATGTTAGAGAGTTTATAAGAGATTCAATGGACATTGAATTCAAGTCCTTTGCTTCTTCAATGACAGTCACTTTACTTTCCCATTCTTTAGGTAAAGCATTCAAAATCTTTCTGTTTTTCTCACCTAGTGTGTATTCCTTGTCCAACACTTCTAAATTCTTGATGAGATCATTAAATTTCCAATACATTTTATCAACATTTTCATGAGATTCCATTTTGAATGATTCATATTTAGTGACTAAGATAGATTTCTTTTGCTCTCTTACATCTTCACTACCTTCATGAATTTCCCTCAACTTATCTCAAATTTCCTTAGTTGATTTATATCCTTTAATGGATTCACTTATGTCTAAAGCACTATATAAGACATTTATGGATTTAGCATTTGAAGTGAGATTAGCCCTATCATCACGAGTCAATTCATTTCTGATTTTTAGTCTAGGAACATGAGTAATAGGATCTTCAATAATGGTAGTATATGGACCTTCATTAACTATAAACCATAAATCAATATCAATAGATTGCAAGAAAATAATCATGCATTCCTTCCAACTAACATATTTTGATCCATTAAACATTGGTGGTCTAGTTACGGATTGTCCTTCTACAAACATAGCATTGTTGGTTGTAATCTTTACTCTAAGTGGTTAAACTTGATTTTAGAGACCAAACTCTTATACCAATTGTAAGGCCCAAAGACAACCGAAGAGGGGGGTAAATTAGGTTGATTAAAAATTAATCAAGTTATGATGCCCCTTTTTTACAATAAGAAATGTAACCTCTTACACAATAGAATTATTAATGAAGGAACAACAGAATTCAAGCAAGATAGAAGATATACGCAATAGAGGAATTGTAATGTAAGTTGTAAAAGGGATAAGAGTATGCAAACCAATTGTCTACCATGCTCCTCTTGAGCTTGAAGAACAATTCTCAACACAAGCAACTTCAATTTGATGAAATTCGACCAATCTTGTGTACAATGGAAGGCTCACTTCCTCCTTGCCTTAAGCAACACCCGGTCAAGTTAGGAAGTTTTACAATTATTCCGGATAACCCTCACAAAACTACACTATTGAAGAATTCAATCACAATTGAAAAGCTTGCACACTAGTTCACACTTCAAGAACTACAAATCTTATTAGGAGAGTATTTTCTTGCCAAAATCACTCTTAAGAACTTGTATTCTAAGTGTGTAAAAGTTACTTTGATGTTCAGACAAGACTCTATTTAAAGGAGACCAAAAAGTGTCTTGATAAAGGTTGTCAACGGATAGAAGGTAGCTGAAGAGTCAACTAACCGTTAGAACTGTCAGACGTCCGATACAATGTTATGCATCCGGTGTCATCATCCGAAAGGTTGTTACAATCTTTATCGGACGGCCGATGCATTTTCTGCGTCCGATGTAGCCTGCGTCCGACATTGGTCAGAGAGTTCAGAAATTTTCTTGAATTCAATCGGACGTCCGGTGATGCTGATACGCATCCGATGTGAGTGTCCGATACTCCCCCTGTCTATCGGATATCCGGTGTTTCAAGTTGAGTGTCCGAAGGAGGTTTCTCAATCTTTATCGGACGTCCGAAACACGCTATCGAGCGTCCGACAGAGTTGAATGTCCTTTGCTCCTTTTTGATTGAATTCTTTAATTGCACTATTTGCATCAATGATCTGAACTGCCATATTTCTCAATGGAAGACATTAGATTAAATTATCCAATTATTTTGTAATTGTCAAAATTTGGGATTAAGATTTACAGAGGAGAGGTTGTGAGGATCCATATCATCATTTTAATTTATATATTGCAAATTCCCATATCAATTTTTATTTATTTTATTTAGAATTATTTAACTTTATTAAGTCAATTGCGTCGGCACAAAAATTTTCAAAATGCATTGTGTACGTTTAAATTATGTCGTTAATTGCATTATTTGGATGTTTAAATTTTGTCTAGGGTCGACTATTAGACGTAAGTTTTGAGTATTAGGATATGCATTTGAGGTATATAAGTGAGAGAAACTGGAGTCGTAGTGTCCTGTCCAGCGAATCGACCCCGACGTGACAAAATGTGATTTTATGTCAAATCGATTGATTTCCTTTCATTTCTTTCATTTTCCCAACAAACCCCAAAAGTCAACAAACACCACTCACTCTCTTCCTCTCCCTTTAGCTTGGCCGAACCCCATCCCCCTTCTTCCTCTTCATCTTGTCTTCAAAACACCACTTCAATCCTTCATCAAATCAACCAAGAACTTAAGCAATCTTGCTAACTTACCTTGGAGTTTTGAGGACCAACAAGGGGAGAGAGAGAGAGAGAGAGAGAGAGAGAGAGCCGAACTAGGAGCTTGAAAGAGAGGGGCTGTTTTGGGGGTTTAGACACACCACAAGTTAGGGTTTCTTCTTGAGCAATTAGAGGTAACTTGGCTTTAACAAAACCTTGTTTTCTTGCTTCCATTTTATGGCTTTGGAGCTTGTAGCTCCTTGTTTTTATTTTTGTTGGATTTGGATGGTTGTGTCGGCTCTATGAACTCCCACATTTCTTGATTGTTGGACTGTTGTGATATGTATATATGTGATGGAGTGAGTTTGTGTTGAGTTCTTGGAGTTAGAAAGTTAGGAAGAAAGGAAGAAGAAAAAAACAGAGAGAGGAAGAGAGCAATCTGCCGGTTCCTTTTGCTAATTTTTCTGCCCTATTTTCGGTGTTGTTTGGTCCAAATTTTACCACCATTTGTTGAAATGTTGTTAGAGCCTTGGTTTCGAAAATGAAATGGAATGGGGGGCTGTTTTGGATGAGCTAAATGTTGCAAAAGAAAAGAAATGTTGTTGGGCAGAACTGATTTCAAAATCTAAGTTAAATTTGGTCATTTTGATTACTGCCTTCCCGTATGAGTTTTTAGCTAAATTTTGGTAAAAATGTAGCTCACATATTGAGGTTTATGTACACAAAAAATTGGTGTTTTTTTAGTACCATTTCATTGCCCAAATGATGCCCCAAAGTTGCTCTTCAAATCTGGAATTTTTAGTTGACAGGACAGTTTTATACCCTCTGTTCAAATGGCTATATTTTCTTGTTCAGGAGTCGAAATCAAGTGCCGTTTGTGGCATTTGAAACTAGAATTCAAGGGTTTTCCAATTGTATATGGCTTGCATGTTAAGTCATTTTCTATCAATTCCAAAAAATCTAGAAAGAAGGCTATTTTCAAACCTGTTTTCCCCTGTCTATTGTTCATTATGGCATCTTGCAACTCAATTTAGCCTACCTTACAAAATGAATCTCAGAGCCCTTCTAGTGAATTGTAGTACTCCAAGTCTAGTTTCCATAACTGTAGGCCTTGCCTAATTTTGATAAGTTTTGCCTTAGATATGGTCCGAGCAAGAAACAGTGGCCTTTGGTGATTTTAAGTAGTTTGGGTTAAGTTTTGAGTTCTAGTTGTTTGGCTAGTGTTTGATAGTTAAACTTTGACTCAAGTGACCAAGACTTTCTTGAGGGAGAACCCGACTACCAAGTTTAGCCTTCTTACTTGCTTGCTCGCTTAAGTGAATCACGGTGAGTGTTCAAGTGCTTGTTACATAATGCTTTATTTAATGTCAATGACTTGAGAAGCATGTTGGTTTGACTTGGCGAACGTACTTTATCATTCGCCCTTTATTTGAATTAAATTTGTTAAATGCTTGTACTTGCTTTGTTCTTGAATCGTTAATGCCAAGCGGTAGAATGTACCACACTCAAGCGAGCGGTAGGTACCTCTCATTGTGTCTTGTTAATTTTGACCAAGTCGATTGAGCGTTGTCTCATCGACCCCTTTATACCAAGCGGTAGTATGTACCACACTCTAGCCGAGGTGCCTCTCATCCCGTCTTGGTTTACTGATAAATTCTATTTTGACAAGTGGGCCCGGTACAGGGGGTGTAAGTAGATGGGTGAGTGTAAAGTGATGTCTACAGACAGTGAGATAGTGATTGACGAAATGTCAACATTCCAATTGAAAATTGTGGCTTGGGAGCAGACCAAAGGTGATTGCGAAAATTGCGGAAGTGTGGAACGAGCCATCTGTATCCTTTTATATTGAATTCTTTAATTGCTTTATGTGAGTTCTAAGCTTTCTACTGCCTTACTACTTTAATGGTTTTATTACCTCTTTGACCTGCTTGCATGTGATTTCTTAACCTCACTGGACTTTGCTTACCCCCTTAATCTTTGATTTCCTTAACAGGTTTTGAAGCGAAGTTCGTTAATCGAGGAACTTAGTTTCTTTTATAGGATTTTCGCACTTTTGTATAAGATTGTTTTGATTTGTGAACTTGATGGTATATTGTACTTGGAGTTAAAACTATTGTAACTTTGATGAAATTATTGGGGCCTACTCTTGTAAGTTTAACTAGTGGTTTTGATAGATTTCGATTATGGTTTTAAGAATGAATGCTTGTATTTACATTTGGATTATGTAGTGAGTCCATGCGAGAGATAGGTAGGCGTCCTGCCGATACTCTTGGGTTTGTCCTAGGGAGAGGTGGGGGTGTCACAGCATTCACCATCGCTAAAGCATCCGAACATAGCCATCATAGCTACCGCCGTTAGAACACAACCACTACTGGCTACAACTACACACATAAAAATAAACAAGATAAATGACTAGAGATTTAGTCAATTCCATCATCCACCATCTTTGTCAACATTTTTCACCACAATTGCAATCAAAAGACTAGGTTACATTGCAACCCAAAGAAAAACAACTCATGGGAGACCCTTTCTTCCTTAACCACACCTCTTAACCTTCAGAGCAGATTCCAAGCTCAAGATTGCTTAATGGAGACCTTTCTATCTTCTTTGAGTTCCATCCCTACCAACAACTCCTTTACCTTTGTCATCTGTTTTAAAAAGAAAAAAAAGCATCAAAAGCAAATGAAAATCAAACAAACTCCTTTAGAAAAACCAATCTAGACCATTTTGATGAGAAAGTAAGAGAAATAAAACCAAACCATTGATAGAAAGAAGCTGAGGCTACATCTCTTGACATGGGTTCTATAAAGGAAAGCCTAATAAAGCAACGTCCAATTATCCTTTGAAGGAAAGCTTAATAAAGCCTAATAAATAGACAGGAAAGTGGAAGGGGCGGTAACAATAGGGGAAAGGAGAGGGGGATAGATGGGAAAGTAAATAAATTAGGAGAGAATCGAATCTGGTACTGGTGTTATTGAACTTGTCAAGTAGATTTTGTAAGCAGATTTTCTTGTTTGGGAGGATAAATTGTATAGAAAATCATTTGCAGAGAGGAAGAAAATTGGGAAGGGGGAGATCAAAGACAGGTGGAGGGGAAATGAGACGAGAGAAATGTTGGAAAAATACGAACAATGCTAACACTTGAATACTTGAGTCGTGCTTGGAAGCACTGTGCTAAAAAACTATTTCAGGTTATTGAAATGTTTTTCCAAGATTAAACAAGCCTACCTCTATTTTATGAGAGGGACATAGAACCAACAAAATTTTGTTTCAAAACCAGCAGAAAGATAAGATTGTTAGAAAGAGCAGATAGAGGAGAAGGAGGAGAGAATTTTACAAAGTGTAATGTTAGTGGATGTGTAAAAATGAGCCTAACAAATGGTGATATTTATAGGTTTCTTGAGATCGTATGTTGAAGAGGATAGAATTTCTAGTAACTAAGTGAAAGCTGATTTCCCGTAATTGAAAATAAGCATGCTTCCCGGAATTTTTGCAACATGTCAAATAAGATCTTATCATCTGAAGAGATTAGTTATCATCAAAACTCTATCCTCTGTTGTGATATAAAACATAAAATTTGGAAAGGCTCAAAACACGTGAAAATCCATTGACTGAAACTTATCAAACATCAACTTTCATTCTAGCCTTTCTGAACTTTTCCTTTGGCCATTTATCAAAAATAAATCTTTTCTTTTGAAAATGCTCCCCTAACAAATAGGAACAAAATGTTGGTGATAAAACTTCATCAGATAAAGTTTGATAGAGTCAAACTCTTATCCAAACATAACAAAACGTGATAAAATGTTTCGAAATATCTGTTATTTACAACAATGTCCCACCTATTTCAAAAGATTTTGGATAAAAGCATATAAAAATCTGCTGGATTTGTCTGAACTCAATGTAATCAGCTTGGTTTTTTTTGGACTATGAACCAAACTTAAATTGATAAAATATGTCTTACAAAATTATTGGTAAAATATAGATTTCTATGAACCAATAATTCTTATTGTATAACAGAGATCTTATCAATCACATTATAACCCATAATTTGCTATTCAATGCAGTTTCACGTATTTAAACCATGCACCTGCCTGATTGTTCATGAGAGCTCTAAAGATTCGGTCAAAAAATCTTATAGGAGCGGCCCTACTCCACTCTCATATAGGTGAATTTATCAAGTGTATACTACTTTAAATTCACCTCCCTAAAGGGATATAAAATCATTAAGAGTTTTAAACTCAACCTCTCAACTACTAGCAGTCAAAGCACTTATCTCAAAGGGACTTAAATTTAAAGCACTTATCTCAAAGGGACTTAAATTTAAAGTGCTATATAGTCAATATTGACTTGTTATTACCCATATGAATCTAATTCATGGGATCTCCATTCACATAGGTCGAGTTACCATCTTTATTGACAACCGTTGGCCTAAATCTCATTTCTTTTGTAGTTTGAAGAATTAATTTTCTTCCAACAGGTTTAGTCAGAAGATTGGCCAAATTCAACTCTGACTTCACAAAATCAATGGAAATTATTCCATCTCTAGCGCTTTTAATGCTACATCATATCTCAATCTCATGTGTCAACTTTTATAATTATACGATTTATTTTTGCAATAGCAATAGTCATTGACAATCACGGTGTATGGATACCGAGGTAACATATCCTTAGTTGAAGAAATATTAGTTAAGAAATTTCTTAGCCAATCAGCCTCAGAACCAGTCAACTCCAGAGCTATAAATTCTGATTGCATTGTTGACCTAGCAATGATTGTTCCATGATTTCCAAACTACTGCACCACCACCGGGTGAACACATAACCACTAGTGGATTTTCTATCATTTGAATCGAGATCCAATTAGTATCATCGTAACCCTCTAATACGATTGAAAATCCACTATACGCGGATATCGAAATTTATGGTACCTCTCAAATATTTCATTAGTCTGACTAATGCAAACCAATGCTCACGATTGGGATTGTGAGTATATCTATTCAGTCTACATACAGCATAAGTTATATCGGGTCTAATAAATTTCATCAAATGCATCGACTCCCAATAATCGAGCATATTTAGATTAAGTAATTGGGTCACCATTATTTTTCTTTAATTGAGTGTTAGCATCATAAGGAGTGCTCACAGGTGTCACCTCATAATTTTCAAATTTCCTAAGAAGTCTTTCTGTATAATGTCCTTGTGACAACATTATACCATCATCTCTCCTTATGATTTTAACACCCAAAATCATTTTTGCTTCACTCAAATCTTTCATATCAAAATTAGAAGGCAAGAAATGCTTGGTATTGCTGACAATACCTAAACTTGTACCAAATATAAGCATGTCATCCACATACAAACTAATTATCACATATTGATTGTCTACAACTTTAACATATACACATTTATCCACTTCTACGAGAGAAAATCTGTCTTTTATTAATACTTAATCAAATTTCTCATGCCCGTTTAGAGTTTGTTTTAGGTCATAAAGAGATTTAATTAATTTACAAACCTTATTTTCTTGTCCAGATACAATACATCCCTCTAGTTGAAACATATAAATTCCTTCTTCTAAATCACCATTTAAAAAGGCTGTTTTAACATTCATTTGATGAACGTAAGAGTTTATGGATAGAAGCCAAAACAAATAAAACACGTCCGGAAGAAATTCTTGTTATTCTTGGTGTAAATGTAATCAAAATAATCAATATTTTATTTTTGAGAAAATCCTTTTGCTACTAAACTAACTTTATATTTATCTATAGAACCATCGGAGTTATATTTTCTTTTAAAAACCCATTTGCAACCAATAGGTTTTTTACCAGGTGATAAATCTAATAAAACCCAGGTTTTGTTTTTCAATATAGAATCAATTACAACTTTAATTGCTTCTTTCCAAAATTTACTATCAGAGGAAGAAATAGCATCAGAATATGTTAAAGGATCATTTCCAAAAGAAAATTCTTTTCTTGGCCTTTTACTTCTTCTCAATTCCTCATTTGAGATTATTTCTCTATTTCTTTCAATAGGTGCATGAGAAATTTTATTAGATAGTGGAAAAATATGTTCAAAAAATTCAACATTTTTTTGTCTCAATAATTGTATTACAATCAATCACATCACTTCTTAAAACAAGAAATCTATATGCAGAACTATGTTCAGCATATCCAATAAACATACAATCACAAGTTTTAGAACTTATTTTTCTTTTCTTAGGTTCAGGCAACAAAACTTTAGCAAGACATCCCCACACTTTTAAATATTTCAAATTTGGTTTATAATTTTTTCATAATTCATAAGGTGTTTTGCCAGTCCTTTTGTGAGAAATCCTATTTTGTAAGTGGCATGCAGATAATATAGTTTTTCCCCATAAATTATCAGGAGCATGTGAACTAACTAACATGGAATTCATCATTTCTTTAAGTGTTCTATTTTTCCATTCAACTACCCTATTAGACTCTGGTGAATAAGGTGGTGTTACTTCATGTATTATGCCTTCTTGTTCACAAAAATTATCTAAAGATAAATATTCACCTCCTCTATCAGATCTAATTCTTTTTATCTTCTTATTAAGTTGATTTTCTACTTCAGACTTATGAGATAAAAAAGCATTATGTGTATCATCTTTATTTCTAAGTAAATAAAGTTTAGTATATCCAGAATAATTATCTATAAAAGTAACATAATATCTTTTACCACCTCTAATCATAAGTTTGTTTTAAATCACCTAAATCTGTGTGAATTAAACTTAATAATTCAGTTTCTCTTTGGACAGTTACACAACTTTTCTTTGTTATTTTACTTCTACACATATTTCGCATTTGTCCATGTTGTCATTATTAACACTAGAAAATAAACTAAGTGATTGCATTTTCTTTATGTAACTTATATTTACATGTCCTAATCTAGCATGCCATAAGGAAATAGATTCAACGATATACGCAGAAGAAAAAACATTCTCATTGATCACATAAGAAATGTTAAGTACAAAAAGTCCTTGATTACAATAGTCTTTGCGACAAACACATTATTTTTTGTCATTACAATCTTATCAGATTCGAATGACACTTTTACTCCAACTTTTCCTAACAAAGTTACAGAAACTAGGTTTGCCCGAATGTTGGGTACATGTAGCACATCATTAAGAGCCAAAGTTTTTTCTCAAGTGAGTTTCAAGAGCACTTTGCCCTTACCTAGACCTTTAGCGGTTCATGAGTCTCGAAGGTAGATTACTTCTTCATCATCTCCTATTGGAGTATAGGAGAAAAACACTTCTCGATTTGCATATATGTGCTGAGTAGCTCCAAAGTCTACCACCCATTCTTTTCACATTGGCTGCAAAGTTCACTTGAGAGTTGGTAGCAGTAGTACTATTTCATCTCCTTCAGCTAGATTAACCTTGGAGGAGTAGCACTTGCTTTGTCACCTTTATTGTGTCTACAGGAGCAAAATGGTGTCCCTGCTTTCCCATGAATAGCAATTGCCTTTCTTTTCTTAAAGTTTGGATTGTTGGGCTTGTAATTGAAATTTCTAGGCTTATTATTTTGGGACTTATTGGCATACCTTTTATTATTGCTTTGTACAGATTAGTTTTGAAAGCCATCTCCTTGCTTTATGGCTGACTCAACTCCTTCTTGTTTGAGTCTTCAATGAGGATGTGCTTCACGAGCTCATTCATGGTGTAATTTTTCTCCTTGTTCTTCAAGTTGTTTTTCTAGTCAACCCATGACTCGGGTAGCTTTTCAATCAGCATGCCCGTAGCAAATTTCTTGGGCAGCTTGATGTCTTCATTTTCAAGTCCTCTAGCAGCATTTAACACTACGTGATTTGAATTTTCATCTCCTTGTCGCCGCTTATTTGCCATTGGTTGTATTTTTCTGACAATTTTTTGCTTGGTTCGTCTTGAGTAAATTTTATTACCAAGGCTTCCCAAATTGCCTTGGTTTCACAGCTGATGACATCAAATAATTCATTAGAGAATGTTTTGAGGGATGGTGTGTCGACATACCTTATTGGCATATTGCCATGCTTCTTGGTCTTGCATCCCATGGATTGCAAAGGTTGGGATTCAATTGAGTCGTAAGCTATTCCATGGATGTCGAGTAGAGAGTGCACATCGCGTTCTTGCCATCTTTTAAAATTTTCATTGGCAAAATTTCAATTTTGGATCGTCGAAAAGGCTTGGCGAATGTATGCGAGGCGATTAACTGCAATTGATTGTTGTGAGATGTTAACATTGTCGGGGCCATAGTTTTTTAGATTGTTGGAAAAATAATGAACAATGCTTTGAATACTTGAGGTCGCAAGCTTGAAGTGCTTGTCCTAAGAAACTATTTCTGGTTATTGAAATGTTTCTCAAAATTAAACAAGCCTTCCTCTATTTTATGAGAGGATCGAGAACCAGCAAAATTTTGTTTCAAAACCAGAAGATAAGATTGTTAGAAAGAGCGGATAGAGGAGAAGGAGGAGAGAATTTTAAAAGTGTAGTCTTAGTGAATGTGTAAAATGAGCCCCGACAAATGGTGATATTTATAGGCTTCATGAGATCGTGCGTTGAAGAGGATAGAATTCACGGTAACTAAGTGAAAGCGATTTCAAGTAGCGAAAATAAGCATGCTTTCTCGAATTTTTAACATGCTAGATAACATCTTATCATCTCAAGAGATTAGTTATCATCAAAACTCTATCCTCTGTTGTGATATAAAACATAAAATTTGGAAAGGCTCAAAACATCGCGGAAAATCCATTGACCTGAAACTTATCAAAGTCAACTTTTGTTCTAGCTTTTCGAACTTTGCGTGGCCATTTATCAAAATAAATCTTATCTTTGAAAATGTCCCCAACAAATAGGAATAAAAGCGTTGGTGATAAACTTCATCAAATAAAGTTTGATAGAGTCAAACTTTATCCAAGCTGTGAGGAGCTTGTTAGCCCACCCTCGGTCAATGTAATGCGTCCTTGTTATATGTGAATAAACAACCGTTTTGCCTTGTTTTGACCATGTTCGTTTCTTACTTGTAAATATGGCCGTGTCAAAATTTTAGACACTTGTTACACCAATTTATGGTGTTAAAAGGATTATCAAACATCATTCAAAAGTGCAAGAAAACAAGTGGGAGCAAGTTGCAAGAGCACCTAAACTTCTCGTGGACACGAAATAAATAAAATTTTGCAATAAAGCCCTTTTCTAAAAATAGTAAAATCTTGTCTTCCTTCTCCATGCTTTGAAGTGCAGCCACAAGAAATAACAAACAAGTCCAAGATATTTCATCCAAGAATACGCACCACACGACTTGAGCCTCATGGTTTGTTTTGAAGCTTTGTCGATTACACCAAATGCTTTGTCGCCTGCTTTCACCTTTATAAATTCAATAAAACTTCAAATATTTCCAGCCCTTGTTGTAGAAATTTTGCTGGAAGATAGCTTACAAAACACCTGAAAATCAAGTATAAAACAGCCTTAGAAATCAAGAAGAACAAAGCTTGGAAAAGGCTTGAAGCTTGGCTTTTTTCCTTAGCTTCCATAATGCTCTTGGTCAATCCTTTTCACGATTCTAGCACTTTCTTGAGGTAAATTCAAGCTAAAAATTCACTTGAGTTATGACACAAAAATTCGTTTAACATGCCTTGATATCCATGAGTGTATGCTGAAATCGATTAAAGTGAAGATGACATGTGAAAATTTCCTGTTTTCATTCTATGTCTTGTATGGCTTAACTTGGTTGATTCTTGCTATGATTATGTCTAAACACTTGCTATATGTGCTGAGTTACATGTTAGGATTGTTAGCTGTGAATTCTAAGCAAAAACAAAGCCCCAAGAACAAGTTAAATTCATGTTTGAAACCAAGAACATGCAGTTCGGTGTTATACCTGCCGTGAACCAGTCTCAAGGTAAAAACGACCATAACTCACTCAGATTATCGAATTGATTTCGGTTGATGGCCATGGAAACTAGACAGAAAGAACTTTCTCTGATGGTATATGGCACGCCCTAGATTCTATCCCTACTATTCCCAGCAACCAGTTGAAGTTCACTGATTTTCTGTGACTGATAAACCTGAATCCTGCACTTACTGCATGTTTGAGCCTAAATTTGAACCTCTTATGCCCTGAATTTGAACCTAGTCCCTTCTGAAAAGTTGTAGAACTCTGAATGCCGTTTACAACGGTATAAAATGGGCCAAAAATGCATGAGTTGATTGTGAGATATGGCCTGAAATGTAAAAGCGATGCGGGTGGCCGCCAAAACGCTAACGATTGGCCGTTAGCGGTTTGCTACGGTGTGCACCCGCCGGTTAATGCCTCACGTAATGCCGGCGTCCGTTAGCGGATGTGCCAAGTTTGATGCTCGCGTGCACGGTAGCGAAGATGCCTAGCTACCTCGTGACTTTAGCTGAAACGGTCGTCGTGGCGATCCGCTAGGCCGCTTTGCTTACACCTTAATGCGACCCTGTTAACAAGTTGCTTGGCTTAGACTTGCCGAACCCTAGCGGACTGACCCGGTTTAACCAACCATGTGCCCTAACCGGTTAACAGTCAATGCCTAGTCCCAGCTTTGGCTGCGTGAAGCGATTGCCCACTTTTGATACACCAGCCACGGGCCGACGGTGCCCGCCATAACACACCATCGTGGTTCCAATCCACATGGCCTAGCGAGGTGTGCGATTCTCGCGACGCCAGCCAGCCTTGAACCAACCCGACGTGTTTTCCTTAGCCGACCCTTTTGCACCCGGTCGACCGGTTAGTCGACCCCATGCGACCGGTTTAGCCGAGGTCCCCGGTGCCTATCCGCTAGTGATTACCGGCTCTTTGAACAAACCAACTAGCCTTAACCCGCTAGCTTAACACAAGACCCTAGTAATCCACTGGCAAGTAACCAACCATACAAGCCTAGATGTAACCCATCTGCGAGAGGTTTATCGACAACCAGACCTAACCACGTACTAGGACGATAGCCTACACGGACCCAACCGCAGCTGCTTGTCCACGCCCGTACCTGTGCACCTCGACATACACGCAATCGCGACGACATGCCCGGTCATGCACTAACTAGTGCCGACTTCGGACCAACACTCGCCGGCGACACCCAAACCGCGACTCGCCAGGGCAAACCAAGTACCCATATACTTGACGCCAGCCCTCTGCGGAGACACCGACCGGTGCCGACATCGCGACTCATGAACCGGGTTTGATGTGTTTTCGAGCCCGGCGGTGCCGATGGCTACCGGCCGTGATTCATTGACCGAAACTCTCGACCAATGCCGGGTTGTTCTGCCGAGGCGCACCCCGAGACTCCAGCCACCAGACCCACGTTGCCGGGTAATAAACCTACCAATTGAACAATGTTTTAAATACCAACACCGCACTAACAATGCATGCACCAACGCGTTACCCAATCAACACCAACCATTCCTCGCCACGCGGCTCAAGCACTGGCACACCGGTTTCCTAACGTATGCCTATATGACCGACCGGTACCGACTTGGGCTCACTTGCCAACCTCCCACCGAGTCACAGAACCATTCACAACTTGTACCAACTTGTGCCAAGCTACACCGATGACTCCAGAATGGCAAACCTACCACCAACTAGTATTGACCCGCACTAACGATGGCCAACCGGCACCGGCACACCCAACGAGCTAACGCTCAACGAAGTCACTAGAGCCGACTTGGGACGACCAAGCTCCCGACATGTACCACCACACCCGACCGCCCCGACTCACATCAACGAGTCGACGTTCGACAAGCCCGACCGCGTCGATAACTGCCTGGGCGTACTTCCGTAATCCCACGGCCCATTTGCCGATCATATACCGAACCTATCGACTTTCGATCCTAAACTCACCGGTTGCTTGAACCACCAAATGCTTATCATCACCCAACATGTCCGACACATACCAACTAGGGTTAAGTCGAACAACACTATTACCTACTGACCTTATACCGTCCCGACATCGACCCAGAACCAGCCAAGTTCCACCTATGGCCGGACCTAAGTCATAATTGCTTACCTAGTTAAACTTGTTAGCTAAAAATTTCCTAAAATAGTAACTAATGCCCGATTGCTTACGGGACCCGGGGTGTTAGGAGGAATTTTGCGGGACCGTCGTCCCTAGCTGCCATCAGGGTGAGAGACCCGACTTGTTTCAACTTTGTTTACTTGTTGTTTAAATTCCAACGTGCTACACATGCTTACTTGTGTACATGTAAATTGACAATTACGTGAAAAGGGCAAGTGTACTTTATGCCTGAAACTTGAAAAGTACTTGCATGCTTGTGCCATTGTGTACTACCACAATTGGCAAACTCATTCGGGATCCCAACCCATTGGTGGTGCGGCTTGACCCCGCCAGTGGCATCGGGTTAGGTCGAACGGATTAACGAACCTGGGTACTGTTTAAGGTTTACTCTATGAGTATACCAATACGCTTGAATGTTTTGGGAGACTTAGGCTGAGAATTCGGTGAAAGGGGGGATCGATCTAAGATCCCGAAAACTACACGGCAATCGTACTGGACTGTATCCTTTTACTGAAAGTGCTACTGTTTACTTGTCCACTACTAGTGGAATACATGACCCCGTTACATTGGGCTTACATGATCGATACATGACCCGCTAACGGGAATACATGATTATTGTTTACTTGCCCATTACGGGAATATTACATGTTGAATATTATATGCCACGGGACTCACTACATGTTTACTTATTGTACCGGGACACTTCACCAAGCATTAGGGTTACCCTTTAACTGCTTTCCCTTCCCAAAGGGTTGAAGTTTGACAAGATGTCAAGTTAGCGGACAAACCTCTATCCACGGGACTTGATACTAGGTACTTTTGATGTAAATTGTTGTATAAGTTCTAGGTTTAAACTTAGTTTTGGATTGTAAAATGAACATGTATAAGTTTGAATTTTCTAAGCATGAATTATCGGGCTATTTTGTGGTAGTACTTGTGTGACTTGTTAAGTGACGACCGAGTCCCTGAGAAGGACAGGCAGATCAGCTGACCCTCCGGTTCAGCTTTGGAAGGTGGGCATACACAAACATAACAAAATGTGATAAAATCTTTTGAAATATCTGTTATTTACAACAAGAAAGAGGTGGTGGTGGACAGTCGATGGTGGTGGCAAGAGTGGAGGAAAAAAAATATATAAAATTTATCAATTTACCCTTGATGCAATGTTATATCATTTGCTTGTGAGATGTGTGTAATATACCTTCCATTAATTTGGATGATTTTCATCAAATTCAAAACGATCAAAGTACAAGCGATTATGTGGATGTTTTTAAATCATAAGAGTTTTGTATACAATAGGTAAAACCATAGGGGCTTTCTCGTACTTCACCTAAAAGCGTTTGAAGCATTGCAACATTGACCTTGCAAAGTTTCTTAAAAGCAAAAGTCCATCCCATCAAACAAAGACATAAATTTTAAGTTTATCATAGAAAGTTAACAATAGATATTAAAATTTAATTTTGAAATAAATAAATGAAAATCTTTATGAAGTATGAGATTTTTCAAAGAAATTTGCTAAGATCTTATAAATAACAAAGAAAATAATAATGAAATAAAAAAGAAAAAGACACTAACTTCACTAAAATCCTAGTTTGGTCAAATTAAAAGCTCCATGAATTAAAAAAAAAAAGAAAAATTTCATAATTTTTCCTTCCAATTGAATAATGGGACTTTTTTCTTAATTTCTATATCTTAGAGATTTTCTTTGCAAATTATTAGAATTTTTTTTTTTGCAAATTATTGAAAGAATAGTGAGATTTGAACAAAATTGGAATTTTTGGGAAAAAAAAGAAAATAGCAAGAATAAAAAAATAAAATCTTGAGAAATTGTGACATGAATGATCCTAGCAATTTGGTTGGTATACTTGGCATTGTTATCCATACTACTACCATCCCAACTTGGCCACACTTCGCTTAAAATTAGAAGCTAAACTAAGTGATAAGAAGAAAAAATTCTAGATATTTTTCCTTTCCGAACAAAACCATATCAAAATCTATTAGTTGCCAATGCACCCAATCTACCAATTTAGTCTGTTCCAATTGGGCCATATATGAGATTTGTCAATTCTACTAGTTATGTCAATTCGGTTTGGTCTCATTACTCGGTTCAAATTTTATATTATGAGCCTCGTCATTACCTATCCTTTCCTCTTTAGGTAAAATTAAAGCAAATAACTAACAAGAAGAAAGAAATTCCATATATTCTCCTTCCAATTGAATCATATATTTAGAAAATTGTCAATCGGGTATAAGTTATACTCGTTTAATGACTCAGCCCCATATTTAATATTACTATTACTATAACCTCTCATCGACTGTAATCCTTTCCTTTTTTGGGTCAAATTAAAAGCTACACTGACGGAATTCCACATAATTTACCTTCCAAGCAAGTCATATAATTAAGAGCAAATCGCCGGGGGAGCCCTTAAACTATTGGATTTGTCTACTTTTGGTCCCTCATCTATTTATTTCCTCCGATCAGCCCCTAAACAAGTTATACTGTATACTTTTGGCCCTTTTAGCCGTTTTAAACACAAAACTCACCGGAATTGAGGGGTATTGTCGTCCAGCCCCAACAGACGCCTCGGGAACCTCCGCAGGTGATAATTAGATGGAAATATTCATGATGCATTTGCTCATTCGATTAAGAGCTTCGTTCGAATAGAGCTAATTTGAGTGATATAGGGATGTCAGCGAAGGTTGAGTGAAAAATCTTTTGATCAATAGCTTAGCGATTTGCATGTAAGAAAAAGCCGATTAGTGAAGAATGGAATGGGTTATGGGAAGCGAAGCGTATTCGATCCATTTCTTGTTTACGTGTAATCTTACTCTAAGGATAACATCCGTGGTGATTTTGTGTTTGATTCTGTCTCTGATTGAAAATTTTAGACAAGTCGATGGTTTGGATGGTGGGTTTTATAGGGTTTATGTAAAGTGAAATTACCGTAAAATAACAAATTTCGATGGAAACAAAATCTAAAATCTTGTCTTGTTGGTGGGTTACAGGTCCCACTATTTGTGGTCCAATATTGGTGAATTAAGTTGCCTGCAAATTATTCTAGAGATTGACAAAAGTCATTTTCAAATGAAGATTGTTTGCTTATTTGGCATGTTAGTGTACCTTTATGTTGTTGTTTACTAGCTATTTACAAGGTGATTAAGTATTAAAATCATACTTTGTTGTGCAGAACATGGAAGTGACTATTTTACTTTAAGATTGCACCACGGGGGTAGCTTTAAGGGTTCAGACCACAAGTTTTACGCTGGTGGGGAAGTTGACCATGTAGATTTATGTGATGCTGATAGGATGTCAGTACATGAGATTAATGAGATGTTAAAGAAACTGGGGTACGGGGAAAAGGATGCTATATTGTACTATTACCTTGAGCCTACAAGTCTACTAAGTGATGGGAGAGAATTGCAACCGATAAACACATCAATGAGTTGTTCATGGGTGAAGGAGTATAAGGTGATGGAAGTTCACGTGATCATAAGAGTATTGAAGAGATATTACAAATACAAATGAATGAGCTGCATGATAATGGATGGGTACACAAATCTGGTGTCTTGATAGAAGAAATAGATGATGAAGGAAGAGTCATACAAGAACCCTGTACTAATATTGTGGTCGGAAAAAGATTAAAGACTGCTGGAAGCAATATTAAGAAAAAGAGGTCCTAGTGGTAAGCATACTGCAACAGCGTAACTAGAAGTTCTAACTGCAGCAACAACCAAAATGAAGGAAGGCATACAATAGCACAATGACAACCAGAATGAAGGGGACTGCAATGCCAATCAAAATGAAGAAGGGGAATAGCAACAAGCGAACTTCTGCTACAACCAAGACTAGATGATGAGGTACCTATTGGTGGTGATAATGACCATGCTAGAGATGATGATGTTGGCATTAGCGTGCTTCGATGATGAGCACTTAGGTGGAGATGATAACTACTGCAGAGATGACCATATGTTTGATGATATAGGAAGTGCAAGTCTTCATCAAGAGGAGCAACAATCAGTTGAGCAACAACAACAGAATTCTAAAGTTCTAAATGAACCTGTGACTGAAGCTATAACAACCCAAGAGTCACAGAAGAAACCAAGCAAGAACAAAGCAAAAAAGTCTGCAAATGCACAAGCTAGTTCTTCAGCCATTGGAGATGTATTTGCTAGGGGAGAGAATATCTTGATTTGAGTGGGAAGACTGAGAAGAAGATGGCAGACCAAATATACCTAAGTTTATTGATTTTCTACCTGATAGGGACATGAAAGACCCAAAGTTCTTCAAGGGACAGAGGTTTTCTGATAGCAAGGAGTTTAAAGCAGCCCTTAGACAATATGCCATTGTAAATGGCAAACCGGTGAAGCCATGCAAAAATGAAAAGAAGAGAGTTAGAGCAAAATGTAAGCCTCCCTATAAGTGGCATATATTTGCTTCCACGGTTAAATGTCTTGGAGCAGATGACTTGGTAGTCAAGACTCTTTACGATAAGCATGAAAACTGTGGCCATGCTTGGAAGAATAGAGCAATTAGTTCAAGATGGTTGGCAAATAGGTGCAAGAAGATGAATCTGAGATCCAACCTTAAATTGCACGTGAGGGAGTTGATGCAAGCGGTTGAATGAAGAATATCGGTCCAAAATCTCAAGGGCTCAAGCATACAAGACAAGAGTCATGGCTGTGGATCAAGTTCAAGGTTCAGCAGCATCTCAGTATAAGCTTCTTGGAAGGTATTTTGAAGAGTTGAAAAAGACCCATCCTGGAAGTACGGTTGAAATTCTGTTTACTCCATTTAGAGAACCAGGTGGAAATCCCAGATTTATGCGCTTTTATTGCTGTCTGGGACCACTAAAAAGAGGTTTCTTTAGTGGTTGTAGACCACTAATGGACTGGATGGTTGCCATACAAAAGGGACCCAGGTGGACGATATTAAGCTGCTACGGTGTTGATGCTAACAATGGGTGGTGGCCCATTGCATGGGCGATAGTTGAGAAGGGGAGCAATGGAGGTGGTTCATAAAATTGTTGGTGATGATCGAATATTGATAATCAGGGCCATTGGACATTCATTTCTGATCAACAAAAGGTTTGAATTTTATTAGTTGGCTTTGAATGCTTTTTTTGTGAAATCTGTTTTTTAAACTATTGGATTCTTGTCACGGGCTGGATAGAGCTTTGGCTGAGATGCTTCCTGGTGTGCATAGGTACTGTGTTCAACACATGTACCGCAATTTCAAAAAAAAACATCCAGGCAAGGCCTTGAAGACAAAGATGTGGAACATAGCCAATAGCACCACAGGTCTGGATGTACAATAGTGCCATGCAAGAGATGAAAGAATATGACACTGAGGCTTTCGGATGGGTACAAAAGGCACCCCATCCAATGCACTGGGTGAAGGCATTCTTTTCAATGCATACAAAATGTGACATGCTGGTGAACAATATATGTGAACATTTTAATGCTTTTATTCTTGATTGTAGGGACAAGCCAATAATAACCATGCTTGAAGACATAAGAGAAAAGTTGATGCAGAGGATACAAGAAAGAAGACAAGGCCTGTCTAAGTGGGAACAACCAGTAGGTCCTACCATTAAGGATGTAATTGACAAGAGGATCGAGCAAGTTGGTGTTTGGGAGACAATTTGGAGCAGTTTGTATGGATATCAAGTCAAGGACCAAGGGATCAAAATTTGCTTGTAGATTTCGAAAAAATAGTTGTACATGTTTCTTTGTCGGGATATAAGTGGTCTTCCATGTACACATGCTATTGCTGCAATGTTGGCATCTCGAAACAATCCAATGCAGTGCACAGCTCCTTGCTATTCGAGGGAGGTGTTTGCTAAAATTTATGAGAATGTTTTGCTGCCAATAAGTGGAGTTGAACTATGGCCCGAGTCTAATCATTTAGAGATGGATGCACCAGTTGCTTGTGTTCAACCCTGGACGACCTAAAAAGGCAAGAAAGATCGGGACATACAGAGGAAGAAAAAAGAAGGGACAAGTTGAGGGAAGATAGTTGTAATGCACTGTAGGAAATGTGGTGCAACTGGACATAATGCTGCAACTTGTAAAAAAGAAAGTGCAAACTCGGAAAAGGTATAAGCTCTTCAAAGAACCTTTTTTTTTTGTTATTTGCCTAACTAACATGTGATCTTTCAGGTAAGAAGGAGAAAGGGAAAAAAAAGCGACCGAGGGACCCAAACTAAAACCCAAAGGAAGGGCAACATTCAAGCAATGATGAAAAGCACAATTCAATGAAGGGCAAGAACAGTCACTTGTAACCGACCAACAAGAGCACCAACCACATCAACAACAGTCCAACAATGCCACACGTACACATTCTAGTCAACATCAGCATGAAGAACGGTCAAATCAGGCCTCCAAAAAAAGAAAGAAGGCAAGATTGACTGATGCTGAAAAGGGTTGGATCAATTCCAATTATGCATATCTTGGAAAGCAGCCTCCTTTTAATGTTGGACGCTGGAAAGGAAAATAGGACAAAGGTGCAGCTGAAGGCAATGACAATGCAGGGAAAAATGAATGTACTGGGACAAGTGTTAGAAGACTTGGGAGAGGCAAGGGAAAGAGACCTACTCCAACTTGATTAACTATAGTAAATAGTGGCATTGGATGCCTTTTTTTGCTTTGCATATGATCGGTACAACAAATACAACCTTGTGGCGGTGTCATCTTTTGTTGTTAGGTCTGACCTTTTAGATTAAACATGTCACTATCAGAGTTGGGTTAAAGTATGAAGAACCCTACTTGTATGATTGTTGTTAACAACTTCTAAATGACAAAAAACAGCATTGATGGTTTCCATTCTTGTACGTTTATGTTATGATGATTTTCATTTTATCTGTTCGAATATAGAATGAAAAGCTGATATACATAGTAAACCGGAAAAACTTTGACTACAAAATTCACCACAAATAGCCTTTCTCATTCATCAACAAAATGTTCCAATCGAAGATGTCAACATCTTGATTTTACAAACCGGTGGTAATTGTAACACATCCTTGTGATCTAAACTCCTAAACAACCACATCACTAACGAGAACCACCGCATTGATTGCTAAAGCAACATACAACTTCCTTTCCCTTGCTTCGGTTGCTCAAGGACAATTTCAATTTCCGCACTTTGTCTCCAATTTTTTCACTTTTTCGCCTCCCAATTTTGGCTTCTCCTTAGCATCTTCAAGCTCTTTCTCTGTTCGATTTATTCGCCCTAAGTAGCCAGTGTGATTTGAGCGGACACATTTCCTCATCTATCCTCCAAATCCATCCTCCCCGTCCGAAATTCAGATTACCCGCCACCCGTTAACAAATACATTAACTAAGACTTGTTAAAATCAAAATGCGGTTCCACAATTACCTCAATTGGGCATTTCGCATATCTTCGACCTGGATTCCATGGAGTCCACGATGTTGTCACAATGGCATTCACCCACAATCACAAAGCGGTGGCGTTGGATTTGGAGATCGGCATCCTTTACCTTCAAAGCTCTTGCTCGAATGAAAAAATGCAAAAGAAGAACGAAACTCTATTCCAACAAATCTCATGAATGTTTCCATCTAATTATCTCCCGGGAGGTTCCCGTCTGTTGGCTGGACGACAATACCCTCACCCGTGAGTTTTGTGTTTAAAACGGCCAAAAGGGCCAAAAATATACATTATAACTTGTTTAGGGGCTGATCGGAGGATAAAAATAGATGAGGGGCCAAAAGTAGACAAATACAATAGTTTAAGGGCTCACTCGGCGATTTGCTCTATAATTAATTTGAGCACTGTCAATCGGACCGGTTCTACCGGTTTGGTCTGATTAATCGGCCTCATTTTTCATACGCTACAAAAATCTCAGATTGCAAGCCAAAAACAAATACGAAACGGAAACCCAAAGTCTCGAAGCTCACTCTCCAGCGCTTCTCTTCTTTCTCACTGGTAGAGAGACACGGACGAGAGAGAGAAAGAAAAGCAGGAGATTTGGGAGGTAATTCAAGCAAAATTCCTCAAAATTTCGATTAATTTCTGCTTTATTTCGGTGAATTTCTGTTCTGAACTCTATGCGGATGTATTAGTCGGGTGAATTTTGCATTGGGTCAAGCACACACACACGCACACCATGAAACACACAGAGTTCCGCATGTTTTGCTTGTATCAGGTGAATTTTTCTTGCTGGAAAGCTTTTTGGTGTCGAATGCCTAATTTTTTTCGTAATTGTTCTTTCATTTTTTGTCTCTTTCGTTTTGAGAAATTTTTTGGTTTTTTATTTAAAGATAAACGAATGTGGTTATTTTGATTTCGTTTTCTGGATTATTTCAATGTTAATTTTAGAGATAGGTACTTGAATTTGAATTTTTACTGTGAATTCGAGTTTTGCTGTTTATACCTGGGAAGGTTTTGAATTTGGTTAACGTAAACTTTTAGTAGTGTTTAACATGCGCAATTGCTATTCTCATCTGGGTTACTTGAAGGTAACAAATAGCATTTGGATTTGGAGTGCTATCATAAGTCTTGCCAAATTGGCCCCAGGTGAAGGTCCAGTTATTTTGTGCTTTGTAAAATTGGACAACTTCTACCAATTAATTGAATATTTTGCAGGTGCTGACCAGTCACCTGCAAATGATATCAAGTTTTACTTTTTTATAGCTCTGTTTTGTGGAACTGCAAGAACATGAGTGCTCCGCCTAATAAAAGGTCACATGAGGAGGGGGGAAATGGAAGCGGTGGTGTTAGTGGTAGTCATGGTCATTCCTCTGCTTCGAAGTTCCAGCATGAGGATTCCAGCACATTCCCTGGTGTGATGGGTAGACTGGAGTCTTCAACATTGGGTGATTACCATAGTCCTTATGACATAGGGCAGGATGCTCGGATGCCCAAGCTTCCTAGGACTGAATCTCGTGATGCAGATAGGAGATCAACTTTGCTTCCAATGTTCCGAGTGCCATCATCTTCAAATGACTCTCATTCAGATCACCCTTCAGGTTTTGAAAGCAGGTTGGAATTTCGAGATACTAATGATGGGAATAAGGACCCTAAGTTTGAGAATCGTGAAAGTAAGATTGAACAAAGGGAGTTACATGTAGGCAGTAGGCTTGATAAGGATGTGAAGTTTGATAGCAGAGAAGATGATAATAAAGCAACCAAGCATGAAAGGGAAACATATCCTGAACATAGAGCTGATGTAAAGGTGGATAAGGAGACTTGTGGAAGCAACCATCTGAACTGGAAAAATTCAAATGAACAACACAGGGTAAAAAGGCATCCTGATGCCTCTGGAGAATGTGGATCCATGGCAAAGCATCACGATCCAATGGTCCAGTAGAGGGTGTAAAGGATTCCCAAATGTGGTGGATAGGGAGTATGCTGAAGCTAACGTGAGGCTGTTGGAGAGAACAAGGTTGATCTTAAAGGGGAGGATAAGTTGAAAGAGAGAGATAGGAAAAGGAAAGAGGTGAAACAAGGGATTGGGGAGAAAGGGATAAAGAAAGAAGTGACCAAACACTTTACAATGTGCAGCAATAGCAGTGAAAACAAGGAGCCAATGTGGGAAGAGAGAGAAGCTGAGAGGTTGGAGAAGGAGAGGAAAGATCTCTTGAGAGAAAAGGAGAAAGTAAAAGAAAGGGAAAAGGATTTTATGAAAAAGGAATCAGGGAATGGAGCTGAAAAAGAAAGTCCTCACAATGATAAGGAAATGGTAGATGTACCCAGGAGAGCTGCAGAGCTAGAGAATCCAACCTCAGAATTGAAGAAGCAAAAGGACACTGATACTTGGAAAAATGTTGACAGGGATCCTAAAGAGAGGAAAAAGGAAAGAGATGCAGAGGAGGAAGGTGAAGGGTATGACAAACGCAATAAGAATCATGACAAGGAATTAGATGAAGGGTGTGGTGAAGCTCAAGGGGGTCCAGAAAGGGAGAGAGAAATTTTCAATTATGGAGTTCAGCAGCGTAAGAGGATGCTTAGGCCAAGGGGCAGTCCTCAACGTACTCATCGTGATCCTCGTTTTAGGTCTCGCAATCAAGATAATGAAGGGTATGGATTTTAATGGTTGTGTTGATGCCTATTGTTTTCTTGGAGATGACAATATCCAGTGCTTTGCTTCTTTAGATGCATGTTTTGAGATGCTTTGATACTTCAGGTTTTAGTTATTATTCTCACTTTTAATAATTTGCGCATCAACAATCTTTTAATTGTAGCTAAATGCTAATTGTCAATTCTTTTTTATTTGAATTTTTTAAAATCAGTTACAAAGATTACGTGCCTGATTTACCATGTCTCATAGTTGAATATAAGGGTGTACTTTGATCTGTTGTAAGTATTTAGGTTTTCTCATAGATCTGGGTTTTTCTTAATTTTTGTGTTGATGAATCAGGAGGAAGGATTTAATTCAAAGGGAAATGCAGTTTAATGTGGTTCTTCTGGATGTTTCTCCAAGTGTCTTGGGAAGCTAGAAGTACTGAAGTTTCAGGATTTCATGAAGATCTAGTTTTAATGCCTTTTTGAACTGTTTTGACATCTTTATATCTGGATTTTGGTGTACCTGATCTTATATGTTTATTTAACATAGAAGGCAAAAGGCGGAGTAGTTATTGTGAATTTTTGAGATCAATATTAGTATTTCTCAGTACTGTTCTCATTAGGTATTCCGTCTGGTTTCTTCTTCTTTATGCTCTCTTTCTTTGTGCTCTCTCTCTCTCTCTCTCTCTCTCTCTCTCTCTCTCTCTTGCACACACACACAAATGTTCAAATTCTTTCATTTTACTCTAATTCATACTTGACTGCCTTAACATAGCAGTAAATAGAAACAATGCCTGTTAAGTCACTTATTAAATTTAAGAAGCTGAGGCCTCGTTGCTATCCAATAGATTAAATAAAGTTTTCAAGAGAAACATGATAATGGTTGAAGGTTTACAAGGGATAAGAGAGTGTAACTGAAGATCTTTTGCATACACTCGTGCATAATGTCGGATCATATCTGAACTGGTGTTTAGATTAAATACTAAATGCCAGAAAAAGTATGTAATGAAATGGAGATATTGAACAACATGTAAGTTAAGCATGCTTGCAAATTGATCATGCACGTCTCCTACATTATATTTATAATTCCATTTTCAAAGTGCCATATAGATGAGCATGCAATTATTAGGTTTATTAGCACATGAATCACATGATAGAATTTCAAAAAGGAATTTCCATTTTTATGAAGAATAAAAAGAAATTGTATATGAGTGCTTAAATGAAAGAAATCAGAATAAGCTGAGTGAGTGTGAACATTTAAGAATCAAAAAAGAGGATTGCTCACTTCTTTTGCTCATTCAAGTCTGTTCATAATAGTTTCATATTGTGTGTCTTGCAAGTGGCACTTTTTTTCTGTCAGCAGCTAGTATGTTAAAATCATTGTGGAGAAGTAACATTTCGGAAAGGGCCTCAAAATAGCTTCTTGATACCAAATAGAGCAACAGTGGATTGTATTACAGGTAGCACACCAAATTCGTTATTGGTTTACTTATAATCTATCACAAACTATACATATGATAAGGCAAATATATTACATTTTGAAATCTTAGTTTTGTTGCATTATATTGCAAATAAAATTTTTCACGAGAAGAAAATGGCTCGGGAAAGAATTTTTTAACTATAGGTACTAAAAAAAACAGAGAGAGACTGGTGGAAACAAGGTTTTCTATTGAAGAACATGATAAATGGCCAATATCAGTATTTGTACTGTTACATGTCTACTTAAATCCTAATACAGGAAAACAACTTCAAAATGAAATCTCAGTCATTTAATAACTCATTTTAACTTGACCAAATTGGCTAAAACAAATCAGGAAAAAGAATTTCAGAAATCTCACTGACATCGGAGAGTGTGTTTGGATAGTAGATTATTTGGGATAATTTTGTGAAAAAAATACTGTAGTACTTTTTTGATGTGATGTATGTGAGATAAAAAGGTGGTTGAAAATTGTGTTGATGATGCAAGCCAAATTTCTTATTAATCATTTATTGTATAAAATGTTCAAAATTTAATTCTATGTTGACCATCAATAAAATATTTTTATGATATGCAAACTTTGAATGTAGCTTTTACTATTGTAAAGTGCATGGTATTGTCAAATTTCATGTGATATAGATGGTAACTTTGCAAGACGCTTTCATTTTAAAGCCAAATTAGTCATACTTGGGTGTCGTATCGCTGCTTGTCTAGTATCTGTGGGAAAACAGGCTTGGGATATGACCAACTGGACTCATTCAACAGTAGATTGAGTTTTTTATCCGTTTGATTGGCTGGCCTAGCATTATTGATTGGGTTTGAGTGTGGTGTTAGGACATTTATCCTGTCACATAGCTATCATTTTCCTCTAATCTAGATACCATGGACCTCTATAGTTTTCTTTAGCTTTTCTAAAGCTGCTCAGAATATGTCTTGCAAGACTGTTTGGACAATTCCAAGGATTTGTTTGTCAGAACAGCTTGAAAAACTAAAGATGTTTGTCAGAACAGCTTGAAAAACTAAAGATGTTATGGAAAAGAAAATCAAAGGGTGCTTGAGAGTTCTGATTGTTTTAGCTAATGTAAGCTGAGAATAAAAGTGAAAAGCACCGGGATGCTTCAAAAGAGTTTATAAGTTACAATGAGCTTATTTTGAGCAAGGACAGCCTCTTAAATGTGACTAAATAATATCAACCAAAAGAGAATAGCTCCTGACATGTGTTTCAATTGTATGATAGATTTTATGTAAAGGTTTTCTGTGTTACTACAGCTTCGGAGGTGAATGCTTTATATAAGCATGTGAAGTTTATGGAATTTGCTCAAGGATAGAAGGAAAAAACGTTATTATGTAATTCTCATGCACTTTATTTATGATTTAGATTCCGATTTGGGAAATTTATAATGAAGTTAATCTGAAGTCCTGGATACGGAGTTGTTAGGATCTTATTTTGTTTGGGCAGGAAAACAATTTTTTAGATTTTTGACATTCATCATTTCAACGACAGGCAGGAGTGGGATTAATCTGAGACGCAAAACCAGTTTACAATACATTTCAACCCAGTAGTGTCAGTGTTATATGCATAGTGCTTTGTGCTGAAAATTTGAAATCCATAAGAGTAACCATCTAAAGGTTGTGAACGAATTTGATTGTATAGCTTTGAAGTAATTTGTATTGCAATTACCGCCCCTGTTAGACGCCTGTTTTACTTTTTCTGTGACCTGAAGTGCCATAGTGTTGGTAGGCACGGGCCATTTGGCGTTTATCAAGGTAAGCTAATTTTGTGCGTAACCAATGGGTGTGAATGGATATAGAAACTCTGTTTGCCATATGGCAGTATTAGAAAGAGCAAGCGTTACATTCTATGTTGTGAATCAAGAATTAAGCAAGCGTTACATTCTATGTCATAAGTCGAGATATACCCTTCTAGTTCCTGGATTGATCCTGAAACTGACATAATTCTAAACATGACCCTCAATGGGCACATTAGTCCTTCAGAAGATCTTCCATCTAGAACTGATCTCACTGATCTACTCCTTGCTTCTCTTGTCACCGAGATGCAACAGTAAGTTAAGTTTCTCAATTTTAATGTGGGTCAAGTTGTACAGCACAGGTAAAGTTAGGTTTTACATCTGTATGTGTGTTGATCTACATCTATAAATTTGTTTAACTTTGTGAGCATCAGATCTTGCCACAAATCCTTGATGAATGTGGGGTTTAGAATACTTTTTCCTACTTTGTCTTTAAACATAATTGAACCATCTTACTTTTTGTCCTAAATGCATCTTAGATTAAGCAGACTGTTTTGGACTGCCTTTTGGGGTGTGTTATAGCTATTAAATAGAAGCTTAGCTGTGCCTACCGTATGCTTGATTAATTTGAAATCTAGTGCTTTGGTGTTCTCTGGTCATTTTCCTATTTAAGGGGAGATAAAGTTAGAAGGTTAAAACCAATGCATATTTATCCTAGATCCATACCTTGCACTAGCATATAATGCTAAAATTACAAGCTTTAATGCATTGAATGGTGTGAGTCTAATGGGTGAGTATGGATCTAGAGTCTCCAAGTAAAGTTATATGTAAAAGTTTCACAATTTGTGACGATTTCTTTTGATGTTGTTTTCAAGATCCTTATGTGCATGTAACAGTATGAATATGACACCAATACTTCTTAGTATTATATAAGATGGAAGCTCTTACCTTATGTGCATGTAACAGTATGAATATGACACCAATACTTCTTAGTATTATATAAGATGGAAGCTCTTACCATGTTGTTCGCCGATTAGCGTACTCGATCATAAGACTAGATGTGCCTTGCTCTTTTAAGAAGAAGAATTTAGTTAAAATTTGTACATGTTCTCTTCTTGTGTAGGAGTGTTTGAATCTCTGACATGCAATTCAAAGTCATTGCATTTGGAGTATGTCCATTTGAGGCATATGTAGTATATTCATCTATTTATGTTTGGCTATTATTTGGAAATCTTATATCGATGACTTCAGCTTTCCATTAATTTGAGTGAAAGTCTCGATTACTTGTTATGTAGTTTGTTGAACTCTTTTACGTGTCCCCAAAAGAGTGGCTTTCTGTTTGTTTCTTTTTTGTTCGGTGCTGTAGCGTGGGAGGGCTAGTACTCTTAATGTTGCCTTGTACTCAATCTGGCCCCAAGTTTGGCTTTGCCTGCTTGATCTACTGATTACCTTTTAGTCTCCTAGAGAGCGTCCATTATGTGTACACCATTTTGTCGAATGAAATAAACAAAGTCTCAGATAGTTTGGTAAGTGGTGGTATATGTAGTGGTTTGAGGTAGTGATCTACATTTTGTTTAAAAGGTATAGATAGACTAAAAGTATTAACCTTTGCAACTTTTGGTTTTTGCATGCACTTCCTTACCTGCTTCTAACATATTCTGTTATAGTTTCTAGGATGAATAAATATGTATGGGGTGCCATAACGTCTATTAACTTTTTGAGGAATTATATATCCATCCCATGATAAAGCTTCATAGGACCTTCCATTGAATTCTGAAACTAGAAGAAAAGAAAAATTCCTGCTTTGAAATTTGGACCATAACTTTAGTTGTTAAATTGCAGAAAGGTAGCACAGTGCCACCTCAAATGAGGTCCACTTTATCAACACTAAGTTTGTACCAAGGAATGAAAAATCATATTTTATATGATTATTTGTTCAATTAGTTACTAGCATAATAGAAAGACTTGTCAAGTCAGCTCATGAGTAAAGGTTAATGTTGCAACATACAACTATTTCTGACAATGATGTGATGTTAGTGGAGCTATGGATTTGCATTTATCATTAATACTGATGACAAATTTTACATATTCTGAGTGGTCTACCATCTAGTACATAGTAGTTTGTGTGCTAATGTGAAAAGGAGACTTTGAGCTTACTTGTACAATGTTAAATATTACTGGATAGGTTCAATGATATAGGTTACTTACTGCCTTTTGCCCTTTATTTTTTTCTGCAGGTCTAAAGGTAAGCTGTTATGTTGATTCATGCAACAGAGAATTAAGAAGTTGACTGATAGAAGGGGAGTATGTGCATATAATTGTTAGCATAACTTGACTTTTTTTTTCTCCCTTCTGTTTATCTGTACTCTTTTCATATGCTTTCAGACCCGATAACTACAAAAACATAGAACATGTGAAGTGTGGCTTATCGTAAATGGGACATAGTATGGGACAGTGCAGAAGAGAAGTGCTTTATACTTGGATATATTTTCAATTTGAACTCAATGCATGCTTTACTCTGTGAATTATTTATCTTTTGATGCTGTGTAAGAAATTTCTTACATGTTAGATTGCAGGTGTTGGGCTACTGAATTAGATATATGAAAAGGTTACAAATATTTGCTCTGCCTTGTAAAAAGTCTGCATTGATATTCTACATGAAAAATTTTTATGCTTTTTGGAGTAGTGATTTTCTGTGGTTTTAAGTTGTAAAAAAAAAGCAGTTGAAGAAATAACAAAATTCCAAGCTAAACAGTTCTGTTAATTACTGATATAGAATTACCATGTGGAAGTAAATTCTGAAAATGAAAGTGGGAAAAAAAAGAGCAGAAAGTGTTGTTACTTCCCAAACCTGTGGAGAGTATCTCTGCTGATTTCTTTTCATGTTTAATTCTTGAGAACGCTATGGTTGCATTATGTGTAATGATGGGGCAAATGATTGATTTTGTAGAGTCTAATGGTTCAAACTTACCCTCCTGGATGCAGAGAGGGGCTAACCAGTAGGGTACCTGGTGACAAACTGGCAGTTTGATTTCAAATATTGGGTTATCAGAATGCTGATGATATCAATTCAGTTCATTGCTTGCTTTCAAATGTGGTACCATACTGCTTCATCTTTACTCAGTAGTACCATCAGGATCTTTTACCATACTAGGTTCCCTTTTATAAAATGCTTCTTTATTTAGAATTGGTAGTACATTAAGGGCCTTCGACAATATTAGTTTCCTCTTTTTCCATCTTCCAAATTCATGAAAAGAATTCATGAGCAGTTCATGGCATGCTTAGAAATGTGGTGCCTTGCTTCTTTGTCTCCATTCAGAAAGATAGTCAGGAATTTTGGCCATAGTAGGTTTGATTTTGGAATGGTTATTCTTCATTTGTACTTGGTAATGCATTAAGGACCTTTGACAATATTACTTACCTCTATTTCCTTCTTCTGAATTCATGAGAAGACTTCCTGAACATCTTTAGACTCTCTCTGAAACATGTTTGCCAAATACTTTTGAAGATATTAAGGTGCTTATGTTCTTCACTGGTTTTTAATTGGACCTTCTGAGTTATTTGAGTACATTCAGTACATTGCGAAAGGCTTGATCCACTTTCATGATCTTCTCTGTGTAAATTACTCAATCATTGGGTTTAGATTTTTCATTTTCTTCTGTATCACAGTTTGTACATTAACCTTGTTTTGATGGCAGGTAAACCTGATTTGTCCACCATTGTTTATAGAGTTGGTGAATGCATGCAAGAGCTAACTAAAGTATGGAAAGAATATGAAGCATCTCAAGCAGATAAGATGTCTGAAAGTTCTTCAAATGGTCCTACTCTAGATATTTGGATACCAGCTGAGCATGTTTCGGCAGCAAACCGCCAGGTGATTCTTTGAGTTGTTTTCCACCCCTCTTTTGGAGTCAAGTAGGTATCATAATCTAAGTATGAGCTGTGTACTCCAAAATGAATGGCTGTATTTGAGGAACTAAAACAGATGATGAAAATGTATTTCTCCATTTGGCCAAAATTTTCGGTGTGGACAAAATGTGAAAGACTGGATGACGTATGTGAGGTACTCAGTTTAAGATGGCTAGGTTTAACTTTTGACCAGAAGAGTTCTATTGTTAGTTGGGTTTCATAATAGGACCTTGAGGAGTAGCTGGCATCTTGGAGCAAAAGTTGATGCAATTGTAGTTTTCTTTGTAAAATGCATTTTTCCAGAAATCCGTGTTTGTTCTTATTGCTATTCTTTTTAGTTATGAATTTGGTGATCTTCTCTGGCAGCATTTCTGCCCTTTGCTTGGTTGTTAGGCCATGAAATCTGCTCTACATCCGTCTCTCTCTCTCTCTCTCTCTATTTTTACGAATCGCTAGTGTGGGCCTTCAGTCTGCTCTCATGATATTTTGTTTTGTTTTGTTTTGTTTTGTTTTTTCACTTTATGAGACATTATGTTATCAAATTGATTGCCTAGAGCATAAGGTACTTGATTCTGGTGGTATTTTAAACTAGATATCACAGTTATCCAGTGGTTGGTATGGCACTTTTCTGTGACTGAGTTATATTAAGTATTTTAAGTACCTTCATAAGATCTACCTTCTTCTTCTTCTTCTTCTTTTTTGGTTTTTGTTTTTGTTCCTGTTTTTGTTTTTTCTTTTTCCCCCCCCCCTCTCCTGAGTCCATGATACTGAAATCTACTTTGAGAAACATATCAAAAAAAATCAGAGAACACATTTGGTTCACTTGGATGAACCTTCTGGTTAGTTTAAGCTCTTAATTGGCTGAACTTTGCAGACTTTATTCAGCATGGAGTCTCAATAGCCATTGGACTGATTAGGTTTGCTTTTGCTCCTTTGTGCCACTTCGCTGGCAGCATTCTGACTATAATATTGGAGATTTGACTGCTGGACATTATAAAAAGTTAACTGAGATGGTTTCCATTATTGTATTAAAAATGTTATGAAACAGAAAATGGTAATTTTCATGTCAATTTGATAGTAGGAGATCTCGAAGAATGAAAATATGTTAAATTGGGCATTCATATCATGAAGTGTAAGAATTAAATCAGCTTTAGAGAAAATACGTAACATATCAGAGTATATACAAATAAATGTGAATTAATTGATTTTACTCTTATTTTCTTGTCATCAATCAGACTGATCTAATTCCACTTTCTTTGTGGGGTTTCCACCTATCCTGTCTGACTTTTTGTGATCACAACTTTCTTGCATCAGAGTGTACGCTCATTTAATCTTCTTGGCACTACATATGCACAGGTAAGAGGTGGCCAGCTGTGGGGGACGGACATATATACTGATGATTCGGATCTTGTTGCTGGTAAGTGATTTGTAGTTTATTTGTGTTTTGATATTCTGATGACCATTTCAGAATTTTGGATTGCATGATATGCTACTTTCTCTCTAGTTCTTATGCACACTGGCTATTGTCGTCCAACTGCATCTCCCTGAAGCTACAATTCAGGAGTTACGTGTCACTATCAGAGTGTTACCTCCACAAGACTGTAAGTCAGCATGAAACTCAATATCTACTGTTACTGGTGTTGAGTGCTTGCAAAGCTAGTTTAGATTAATTTGCATCATATGAATGCTTACTGTTTTGAAAAACTTATTACTAATTTATGTCATGTTATAGAGTACTCGAAGTCACAATTTGCTACAGTTTTTGATGTTACTTGATCCTTTTTTTTTTTTGGGGCGGGGTTGACTTGGACAACTGACTTTGCAGCACCCATAGCTCAACCAATATATGGTTTGTATATAAAATATGAGGGTCGTGTATCTCACTGATTTAGGGGGATTGCTTGTGTGTATATATTTAGAGGTTTAGCTGTTGCATCATCAGGCAGGTTTGGAGCTTTTTTCTTGTCTTACATATTTGGAATGTGTAACACCAACTCTATATGATTACAGAGTGATTACTGAAATTGATATTTAGTGCTCTTTGTCCCAAAAATGGTAGGAAACATTACAAAAATATGATAATATATAATTGATGAATAAGGATCTTGATAGTTCTATAAGTTATCAGGTAGCTTCTGGGGTCAACTGAGCTAAAATTATGTATCCATGTCATAAAATAAGGAGAAACTACTACTGCAGCTTGGAGGACTATTTATCTGGTTGTAAAAGCCCAACTTTGCTCTAGACAGCAAAATGCATGCCGACAACGAGTGATTTAGCTATAGATTTAAGCTCGAGCTTGCGAAGCATCTTTACTAGTTGACTGCTTTGTTTGTCTCTCATCTTGGCTTTCCATAGACCAGTTGCTATTAAATTTAATAGCTTCCTCTATTTTCTAATAATGCTGTTAAATTGGATAAAATTATCGTATCAATCTTGTCCTAGCTAAAAAGTACCAGTTGCTATCTTTTGACTTTTGTAACAAGTTTTTTTGGGGTTAGCAAGTTCTCATATTAAGGGAAATTAACCTGTAATTGTGATAGACTATTTTTTCAAGGGATTGACCCCTGGTGTTTGAGATGTTTGTGCATGAAGTCGCTCGTTCATTTCTTATTGCTACATCAGTCGATATATGTCTAATTGGTAAGTGAATTATGTTAAAGGCTATGTATCAACGCTGAGAAACAATGTTAGATCACGCTATTAGAGCTGCCGCTATTGCAGTTACCGTGTTGAGCATTGTTGTGTCATGAAGGTTCGAGTTCTTACTTTCTTCATTTTTTCATTTCTCCTATGCGTTCATCTGCGACACTTCTATGTTTTCTTAACTTTAGAAGTTGCAGTTTATGAATCTCTTCTCCCTGTCATTCTCTATCAATTTTGGTTGTCAACTTTTGATTGTCAATTGCTTGATAACTATAAATGACTTGGTTTAAGATCCATATTTCATTGGTTTACTCTTCGGGCTCAGAGTGCCGGAAAGTTTTATTTGATGGGACACCATTTAATGTTTCTTGCACCTTACATTTGCTTCAGAAAGGAGGGGCAATTTTTGATATACAGCCGTGTCTTACACATTCATCTTCTATGGAGCCTACTCTTGCCCCAGTTGCTGTTGAGCGCACCATGACTACCAGGGCTGCAGCTTCGGTATTTATTCAAAACTAATATTAAACTCTTTCTCTGTGAACATTTGCTTTCCACCTTCCTGATTTTTGCATTACCTTCCTTAGTTTTGTTGTTTATTACATTTTAGGAACTTTAAACTTTATTTGATGTTTCTGGGAAAAACGAATATACACTTGAACAATAATTCTTCTGAAAGATTTACAAAAGATGCTGCCTGTAAGATGCTAAAGACAATGCATTGGGAGTTTAGTAGTTAGGGACTTATTTTCTTTTTTCGCTTGTTCTATGTTGATTTTGTTGTTGTCTGAATAAGCTGCTGTGTTTATTCTGGAATTCCTCCCTACTTTGCTTTCAACTAAATAGCTGGCCTTACCATGATACTCCGGGATCATGTCCTAGATCTGCCATTTTTTTTTATCATAATAGTTCATGATTTTGACAATTAAGGATTTGGTTGTCATACTGCTATAGTTTGGCTCCAATGTATGTCTGAAAATGTTGATTTTTCAGTGAACTTTTGACAGCTGCTATATTGCTTTGTTTATGTGATTTTAACATCTCACAACAATGTTCAATTTTTCATTTTTGTGATGGGGAGGGAGGAGATGCTGGAAACTGCGAGCTTTTTATTGTCTTGGGTTGGACTTTGCATTTGCAGTGGCAAACAGATACACTCTACTCCTGATTATTGGAGCTGTGTTATGGCAGCTAATAGTTATCAAATGCTCATTGACTGGGCTGGAAAATTTTTTCTTCTTATCTCGTCTTTCTTTATCTTCTTTTGTATTTTCCTTCCATTGGTTTTGGTTCCTTCTTATCTATTCATTTTTTTTTTCCTTTTTTCTTTCAAGAGGAAGGAGAATTCTTTAAGAGCATTGAATAGATGTCTTAAGTTCTTGCAAGCTACAGTTTTTCTAAGTGTTCTGAATAGATGGATTAGCCCTTAGAAATTTCAAAGAACACAAGATGTGCTCAAGGAGCTTTGTAGGCTTGATGAATAGCATCTAACAGATTGCTATTGTCAAATATGCATATTGTGTTTGGTTTACTGAGGATGCTGCTATTATATACCGTTTCCCATTATTTTTAACTAATGCTTTTGGTTTCTTTACCTTCTCCTCCCCTCCCCTCCTCTTTCTTTCCCGATAGAATGCCTTACGACAGCAAAGATTTGTACGAGAAGTGACAGTACAATTCAACCTATGTGGTGAGCCTTGGTGCAATATGACTTGGACTGTTCGAGTTTGCTTCTTTGAAGGATTTTGTTTTTGTTTTGGGAACTGATTATTGGTAAGTACTAGAAGTTTTTCCTTAGCGAATAGAATAGTGACTGAGAATCCAAGAGAGTTCATTTAGACTTAGAGACATGCTAGTATAAATCTGTTTACCTGAACTGATCAGAAAATGACCAATTTATTGTGAAACTTCATAGTGATGCTTCTTTTAGGCTCGTGTATGTTTGCCTATTATGTACTCTTAAGTTTTTATTTGATCGGTCTATTTCCTTTTGTCTGTCTAGGCTCAAATACAGCATCAGTGTGGTTGCAGACAAGGGCGTTAAGAAACCCCTGTTTACAGCTTCACGTTTGAAAAAGGGAGAAGTACTCTACTTGGAAACCCATACCCGCAGGTAATGTTGGTTGGTGGTATTTAGCAAATGTGTTCTTCATGCTTCTGGTTTAAGTACATGTATTTTACTAGTTCCATGTCGTGATGCAACCTTTCAAGAAAAGATCAATTCTTCATGTTGAATAGAATATCTAGACAGGAGAAATCATGTTCTAATCAAACTATTTGAGTATCATTGGTATTTTCTTTAGAAGATTCACGTATCATATTGTGCTCAGTTTTATTTTGATCATTCTTGGTGAAATTATTTTACAGTATCCATTTTGAAAACTAGGAAATTAATGAATCCATTGGGGCTTTCTTTTTTATTCTTTTCTTTTCAGGACAACAATAATTGAGCTATACACATCATTTTTTTGTTGTGATGAGTTTGGTTTTAGCATTTTCTGATCAGTCTGTATAAAAAATTTCTAACTATTTGTTTGTTAGCTAGAGGACACTGAAGAAAGCGGGGGGAGGGGGGTTGGTTGACAAAGAATGTTTAAACCTTTTTCTTTTCCTTTCATTTTACATAAAAGAAAACTGTTAAGCATTTTTATTTATCTTGATGGATGGGATTGTCTTCTCTTCTTTCAAGATGCAACCCAATAATTGCTATTGCCTCCCTGGTAAGTTGCAATTCATTTACTAACTCGTCAAAACATAGGTTTGAGCTTTGCTTTGCTGGAGAGAAGATGGTCAAGACTGCCACAGTGTCTCAGGCCCATGAAGCAGAAGCGGAGAAATCTGTAACTCATAACTCACATGCTTCAAATGGTGAAAAGGCTTGATGGATGGCAAAGTGTTGTTATAGATGCATTCCGATGGTCTCGTTGTAAGAATCTCCTTCTGCCAAACAAAGATGATATCAATTGGGATCCCACTGCCGCTTGAACATGTGGAGGTAATCTTTTCATGTGATATGCAACTCTTCTTATTTGTGAAGAGAAAAGAGTGAGATATTGAGATTTTAATGTACCTATGTAGAATGGTTCTGCTTCATTCATTATGGGATTGACCTTTTCTAGGATACACTGAAAGTAGATCAGCCGCCTTCTGGGGTTCTTGTCTGCTCTTTCCTTGTTTTATGAGTTAATCTTTGTATATTTAGTTTGACATGAAGAGTTCATGACTAAAATCTCAAGTTTGGTTTTCTAAGGATAATTGTAGTTCTATTAAATTATTAAGCTTTTATTTATTTATTTATTTTTGACAAAACTTGAAAATGGTATCCCTTGCAAGTCATATGGACAAACCAACGAAAAAGAGTAACAAACAATTGTACATGAATATGTGAGCAAGATGAAATGACTTGGACTCCTAACCTGCTAGTGCCATCTAGGAAAAACTAGCACAATGTCTCTATAAGAGGAGATCCATTTTTCTGAACTTTTGTCGTGTTCGTGAATTATCTGATAGGTATTGGCAGACAGCCTAGAATGGGAGGATATAAATTGGACGACTACTGGTGTTGTGATTGCTGGGAAAGAATACCATCTTGCCCGGGCTCATTTTCTGTCTCCAAATTAGCTGGCAGAGCTAAATTATCATGAACTTCTCGTCATGTAATAGACTTACAGAATTTATTGGTTGATGTACTAGTTTGGATGCTGCAAATTGCAAAACAGTGTTGTACAATGAATTTTAGACTATTTTGGAAATTGCGCTGTTATTAACTTGTAGCTGTTTTCAACACTCCTATATAACCCAATTTCTTAAAAAAAAAATCGTAGGCCTGACGTGCATGTAGCGGGAAGGAAGCTGATTTATTCAGTGGGTTGATTGTCCCTCCCTTTTGAGGGGGCAGGAGCTGGGGTTGTGCTGTTAAATAAAGTGTATTAGGTATTTGTGATTGGAACTTAGAAATTATTTTTGATTGGGTTGTGTTGATTTTTCTTTAAACTTGCATTATGTTTGGGTTTGAAAAAACTACATGTAATTTGCCAGAGGATATCAAGGAATTTGGTTGTACCAAATCTATGAAAATGTGTGAAAGATGTCTGCCAGACTAGGTCTCTACAGTTCATATGCAATTTGTATAAGTAGGCGTCACGGTTTGTTGAAACATCAATTTTGATTAGGGTGGCCAAAGGTTATGTGCCAACTTTGACTTCGTTTTGGGATAGAGCCAAGTGGAAGGACTTACACTAGGTTTTGAACGTTATTACTTAAATGAGGCACGAGTTTCATCATGGAAAAGCAACGACATAAATTAATGTGTAAGCATGAAAATTCTGAAGAATGAGAGTGGTTTGAAACAATCTGTTGGTATAGCTGTACGGACGAAATATATGAATAATATGAAGACAACCACTGATGTCAATGTAGTTTTGCATGGACGTGTGCCGGAACTGTTGTGTTTTGTGCGATTTAGTCTAGTTGTTATACATGTATCTATATGACAATGCTGTGATGAATATATGAAAAATTTGATGCATGTGCATCACTGTTTTACAAGTAAATAATATAATATTATTGCACACCTGATAATGTAATAAATACAATAATCGAACCGAATTATAACAACATTGGCTCTAATTTTGTTTTGTACAAGCGCATAATATGAAAAACTCTTGGTACGCAACGAAATCCATATAATATCAAAACAATAGGGATGGATGTGATTGGTTTGTGAAAACCATCTTGGTTAGACTCTAAAGATATGATTGAAAGAAAACAAAATGCCAATAACAGGGTGTCAACGTGAATGACTAGTTTAGAATTTGGGAATTAAAGTAAAGTCTTAGCAGTTAATTTAATCAATGAAGTCATTTAATATGTAAAATTAATTGCAAAATGGGGTTGGAGGAAAAAATTTGTACCAGTAGATTCCCAGCTGTGATTATTTGCAAGAAGAACAAAGATAGAGCTATTTGGAAGAATTTATTAGTGGACAAGGTTGGAGGAAGCTGGAAGGCTTATTTTTAAATAAAATAAGGGAGGCAATATGAGCAAGGTTTTTCCCCACAAATTTGCTAACTATATATATATATATATATTAATTTTCATACTCGATAGTATGTGCACTATCACCATTTGATGCATAACGACTCATTTGAATTTAGATTTAAAATTCAAATTTTACTTATGTGTCATGCATCCAACTGTGGTAGTGTATAAGTCAATAAACAATGATAATGCTCAGAAGGAATATTTGAGTGATAATTGGTTGTTTAATGAGTTGGGTGATCAATATTGCAATAGAAGTAATATAATTTTATTTTATTTCTTAAGCATTGTATTAGGATTTGAGAACTACTTAAAAAAAAAAAAAAGAAAAAAGAAGCAATACAGTGGTGGTATGACATAATTGATTGGAAGGGATAGCCTGATCTCTTATTGTTATATACTAAAAATTATCAGATTACAATGGTCTAGATTAGAGTTGCTAAAATGAATGGTTTTAACCGGTTTGAACAAGTTATAATTAGGTGATATGTATAGATATAATTGAATCAACATACATACATGCATACATACATATATACATATATATATATATATATATATATATATATATATATATATCGGAATTCAGAAGTGCTATAATTCATGTTAAGCGATAGATGTCTACTCAAATGTATTGCAAGGGCTGAATGGAGGCTCAAAGTTGAGGAGCTGGTTATTGGAAGAAAACAACCGGTTGGATAGCGATATTTGGTAATTTGTGTACCAGTGTGATGATATGAATACAATTTGACAGCTTAAATTTGTAAGGAATTAATTGCAAATGAAGAAAGAAAAGAAAGTAGGAGAGGATGCAGCAACAAATGTCGGTGAAAGAAATTAAAAAGGATGTGAGGAACAAAATGGAAAAGGCAAATGGACTTAGTAAGGTGTGTGTAAAAAGTCACGAATAAGTATAAGGACGAATATAATATCAATGAGCAAGAAACTACAAAGGATAAAATGTGGCAAATATCAATGAAATCAATGATTTACAAAACAAATATGATAATCGGAAAATAGTGTAAAAGAATCATGACGAATGATATGAAAGTGATTTAGAATTTAAAGCAACTAAGTAGGAACATACGAGCATTGCATGTCTAGTAGGACTGGTGATGGTTAGGCAAGCGCAAGTAAAGATAAATGTGAAGCATAACGTAAGCAATGCAAGGTTAGGTGGGAAGGTTGGGATTATAGTGAATGTGACAGCTTGAGAACCTAGTACAAAACTAAGGTGTGATGGGGCATGACCGTAGATGCAAAATGATAGAAGTGACATGTGAAGGTAAAATGATTTTGGGAGGACAACCCCAAAGGTGACAGAACCAAAAATCGGAGAAGATGAGGAAAAGGTAGAGATAACGAGAACGAGAGAAGAAGCTAAGATGAAAAGCGGTGCATTACCAAGAGGTTAGTTGTTAAATTTGATGCAATTGATACCGATAAATATGCGATATGAAAACTTTGGACATAGTCCCATAGGAATGTTGTGGACTAAATGTAGTCATTTGTGTCTAAACCCAAATATTCTGAGCCCAAAAAAAATTCACAAAGCACGCGGTAGTAGCAGCAATAGGTGTTTGCGAGGAAGAACATTTGGAAAAGTGCATGATAAAGTAAAGACGGAGAATACCAACCCAATGACAAAGATGTAAAAGAAGGTGTATGAGGTTATAGTGGAGGGAAAACTTACAAGTTTGTACCCACCCTAAGTGGCGAAATGCCAATCCTAACGAGAAGAAGGGTCGTGTAGAGAAAACCTACCGCTAGCAGCCAAAGGTCCTTGATGAGTAGGCTAGAGATACCATGATGGGCAAAGAACATAATGTTCGCCAAACGATTGGTAATGCAATAATGATTAGGCCATCCACGGGATAGAAAAAATAAAATTATTTTGCACGCAAGCAAAAAGGATGTAATATGAGTTGAATAAGTAAGTTGTTGATTTCATTGTGTTAGGTCTAACAACAAACCCTTTGTGTGCAAGATGGAAAATGCAGTAAAGGATGTGAAGTTTGACCTTAATGATGAGTACATATGGCAAGGAGAAGAATGTGGGGACATGAAGAGCTGGGAGGCGAGGAAGCATCTAAGAATGTAGTAAAGTAAAGCAGCTTAGAAGGTGGGGAGTACGGAGATGCAGACCACGGAGGGGTGTAATGCATATGACGCCTGTAGCTTGAGGATGCGAAGAATTCCACAATGGGTATGCCAAGGTGGTTCAAAGCATCAAAACATAATCGGGTGACGCTTAGAAAAGTGGTAACATTGTGTATAGATTGTGAGTATGTTTGCTAAGGGTATGCAGAGACTAAAAATACAAAAAAGATGGAGAACCGGACGAGAACACAAAGGGAGACTAGATGTGGATACAAAGTATGCTTTAGGGTGAAGTATGATGAAGGGC